>CAMZMU010000105.1:23929357-24396221 GCA_947311845.1 Poa pratensis
GACCCCTTATTCAATCCACCCCGGCGGAACCAAAATGTACCAAGACCTTCGAGAAAGATTTTGGTGGCATGGAATGAAACGAGAGATTGGTTCTTTCGTAGCCAAGTGTGACATCTGTCAGCGAGTCAAGGCTGAACATCAGCGGCCCGCTGGATTGCTTCAACCTTTGAAAATTCCCGAGTGGAAGTGGGATGAGATTGGAATGGATTTTATTACCGGACTTCCAAGATCCAACCGAGGCCATGATTCAATCTGGGTCATCGTTGATCGACTGACCAAGGTTGCTCATTTTATACCCGTCAAGACCACTCACAATGGAGCCCAGTTAGCAGACCTGTATATTTCCAGAATAGTAAGCCTGCATGGTGTGCCTAAGAAGATTGTATCTGATAGAGGCACGCAATTCACCTCAAGATTCTGGAAATCCCTTCATGAAGCCCTCGGAACCAAGTTAGCATTTAGCACAGCTTATCATCCCCAGACCGATGGCCAAACTGAGCGAGTGAACCAGATATTGGAGGACATGCTTCGTGCATGTGTTCTATCCTATGGTTCCAAGTGGGAAGATTGTCTTCCGTTTGCAGAGTTCTCGTACAACAACAGTTATCAGTCCAGTCTGCAAATGGCCCCTTTTGAAGCCCTTTACGGCAAGAAGTGTCGTACACCCCTGAATTGGTCCGATACCGGAGAAGGCAAATTGTTTGGACCAGATACCCTCCGTGAAGCTGAAGAGCAAGTTCAGCTTATTCGTGAACGCCTCAAAACTGCCCAATCCCGTCAGAAGAGTTACGCTGACACCAAGCGCCGTGACCTCACTTTCAGTGTCGGAGATTATGTTTATCTCCGAGTGACACCCCTCAAAGGAATGCAGCGTTTCCATGTCAAAGGAAATTAGCGCCAAGGTATATTGGACCCTTCAAGGTCATTGCTCGTCGAGGAGAAGTATCCTATCAGCTGGAATTGCCCCGGAGTTAGGAGATTATCATGATGTCTTCCACATTTCCTTGCTCCGGAAGTGTCTCGAAGTTCCTGACCAGCCTGATGTTTTCAAAAACATCGACCACCTCTCCATCGACCTGAACCAAGACCTGACTTATCGCGAGAGACCCCTCAAAATTCTCGAAGAAGATGTTCGTGTTACCCGAAGACGTGCGATCAAGTTTTACAAAGTCCAGTGGACTAACCACTCTGAAGAAGAAGCAACTTGGGAACGCGAAGATTATCTTCGAAGCGAATTTCCAGACCTCTTTAGTACCCAGGCCTAGCAAATCTCGGGACGAGATTTATTCTAAGGGGGGAAGGATTGTAACATCCCAAAAATATTAATCAGTATTATTATTCCAAAAATGAGAGCCAACAAAAACTTTTGCTTAATTATATGTGTTGATCTCATATTGTTGCTTGTGGTTTATTTCTTGCTAGTGATGTGTTGTTTGCTCTAAATAAAGACATGAAGAAAAGAAGAGAAATAAAATAAAAAGAAAAGCAAGAAAATAAGGTGACAAGTGTCACATAAAATTCTCCAAGTGAGAAATTGTTTTCCTTTACAATAAAATTCAGAGGAGTGGTAATGTAAACACTCCCATGTTATCCTTACTACTTTTCTATCTCAAACAATATTTTAAATTAGTTTTAAAATTCAAAAGTAAAATTCAATTGGAAATAAAACCAAATTCAATAATTAAAACCCTATGAAAAAAATGATTCAAAACATTTTATTTTGTAAAGCCAATTTTTGTGAAGCTTCTGCATGCCATGGGAAGGCTTCACAAATTTTCTTGAATTTTTATAAATAGATTTAGTGCCCTAATTAAATTCGAAAAAGCTTCTGGTTTGAAAAACAAAAGAAAGAAATGAAAAGGAGAGAAGCCAGGGGGTTTTCTGCAAAACCTTCTTCGCCTACCTCTCCGTCGCCGTGTCGACGCCGCACGCCGCGCGCCTCCCGTTCCCCGGGCCCCCAGGCCCCCCTGCTCGCGTTCACCCTCGCTCCCGTGCCTCTGCACCCTCTGCCTCGCAGAGGAGGGCACTCGAGCTCTCTCCCATCGTAATTACGCCGCGGTTCCCCGACGACCGCCGCGGAGGAGTTGGACGGCGCCGGCCAAATTGGCCCCCCCTCACAGCTCCCCGACACGCGATCAGCTACGCCGTGAACCCTAGCTCCATCCCGGACCCCCCAGACAGCACGCACCGGCCTCTCCCGCTCTCTGGACGCCGCTGGACCGCGACCACCGTGCGCCGACGATGCGCCTATTTAACTCGACCCCGCACCTCACGAATTCTCCACTCCCTTCACCCCTGCTTCCCTCCCTTGCTTCACCACCTCACGTACACCGCCAGGAGAGCAGAGCCACGGCTGCTGAGCCGCCGCTGCTCTGGATTTCTTCCCGAGAAGCTCCGCCGGAGCCGTAGGTGAGCACGACCACGGCCGTGCCGTCCTGCTGCTCCATTCTCCCCTCTGACCCCTCTACGCTGTTTCCCGAGCTCACCGCACTCACCCCATCCCTTTTCCCCTTTGATTAGTGCCCAGACGCGACCGTTGGACCTCGCCGGAGTTGCTGTCCGTGGCCGTGGAAGATCGGGACCTCGCCGCCGACGAACCACTCCACCCCAGCAAGTGCAACTCAGCCAGGAGCTTCCCCCTCACGGCCGCCATCGATCTGCATCATCGCCGCGACCTCCCGAGCCCTCTAGGTGAGAGATTCATTCACCTCGCCGTCGCCGGCACGGCAGCGCCGCCGATATTAGGTCACCGCCGTTGCTTTTAATCGTGGACCGTTGGATCTTGATCCAACGGTGCCATACCGCTTCGGTTAAAAGAAGAGAGAGAGAGACTGATGGGCGGGCCCGCTCGTCAGGGTTTTATTAATTTCCACCCGCGCACTGTGTCGCTGACATGTAGGCCCCACCTGTCATAACTATCAACATTATCCAGAGAACAATTAAATTTGAATTTAAACTTCTCTGTTAAAATCAGTACTGGATCCAACTTTGAAATTCAATATCTCGAGATTTAGGAATCCAAATAAATCAAACTCAATTGTTCTGGAAAGCTTATGAAATTGTTTAACAAACCCAAGTGCCCTCATGTAATTTAATTAAATATATAAAAAGTATTATTAAAAATACTACAAAAGGTTTAAATTCTAAACTTGTTTTTTTCTGATACTCTGTTAGTCAAAATAATTCCAACCCAGTTTTGCTAGCTTAGTACTGCCATCTATTAGCTTCCCTAATTTTGGTAGAATTATTTGTGCAGTATTAATTGTTTAGTATGAAGTTGAAGTTTGAACACCCTTCTGCACTCACACATTTGTGTAGGGAGTTGGGTAACTCAAATTAATACAAACTCAATTGTGTTGTCTTCTACACATCAGTAGCTTTCTATAGAAATTTAGTTTGTATTTTTGTGACCAACAGAACTCAAGTTGTGCAATTAAACATGTTCCACAAGTTTCTGCCATAGTTTTGAACATAAATAAATAAGGTTTAATTAAATGATTTTGAAACCAAATTGTATGGTTTGATGTGGGCAGTAACTAATTGTGATGTTTATGATTGATATGTTGTGATGCTTGCTTGAGTAGTTTAGTAATTGTTTGCATTGCTTGTTTGACATTTAGACGAGAACGTTGCCGGAATATACGAGGAGGGGGAATTCTCTGATCATCAAGCACAAGAACCCGAGAACTTTGCCGAGCAAGGCAAGCTACTCCCTGAGCTTGCACCTAAATACATATGCATCTACTTTGATCAAATGATCTACTCTAAGGGATTGGTTTACAAAACCTTTTCAAAAGTATATGGATATTATTTTGCCAACCTATGAAGAAATATAAGGTAGTTTATATAAAACTATAGGATGGGAAACAATGTTGTTTATTCAAAACTCCTTTAAAAAGACTTGTGTGGTTATGGAATACCGAGATGTCGGTGTGGAAGTAAAGAAGTGGAGAATGGTGATGTTTATGAAAAATGCACATTATTTCCAAGTACTATGACAACCAATCTTACCCTGTGCGACCACATCTACCCACATATGGGAAAGGGCGTAGTCATATAATTTGCTCATATTAGTATGGGATACCTCAATATGAGGATGACCTCGTTCCATGAGGGGATGGTTTGGTGACCTACCCTGACCTGGGTCTAACACGTTGGTGGGAGGATTGAAGGGTTCGCTCGCCGGGCAGAACTACGAGTCCTCACACTTAGGTTTCCCGACGGGGAATCTGGACTGGGTGTAGATGGAAAGGATGATAAATTCGTAGCGGTAGGGTCCTATACTAGCATGAGCAAAGGACAGGCTATGGTCGGCGGCTTACTTCGCATACACCTTGTATGGCGAGACGTGGCAGACACGATGAGTTGCGGATGGATGTGGGAAAAGCGTGCTACCTCTGCAGAGTGTTAAAACTATTCGAATAGCCGAGTCATCGGATATGGACAGTTGGGAGGCTGTCCTAGACCATGTGCAAGTTTTTGGAAAAAGCTTTTAAGTTTAAAAAGAAACTGAAATGGAGATGGTGTTACACAGCTATACCAAATGGAGTGGTATGAGTTGTTGAAATAAATGGACCATGGTGAGCCATGGTCAGAAAAGGAGGAGTTTTGGAGAAACAAAATGAGATGGGGACTTCTTTCAAGATAGTTATAAAACTCTTCTTACCCTTTTTAATAAAGATATAGAGATGTTTTAAACAAATAAAAGTTGTAAGTTAAAATAAAACTAGTGCATACTCATGTTGGGGTAGTTTGCGAGTACATTCAAATGTACTCATATTGGTTTCATCCCTGGCTATTGTCCTAGCCAGACTACGAGGAGGAGCACTACGCGAGCAGGAGTATGGCAACTTCTACGCAAACTAAGGATCTCCACAAGTCAGCTGCATGTCGGGTTGTCATCGTTAGATATGATGTCTACTATGCCGTAGCTTCCGCTGATATTTTGGTTTGGCCCATGAAGACACCTATGTAAGACTTGGTCTAAATGGCCATTTATGTAAGACTTTTTTTCGGTATTGTAATGGATGTAAACTTTGGTATCCAATTCGGATTATGTGCAATGACAGACTGATCACGGGATCGTTGTGTCCGGGGTCCCCACAGGAGAGCCACGAGGCCCAAAAGGGGTGGGCCCACGCGGCCAAAACCCTAGGCCACGTGGGGCCCACTAAAAGTGTCCTCGGGAACCTCCTCGCCTGGGGCTTTTTATCGACGCCTTCGTCTCGCCCGAAAAGGAACGCCCTAATTTTTCCAAGTCCATCCGAGGTCGCGGCGTCGGCGAAACTCCTGATCCCTTCCGAGGGGGTCAGATCTGCTTCTCCGGAGCTTCGAGAGAAGGGGTAAATCATCGTCATCATCATCACCTCTCCTCCTTGGCGTGGAGGAGGCCTTTACATCATCACCCCCATCAAGACCAGCACCATCTCCATCATCATCACCGTGATCCACTCCGTTCCCCTCGCAGTTTGAGAGTTGCTATACCCTTGATACTTGTCATGTGCTACTATTCATGTTAGTGATTGAGTACTTGTCATTATTTGGTGGTGAAGTTATAATTTCAGATTGTGTTGTACCACTCATGCCACTGATTATGATCGTCTTTGCACGTTGTGATTAGTTCCCGTATGTTCCTGAGGGCATAGGATGAATTGGCAATGATTTATATATGACATGTGTTGGTATTTTGTCAAGAGTTTATCTTTATGTGATTCTATGATGGTGTTGTGCGAACGTCGACTGCACAACACTTCACCTATATGGGCTCATAGGAGAACACCGTAGTATAATGAATTGAGGAAGACTTGGGAGGACATGTAAGCCTGAGTTAGAATCTTGAAGTTATAGTATGAGGGTATTAGTATCGGGGACCTTAGAGTGTAATGCTATGGTGGGACTTTATGTCTTAATAATTCTTGTGCAGTCATTTACTTGGCCACATGATCCATCATAAGGGGTTGTAGTCTATTTATTTAGCTATACCGAATTATGGCTCCGTCCAAAAAGATTAAAACTTGACAAGATATTCAACGTGTTGTTTAATAAATCTCTATGCCTAGCATTATCCATGCCGCCCTCGGGAACGTTTTCCACATATAAGTCACATATCACTTGAGCTTGTCCTCTTGTCACATAAGAGGATTGGACTTTCTCTCTTTGAGAGATTTCACTTGTTACTGTTACTTGCTGCATTAGAATTATACAACGAAAATACCAAAAACACTTGCATCTTTCATTGCTTTGTTTATCAATCTTACTAACCAATACCTTCAGCTCCTCGTGGGTTCGACAACCTTTTCTATTTGAAAGGTACTACAATTGATGTCCTGCACTTGGGAGTCATCAGTGGGTTAGTCCAGTTCATTGTGTTCCTAAAAAGGGTGGAATGACTATTGTTCCAAATGATGAGGATGAACTTGTGGCTCAACGTACTGTTGTTGGTTATAGGATGTGTATTGATTTCAGGAAGTTAAACAAAGCAACTCGTAAAGATCATTACCCATTCCATTTATTGATCAAATGTTAGAAAGGTTATCTAAACATTCTCACTTTTGTTATTTAGATGGTTATTCAGGTTTCTCACAAATTCCAGTCCATAAGGATGATCAAAAAAGACCACTTTTACTTGCCCATATGGTACATTTCTTATAGGAGAATGCCATTCGGGTTATGTAATGCTCCTGCTACTTTTCAAAGATGCATGAATGCTATATTTGCTGATTATATTGAAAAGATAATGGAAGTCTTTATGGATGATTTTTCTGTGTATGGTACTTCCTTCGATAATTGCTTGTTCAACCTTAACAAAGTTTTGCAGCGTTGTGAAGACCAACACTTAGTTTTAAACTGGGAGAAGTGTCACTTCATGGTTACTGAAGGTATTGTTCTTGGGCATAAGATTTCTGGAAAAGGAATAGAAGTTGACCCAGCAAAGATAGAAGCTATTGAAAAGCTGCCATACCCAAGGGACATCAAAGGTATAAGAAGTTTTCTTGGGCATGCAGGTTTTTATCGTAGGTTTATTAAAGATTTCTCCAAAATATCAAAACCCCTAACCAATCTTTTGCAAAAGGATGTTCCTTTCTCTTTTAATGATGATTGCATTGAGTCCTTTAATATTTTGAAGAATGCTTTAATAAGTGCTCCTATTATTCAACCTCCTGATTGGAAATTGCCTTTTGAAATTATGTGTGATGCTAGTGATTATGCAGTTGGGGCTGTTTTGGGCCAACGTGTTGATAAGAAACTGAATGTCATTTATTATGCTAGTAGAACACTTGATGCTGCTCAAAGGAATTATGCCACAACTGAAAAAGAATTTTTAGCAGTGCTATTTGCTTGTGACAAGTTTAGACCTTATATTACTGATTCGAAAGTCACATTGCATACTGATCATTCTGCCATTAAATACTTAATGCATAAGAAAGATGCTAAGCCTAGATTAATAAGATGGGTACTTCTATTGCAAGAATTTGATTTACACATTGTTGATAGGAAAGGGGAAGATAATCAAGTAGCTGATCATCTTTCTAGAATGGAAAATATACCTGATGATCCTATTCCTATTAATGATAGCTTTGTTAATGAACAACTTGCAATTGTTAATGTTTCTAGTGCTAAAGTTGCATCACCATGGTTTGCCAACTATGCAAATTTTATTGTTGGTAAAGTTCTACCTCCACACTTCACTTTTCAACAAAGAAAGAAATTCTTTTATGATCTTAGACATTATTTTTGGGATGATCCTTTCCTTTATAAGAAAAGTGTGGATGGTATTATTAGACGTTGTGTACCTGAGCATGAACAACAGGCTATTATAAGAGATTGTCATGACAGTCCTTATGGAGGGCATCATGCAGGAGATCGTACAGGTGCAAAGGTATTACAATCTGGTTTCTATTGGCCTACTTTATTTAAGGATTGTGCTGAATATGTTAAATCTTGTGATAAATGTCAAAGAGTAGGAAATATTGGTAGGAGAAATGAAATGCCTATGAATTATTCTTTGCCACTTGAGCCATTTGATGTTTGGGGTTTGACTTTATGGGACCTTTCCCAGAATCAAAGACAAAGCATACTCACATTTTGGTTGCAGTGGATTATGTTACAAAGTGGGTGGAAGCAATTCCAACCAAGAGTGCAGATCATGCCACAGCAATGACGATGCTCAAGGACATCATTTTCCCCAGGTTTGGTGTTCCTAGGTTTTTAATTACTGATGGTGGCTCTCATTTCTTGCATGGTGTTCTTAGAAAAACATTGGCAAAATATGATGTTAACCATAGAATTGCATCTCCCTATCACCCTCAAACAAGTGGACAAGTTGAATTAAGTAATAGGGAAATTAAACTCATTTTGGAGAAGACAGTGAATAAGTCTAGATCTGATTGGCCAACTAAAATTAATGATGCATTATGGGCTTATAGAACTGCTTTTAAAAATCCTATGGGAATGTCTCCTTATAGAATGGTTTATGGAAAAGCTTGTCATTTACCTGTTGAATTAGAACATAATGCTAGATGGGCTATTAAACAATTGAACTTTGATTTTAAGACTGCTGGAGAGAAGAGAATTCTTGATTTAAACCTACTTGATGAATGGAGAAACGAAGCTTATGAAAGTGTAGAATGTTTAAAGAAAAGTTAAAATTTGGCATGACAAGAAAATTAAGAGAAAAGAATTCAAAGTAGGTGATCAAGTTTTATTGTACAATTCTCGTTTCAAGTTTTCTGCAGGAAGTTAGCTTCAAAGTGGCAGGGACCATTAGTGATACAGGAGGTGTACCGTTCAGGAGCTATCCGTCTTCACGGTGATATGAAAGGTAAACCTCATGTAGTCAATGGACAACGCCTTAAACATTATATTGCAGGAAGGAGCTTCATCGGAAAGGTGGAGGAGTTGAATTTAAAGACACCGGAGGAGGTAATTGCAAAGAATTTTGCAGTTTCAGAAACCCAAAATCAATAATAGGTAACTTTTGTGTTGGAAAGTTTCTCGGAATTGCGTAAATTTTACGGAAGTCATTTTTTATGGAAATTAATGTGTGGGACAAGAAAACTGGACGAAGCGGAGACCCGAGGAAGGAAACAAGGGGTCCCACGCGGCCAGAATCGGGCCGCGTGGGACCACTCCTTTCCCCCTCGGAGTCCCGTTTCGTCTCGTTTTCGACTCCGACGCTTCGTCTTGACCTAAAAACCGTCAATATATACCCCTTCTCGTTGATCTAATCTGCACCAAGCGTTCTCGAGCGATCTTTGCTTTTGCTGTTTCTGTCTGTCAGGGTTTAGCCATGTCTTGCTCCGGATCCAACCATGAGGGGGAGAGCTCCCCAAGGGAGGTGTTGTGAACCGCTACCTCAACCCGTGATGGCTCCACCGAAGGCCGTGACCTTCAAGGAGGGTGTGCTGCTCGTGGAGGAGGTGAAGGCTCCCAAGGCCACCAGTACGGTGGAGGAAAGGCTGGATGATCTGGAAGACAAGACCTTCAGGTATGGCACTGTGGTTTACCGCAGCCTTGATGCTCATCACTTCATGAACCTGGACTGGAGAAGAAGGTTGAAGAGTACAAGGGGAGGCTCGAAGAACTAGAGGAAAGATACAAGGACGTCATCGAGAAGATGGAGAAGATCCAATGCTTTATGTGGGATGTAGAGAACCAGAACTGCGAGTATGAAGAACGCTTCAAGAAAATTGCAGCAGCTGCCACCCTCAGGTATAATGATCCACCTACATCTTTCCGTGATGGAAGGCCTTTCCCATGGAAGATGGCTGAATGGGAGGAAGAATATGAGAAGGAGGAGGCCGCAGCAAAGGAGGCTCTAGCAGAACGTCAAGCTTGGGGGAGTTCCACCTAGTTTTATCTCTACTAGTTTATCATATCTATCTAGTCATAGTGTGTTTTGCTTTTATCATTAGTTATCAATATCTCTTAGGCATGTGTGAGCTCATGGAGCATTATCATGTTTGTCTATTTGTCGTTATCAATGAATATGAAAGTATGGTGTCATCCATGATTCCCTTGTTTGGAGATTTATGGGTAACACTCATGCAAATGAGCGTGGCATATTTAGAAGTTTCAGTCACATCTTGCCTTGAACTTAATTAACTTGAGTATGTTGGATAATTGTAGAATCACCCCTTTTTTTTTTGAAAGGAATGCGGTAGGAGAAGCCCCTACAGCGGATTTTTTTTAAATCATAAGAACCCAAATCTGCATCCGTGAGGATTTGAACCTGGGTGGCTGGGTTGTACATCCACTTCCCTAACCAAGTGAGCTGAGCTAACTTCTTTAGAATCACCCCATTATAAAATAAGTAAAGAGAATGAGTCAATATGACTTGAAAATTAATAGTTTAAGGTTGAGTATAGTCTTGTAGGATAAAAATTTAGGAAGGGTTAATGAAAAGGATATGAAACACTCTTGTTAGAATCTAGTATCTTTTGAGCAAATTAATGAATCATGGATATTTCAATACTTATGCTCTTGGAAAGTGAATGAAAAGGAAGGCACCTGAAAATTCAGTTAGCCATGGAAAGTGTAAGATAAAGGTTGTAGAGCATAGGAACTTGATTGAGATATCCATGATTAAAGTTTGCACTAGTTACTAGTGAAGCAAGAGTGCAAACAATTTTTATATCTATCTAACTTTTTATTTGTCTTCTTTAAACTTGTTATCCCATAAGAGTTTATCTTGTCTTTAAACTTCAGCAAGTATAAAAGATTGTAATACTTGCCATAAAGAGCAAAAGCATGTGAAAAATAATATGATTCGATTGTCCAACATACAATGGTTATTTGCTTTCAAAAGTAAGGGGTGATTGCTAGAGCTTCTACTTATGTTGCCCTTATGTGTATGAGGTTTAGTTCATTAATCTTATCTTACAACTGAATATGATGATGATACAATGCTCGTATTTATTTATCAACCATAAGTCCATTGATGCATGTAATGATCTATGTCCTTACTTACTCGAGGACGAGTAAAGGTTTAAGCTTGGGGGAGTTGATACGTGCATTTTATATCATCATTTATACAACTTTTAGTATCATATTAGAATGTTATTTACATTGTTATATCATTGTTTTTACATGTTTTAGAGGATTTAGGGGACTTTCATACAAAGTCCCTAATTTTTGGTATTTAATTTCTGGGAGGCAGAAAACCTCCTTTTCTTGTTTTTAATGTTTCAGGAGCTATAGGGACTCAAATAATAAAAGGAAAAATACCCAGCTGGTTTTTCATCGGGAGAAAGGCAGTGGGAAGAAAACCGAAGAGAGGAGAGCCACGAGGCCCGAAATAGGTGGGCCCACGCGGCTCATGTACCTGGCCACGTGGGACCCACTAAGTGGGGCCTCGGGCACCTCCTCGCCTGGGGCTTTTTATCGACGCCTTCGTCCTCCCCGAAAAGTCACGCCCTAATTTATCCGAAACCATCCGAGGCCGCGGCGGCAGCGAAACTCCTGATTCCCTCCGAGGGGGATCAGATCCTGCTGCTCCGGAGGTCCGGAGAAGGGGGAAATCATCTTCATCGTCATCACCTCTCCTCCTTGGCGTGGGAGGAGGCCTCTACATCATCACCATCACCAAGACCAGCACCATCTCCATCATCATCTCCGTGATCCACTCCGTCCCCCTCGTAGTTTGAGAGTTGCTATACCCTAGATACTTGTCTGGTGCTACTATTCATGTTTGTGATTGAGTACTTGTCATTATTTTGTGGTGAAGTTATATTTTCAGATTATGTTGTACCACTTATGCTACTGAATATTATCATGTTTGCACGTTGTGAGTAGTTCCCATATGTTCCTGAGGGCATAGGATGAATTGGCAATGATTTATATATAACATGTGTTGGTATTTTGTCAAGAGTTTATCTTTTATGTGATTCTATGATGGTGTTGCGCGAACGTCGACTGCACAACACTTCACCTATATGGGCTCATAGGAGAACACCGTAGTATAATGAATTGAGGGAGACTTGGGAGGACATGTAAACCTGGGACCGAATCATGAAGTTATATTATGAGGATATTAGTATCGGGGACCTTAGAGTGTAATGATATGGTCGGACTTTATGTCTTAATAATTCCTGTGTAGTCATTTACTTGGTCACATGATCCATCATAAAGGGTTGTAGTTTATTTATTTAGCTATACCTAATAATGGCTCCGTCCAAAGAAGATTAAAACTTGATAAGATATTCAACGTGTGGTTTAATAAATCTCTATGCCTAGCAATATCCATGCTGCCCTCGGGAACGTTTTCCACATATAAGTTACACACCACTTGAGCTTGTCCTCTTGCACATAAGAGGAATGGGCTTCTCTCTTTGAGAGCTTTGACTTGCTACTTTTTATTTTCTGCATTGCAACTATACAACCAAAAATACCAAAAACACTTGCATCATTTATTGTTTTATTTATCAATCTTGCTAACCAATACCTTCAGCTCCTTGTGGGTTCGACAACCTTTTCTAATTGAAAGGTACTACAATTGATCTCCTGCACTTGGGAGTCATCTCCGCCAACCCGACTAGTACCCCAAGATCCCATACATCGTGTCAGTAAAGCATTGGACCAGCACTTTCTTTTACTGCAAGGACATCCCGACACCTGGCAACACGGTGGGGATCCCTACATTCGTCAACAGTCCGCCAACCTACCAGGCCAACTGGATGGAGAAGGTGGCGCTTATTTTGCCGGAGGAACACCGCATCGCCTTTAGGCGGATAGAGTTCCTTCAAACAATGGAGCCTCCCCGCCTTGACGGAGTCGACACCCTCCTGTGCTGGCTATCAAGGCGGATCATGCCGCTTCGCCATCGTCCCTTGAAGATGTGCGAATAGAAGGCGGAGACCACCAGCACAGGCAGCACCACCCTTGGCGAGGACGTGTTGCTGTATCGAATGAGAGACTCATCCAGCCCAAGCAGATCAAGGCGGCCGAAGGCGTCGCCATGTTCACCATGACAACCCAGCCCCAGAGGTAAGCCAGAACTTTCCTGCACTCACTTGCTTATTACGCCTATCTGTTGCTGGATTGACGGGCACTGTCTTTTCAGCTGGAGACTTTGACGGACACCAACCTGGCTCCGAGCTAGTACGATCCTGGGACGCTGGCCTGACTTTCTATGGTAGGGTTGTCCAGCGAAGGCCAGGTTATGTGTCGTTTTTAGAAAAACACTTCTCTAGACTTTCTCATGTCCACCACCACTTAGGCAAGGTCCCACCTTTCCAAGGGGTTTTTCATAAATCATTTGTTTTGTTTTCCCAAAAACAACACAAGGGTGCCCATCCTAAAATTTTCCTCTTTCTTAAACTAGTAGTAAGGATTTTGGGTAGGGTGTCCTACCGTTTTTGCTACGGGTGTGGAAATATACCAGAATTGGGGGTGTCTATATAAGTAGGTATATATATAATGCAATAATATATATACATAGGTAATAAGTAAAACAAAATAGGTAAATTAGTTGCAAGCTTTTGAGATGGCTTGCCTTGCTCAAAGGTTTGTCCCTGGTTCTGATTGTCAAAATAATCTCCAGAAAATCCCTCAGCTGATATCTCTTCCTCGTGATTTTCTAGCATCGTGAAAATGAAAAGAACACAATCAACATGCAGCAAGGCACATCAACAAACGTCAAGAAAAATTAACAAGCAACAACCAAGCATGGTGCAAGACTATTATCTAACAAACATGTTTGGCAAATCACAACACTATTCATTTTCCTATCATTAGGGTTAAAGTAGTGATTAAGCAACTGTTTAAAAAGGGTCACTACTAACTTGCAAGGCTAACCATTATTAACACACTTAGACAACCAGTAGCTAAAATTTTAGTTGAAAGTGGTTAGTTAACTCAAATAAATTATCAAACAACACAAGCATAACTAAACAATTGTTGTAATATTTATTTATCACTTACAACACAAGTTTACTCTAATTTAAACTTAACACAAAGCACTAACAATACTAACATATCTTAAGAAATTAAACAACAGTAACAAACATGCTACAGTACCAAATCAATCAGTAATAAACACAAACAACATTTATATTCCTTTTTATTAGAGGCAGAAAACAGTGTTTTTACCAAATCTTGCACATAAAAATTTCTGTTAAACAAACAATTATGCAAAGTTAGATTTGGGTTCTCTGTCATTAGTGGGAGCTAACACATTTGGGTTTGGTCCAAAATTTAACTTACAGAAATTATGAAAAACATTTAAAGTTGGTTCTGACAGAATCTTAATTTGCACACAACTTTTATTCTAGGCATCAAATAAATATGGAGCAAAATTCTAGTGAAAGCTACTGACAAGAGCTTTCCAAATCAATTGGATTCATGCAATTTGGATTAACCAAACTCAAGTTATTAATAAAACATTGATTCTGGTCAGTGGCACAATATCATTTATCAAAGTCAAACAACAAGTGATTTTTCAGATCTGGAAAATACAAATGGTGTAGATTTCATTAGGCTACGGCTGTGATTTTTGTTTGGCACAAATATTTAGTTTAGCTATTTTAATTTGGACTAAAGCAACAACACAGAAAACAACTATGAACAGAAAAGATTAAACCTACAGAAAAAAAAACTAGATGGGCCAGATCTGCTACTGTGCATAGCCCAGCAGCGAGATTCGGCCTGCACGGCTGCGCGCGCACGTGAATCAGTGAGATTCAAAGGGGACCGTTGATTTACTGATCGACGGCCGGCAGTCGTCCTCTTCCTCGCGATGCACAGAACGGAGGCGGAGGCCAGACCATGGCATCGAGCACAAGTTGCTCACCTAGGGGTGGCGAACGGTGACGGTGTGGGCTCGTGGGTGTTGCAGGAGGTCGGTGGCGTGCTTGGCCTGATGAAGAATTCACGCAGCAGCTCCAATCGACGGCGAACTCGAGTGCGTCCTTCACGGGTCTAGCACGCTCGCGTCGAGCTGAGGATGCGTAAGAAGAAAAAGAGGTGTCAGCGAGGTGTTCCTCGAGCTAGCCTAGCAACTAGGCAAACAATGGCGGAGAAAGGGGCAGAGGAACATCAGCAACCCTTCTCTGCGAGTGGTGGTGGTCGACGGCGAGTTCACGCCATTTTCTTGCTCTCCGAGCACGAGAGGAGTGGAGGTAGGGGCAGAGGGGTGGAATGGCGAGCTGGGGAGCATTGGGGTGGGCTATATCCCGAGTTTGCAACGGGAAGGAGAGGGTGCCGACGCGAGTGGCAACGGTGCGCGTCCGTTGGCCAGCGTGGGCGGTATCGAGGCCATCTGCGTGCTCTGCGCGAGGGAGAGGGAGTGATGACACGGCGGGGTGGAATCGAGGGAGATAGAGGTGGTGGGAGGCCATCATGGCGCTGGTCGCCCTCGGGTTGGCTACGATGGATTGTGATCGATCTCCTCTTCCTCGCGTGCCCAGGTTTTTGGGGGATGGGTGCTGGCACTGGTGCGGTGCACCGTGACAAGGTGAGTGTGGCCACGGCCGTGTGTGCGTGCGTGACGGTGGTGTGGTGCACACGGTGAGCACCGAGTCGACACGCCCGTGCACGACCTCCTGGCATGCCACAAGTGCACACATTGCACTAGGTTAGGTGTGTGAGTAGAGGGGTAGGGGTAGATGGGGTTTTGGGTGTGTTTAAACCAAAATTCGATCCAAATTTGAATTCAGCCGAAAGTTGCAGTTTCAGAAAAATTCAGAGTTAGGACTTAGTGAAAATTCTAAGTCACTGATTTCTGTTAAAGAGTAGCCTTATAAACCTGATTGAATTAAGGCC
This sequence comes from Poa pratensis, assembly GCA_947311845.1. NCBI lineage: Eukaryota > Viridiplantae > Streptophyta > Magnoliopsida > Poales > Poaceae > Poa > Poa pratensis. Next base: position 23,945,117 of record CAMZMU010000105.1, read on the forward strand.
TTGGACAACTCAAAAATTTATGAAATGACTTTTATAAAACAGTATACACCATAAGCATGGACGACAAACAAAAATGCATCCATAAAACAATTTGAGCAAGGAGATCAAATTGGAGCAAAATGGTATGTTTTTACTGTTTTTCCAGTTCAGATTTTCCATAGCAACTTGGGAGCATGATTTAAACATCAGGGGCAATCCCAATATGAAAAACCTTGGCTTTACTATGGAGTACTAACACAATAATCCAATACCATGGAAAAAGTCAGAATTAAAGAAGCTCAGTTGTCCAATAAGTAAGAGTCCAAAGATTGAATCAAAGAAAGAGATTTTTGAGGGTTTTATTCTAGCTAGGGTTTAAGCTTTTAGGAATTTTTGCTTAAGAGTTTTAGGTCAATTTTTATTTGGTTTACTTTTCCAACAAGCAAACAAGAGTCACACTTCTGTTCCTAATAGCAAGTTCACAAGATCAAGCAACAAAGAAAACATAAAAACAAACAAAACACCACTTTTGACAAAAGTTTTTGTTGGTTCCAATTTTTAGTTATCCAGAGGAATGTTAAACAAGACTTATCAGAATTTGGGCTGTGACAGATTGACTGCCTGTAACATCCCAAATTATGGAACTAAGAAAAACTTAGTTTTTCAAGACCCAAAATTCAGAACCAACACAAACTTTTAAATAATTCACTAATGGTTGTGGATTCCTTCCCATTGCTATGTTGAACCTTGTGTGACTTGTTATTTAAGTTGTTTGGTCAGTAAATATTAAACCTAAGAACTCAACCAAGGTCAAAATATTATTAACTTGGGTGATCATATCATGACAAGATGTAACAATCCATAATACTTTTCTAATCTTAGTTTGGCCAAATTCCATTTCAGTATACTTGGTTTAGCAACACCCAAAACTAATACCCATTATTTGAGAAAGTAAAAGTATTTCCAAAACTATGTGTTCCCAAAAATGTGGAGATCCATATGCTATCTCCTATCTATCTTTTAACCTTGATATTTTGCATTTGTATGCAACTCCCATTTTATAAACTTTGATTATCACTTCATTTTTAAAAGGAACACAAGTGGGCATATATTACCCCACATATTCTGTCTTGCTCAAAACCCTTTTCACAAATACAAAGGTGGAGTTGAGATAGTTTTAAACATCATCTTGTCATAATTAAGTGTGATCATTTTTATAAGGTAGTATTGTTAAGTATGTAAATGGTGGTATGATTAATTCTTGTGGTTTGATTTGTGTGGTCTTGATTGTGATGTTGATCTTGTGGGGGTTTGTTGCTTGTGAGGATAATTCCTCTGTTGTGCTCAACACTAAAATAAAACCCACTGATCACCAATTTGGAATGTGACTTGAAAACAAAACAAGAACCCTATGATTACTTACACCCTCAAAACAAAATCTTGATTAAAAGAAATGATCTTATTTAATTTCCCTCTCTACCTATTTCTCTATTTTGTTATAACAATTATTTTATCTTATAAAATCCAGGAATGAGATGATAACCATCTCATTATCATATTACTCTCTCCTCAAAATATCTAATCTCCAATTACAAAGGTATTTCAATTTGTCCAATTGATTTTATCCAAAAATAACATATTTAAACCCTATGAACAAATGTGGTGCAAAACATTTTATTTTGCAACCCCAATTTTTGTGGAGTTTCTACATGTATTGGGGAGCCTACCCAAATATTTTCAGATTTTTATAAAATGTTTTGGTGCCCCAATTAATTCTTTAAAATGCTACTGGTTTTAAACAAAGAAATAAAAACAGAAGAATTCAGAAACATGCAGGGGTTTTCTGTGAAATCGCCATCTTCCTGTAGCTCCAGTAGCCGTGCGGCACGGCGCTGTGCTCCCCGTGCCCATGTCGACGCCGCCCGCCGGACCCCCCTCTCCCTGTCCCCTGCGTAGGAGATAAGAGGAGCACCGCAGCCCCTCTGCTCTCCCTTGTCCCTCACTTGCTCCCTCTCTCCCTCTCTCTCATTTTCTTCCCAGGGCATCGAACCCTAGCCGAAGCACGCCGTCGCTGCCGCCATCGATTGAGCGCTCCCCGACCAAATCCAAGATCACCAGAAGGTCCGCCTCGTCTCCCTCCTTGTCCACGACCAAGGAATCGCGAAGGAGCGCACATAATCGTCCCATCGGGTTCATCCCCTTCCTCTCGGCCGCCGCCTTGCCGGCAAGCTCACGGGTGACACGGTCCTCCATTCCCCGCCATTTTCGTGTCTCTGTGCTCCCCTCATCGCACTCTACCTCATGAGCATCCCCTTTTCTTTGTAGGGTCACCGGAGCCACCGCGCCGTCCTCGCCGTGTTCCCCGCCGTCTCGCGCCTCTGTTCTTGTCGAGAGGAGGAAGAAGGCCTCCATATCGCTTCGCAATGGGCCGGCCCAGCACTGTGCTGCCTGGACCCAGCCAGATCTGGCCCATTCCTCTTTTTCTATTAGATCTAGTTTCCTGTTTTAATATCCCTGGTAAATCTATTTTAGGAATTAATTCACCATTAAATCCCTGTGCTAGAACTTTGAGTGATTCAAATTTTGTAGGGTTACTATGTGTTTTCTTAATTAGGTGGAGCTGCCTGTTTGCAAAAATATATTTTTAGTTGTTGTCTAGATTAAATCTTGTAAAAAGTATCTTTTTCACTAAATATTTAATATCTACAGTTTTATAACTCCAAAATTTGCAAACTAAAATTCTATGGAAAGCTTGAAGTAATACCTTTCCAGATCTATTGGTCTTGTATGTAAATGAAACATAAAACAAAATTTCTATTCATTCTTGTAAACACACCAGTGGCCCTTTGGTGATTTTTGTAGCATTTTGTGTGATGATTTTTGGAGTAAATCTAATTGGCTTGTCTTCTATATGTGTAGAAGAACATATCCCTAGCTTGGTTTGAATTTACGAGTCACTGATTGACTGTGGTGCTAATTATAAGGTTTAGACCTTTTCTGCCTATTTTTATTAGGCCTTTAATTAATTGTTGTGTTATAACTTTATGGTTATAAATGTGTTTCCTAGCATATGTAGGGTGGTAACCCACTGTTGTGGCATGCTTCCTTATTTTACTAGCATGTTAGGAGAGATACTTGTGAGTCATGTATTTGTTAGGGTTTTATTCCCTATATAGCTTTCTCCTAATAATTAGGAATTTGTTAAGCTTGTTTATTTTTGATATGAGAATATTGTGTGTGATTAAAAGGTATGCCTTGCTTGTTAATGATTGTTGTGGTACTGTGCTTGCATGTTATTATTATATAGCAGGTTATAATATGTTAGTACTGTTAGTGCTATTTGTTAGACATGTTGGTGTGAGTAAAATGCTTGCCTTGCTTGATGAACTTGATTGTATTAAGTTGAGTACTAACTTAGGTATGTTGTTAATGTATCTAAACTAGCTTGGTGTGATGTTTTCATTTACAGCGATTATTTGGTGACTTAACTTTTTTCTGAAGTATTTCCTGTCTAGGGAAAATGGATGTTAAGTACCTTTAATAGAAGATGTCTTGGTGCTCTATGTTTTTAGCATGTGTTTGGTGTTATACTCCTGTGAGTATAATGCCCATGTAAATATAGATCTTAGTTTGTTGCTTGATTAAATTAGTACTATGTTTCTGGTATGATTCCTTGTTTGTATACCACTTGTGGTTTGGTTTGCTTATTGTGTGTTGTTTTATTTTCATGTTTGCGACGCTAATATAAACGCTACCGGAGTGGTATTTGGAGAGGTTTTATCGAAGAAGGAGGGGAGTTTATTTCTTTGATCAGTGAGAAGAAGTCCAAGGACATTATGCTGAAATCAGGCAAGCTACTTCACTGAGCTTGCATTTATATACATCTATTTTGTCACATGATTTATTCAAAAGTACCAATGATTTCGAAAACCTTTTTACAAGTATATGAAAACTATTTTGCCACCTATGTAGAAATATAAGATAGTTATATCAAACTATAGGATGGGAAAAATAAATATTGTTTACTCAAAACTCCTTTGGAAATGCTTGTGTGATTATGGAATGCCGAGATGTCGGTGTTGAAATGGAGAAGTGGAGAATGGTGATGTTTATGAAAAATGCACAGTGTGTCCTAGTACTATGACGACCAATCTTACCTGTGCGACCACATTTACCCACATATGGGAAAGGGCGTAGTCATATAATTTGCTCGTATTAGTATGGGGTGCCTCAACAACGAGGATGACCTCGTTCCATGAGGGGATGGTCATGGCGACCTGCCCCCTGACCTGGGTCCTGGCATCTGAGGATGTGGGATTGAAGGGTTCGCTCGCCGGGCAGAACTACGAGTCCTCACACTTAGGTTTCCCGACGGGGAATCTGGACTGAGTGTCGATGGAAAGGTTAAAAATTTCGTAGCGGTAGGGTCCTATACTAGCTCGAGCAAAGGACAAGCTATGGTCGGTGACTCAACTTCGCATACACCTTGTATGGCGGGACGTGGCTGACACGATGAGTTACCGGATGGATGTGGGAAAAGCGTGCTAACTCTTAAGAGTGTAAAACTATTCGAATAGCCGAGTCCTCGGATATGGATAGTTGGGAGGCTGTCCTAAGACCATGTGCAAGTTTTGGAAAGATTTGAGATTTAAAAAGAAAATGAAGTGGAGGATGTTTTATGCAACTATGCCAACGGGCCAGCATGAGGTTGTTGGGAATGAATGACCAGGATGGGTTATGGTCGAAAAAGGAGGAGTTTTGGGGAAATGAACCTGGTGATGATTTTCGGAAAAATGTTTATAAAAGAGACTTCTTACCTTTTTCAACAAACATATATTTTCGGGAAAAAGTTTTAAACGAGACTTCTTACAAAAACAGATTTATGGGAAAAAGTCCTAAGCCTTCTTTCCTTTTCAAATAAAGTTATAGGAATTTCAAACAAAGGTTTATTAAACAAAAGTCTATCCTTCTCTTTTCCACAAGGATATAGAGTTTTCAAAGCAAACAAGGTTTCATTTAAACGATAAAAAGAGTAGTGCATGCTCATTTCGGGGGTAGTTTGCGAGTACAATCAAATGTACTCATATTGGTTTCGTCCCTGGCTATTGTCTTAGCCAGATTTTGAAGAAGAGCAGTTCGAAGAAGAAGACTTCAATAACGTCAATGCGAACTAGGGCGCTTCCCAGTCAGCTGCCTGTAGGGTTGGCAAATGACTTGGGCTCCACGTTGTTTGGTGATTTCCGCTGCAAGTACCTGTTGAAGTTATGGCTTAAATCAAGTAAGTAAATTCATTCGGTATTTATGGGTGTTCTGTGATGCCAATTCGAGTTATGTGCAACAACAGACTGATCATGGGATTGTTGCAGGAAACATAACGAGTATCTCGGATAGCTAATCCGGGGTCCTCACAGACTTGGTATCAGAGCCATCCTGACTTTAGGAGACCTTAGTTAGCATGGACGTTAGTTAGGAAATGAAATATTTTGTTAAAAATATATTAATACCATAATACATTTTTATCAAGGAAGCCCAAGAAAATAGCTTCCACTTTTTTCACCTTCTCAAATATTTCCGAGTCTTATCCCTCTATTTAAGATTTTCCAAGGATTTCTCTACTCCCTCTTACCCGTTCAAAATACTTGACGATGAACCCAAGTGAGACCTAATTAGCTAGCACCTACAAGAAGAAGCTTCCATTTCGAATATTCAACATTTAACATCAAGGAGATTGATCTGCAAATACCAATATCGTCAATATTAACAAAGCAAGAGACCTTGAAGACCTCAACTCGGTATCAACAATTCTACTCAAGTTGCAACTTCGGCAATCTCAATTTTTCTCGCGGAAGCCTAAGGTGACAAAATGAAAACTTCACCAGCCATGTTTAACCAAGACCCATAGGAAAACATATGATAGGACCTTTGGTTGTACTACCCGACTACCACGAGTATTAGACGTCCTTTGGTACTAGACGTACCTTGTGTGCTCTTTGCTTGTGTGTACTCTGCTTATGTGTTGTTTGTTGTGAGTTCTCTGTTTGTGTGTTGTTTTTCTTGTGTGTTCACAATCACGCCTTGACGGCAACACAAAGTAATCCCAAAATTCTATTTTTGTAAAACTCCTTTTTGCCACCTAAAAAAACTAATTTTGACCGCTTCGCCATAGTTGCACCTTGTTGCAGATGTAAACCCGCCTAGGAAAAATCTTTCTGAAAATATTTTTCCTCTCATCTAAACCATCTCCCGATAAGAACTGGCAGTTCCGCAAAATATAAAAGACCCCCGATCTTTAACCAAATATCCTGAGATTTTTGCAACGTAACCGGCAAGTCAGACAATGGTCTTCATGAACCATCTAGAGCAAGTGCGTCAAGATCTCGAAGGAAACTGCAATTTTATGCCAACCTCGTGAAGACACGAGCCTCGCCTCGCCAACTTAACTTGTGAAATTACAAGAATACTACACTAACTTATTGTATCTAACTTTAGATTAACCTCTGACTCAAGTCCACGATGGTACCAACTAATCTTCTAGGACTGCATGCTTTGACAAGAAACGAGGACATAAGGAGACCCATTTAGGATTGGTAACTAGAGCAACTCAAGGAGTGTATAAGAGTTGCTATGAAGATTTGAGCTCAGAGACAGACGATAATGATGGGTTTCAAAGGGATCATGTATCTACTCGCTTGACGAGCAGTTCGTGGCATTTTAATCACTTGAGCAAACTTTACTAATTTTTACCTATGCGATAATCATGAGGAAAACCAAAGAAAAACCTCGAGTAACTCCTACCTATCACCGCAAACTTGGAAAAAACGGATGAGAACCCTAGCCTGCCGCGGGTTCTCTGACCTCTAATACAAATTGAACATTCAGCAGTTAAAGTATCTTTAGATACAACTAATAGAATAATAGTAAGATACAACCTTTATAAGAGGATTTAGATTGAAAGCTAGGTAAAAACCATCATTTATGAAGTAAGTATAAATCTGAAAGGAAGGAAGAATGAGAAGTTCAAGAAAGGATAATAAAAGCCTAAACTAAATCTTAATTTAGATCGTCTTACTTTATCAAGACCATCTTATCTTCTTATCTCCCAAACTGTCTCGAAGTCCTTCTGCGAGAGAAGCCACCCACAAGAAGGAGGAACTACGACAAGAAGACCTTGAAGAGAGATTTCTTAGGTTGGCAAAGAAGTAATATACCAGACTATCATGGAATATTTGGGGACTCTTATATCAGAATCTATTATTATTAATCTCTCAAAAAATGTGATATTCCAATGTTCGTGTTATATAAAAGTACTTTGGTAACAATCCTCATGAACTTGTTAACAATGCTCAAACAATTGAGTGTCATATACAAATAAACGGAATGTCAGGTAATCCAGTTCATCTCAGCCCCTGGAATATGAAAAGTAGTTTGATGACAAGACTAGCCACCTTGTTAACAAACTCTTCTTGTATGACTAAGGCGAATCGATGTCATAAAGGACACCCATATTCTTATACAACTAACTAATGGAAAACTTGCTGGCACTAGTGGATGTCTTCATCGCAGGACTGAGGCAAATGATGTTAGAATCCAAATAAAGTACCATAATAATTTTCTTAAATCAAGTGTATAACTTAGGAAATATTCAAGTTCTAAATAAGAAAGTCACATGGAAATTTATAGTGTTTTCCTAAGGATATGATTTCCAAAACAAGAAAAGAAAAAGGTACCCGTTTGGAAAAACTACTGGTGTGCAGGTTCTCCACTAACTTTTTCTAAGGTCCATTAAGCCGTGACTTTTGAACAATCATCGATCCACACCCCGAACCACCTATCTCAGGACACTCGAACTGACTTTTAGACTCCTCTGGAAGCTCAATACCCTAGACTCTACCTCTTAAGATTCTTACCAAAGCGTCTTGAAGCTCAAGAACCAAGGAAGTCAACAATGAAGTATCTTCTTTACTCAGCTGAAGAAGGACAAAAAATAAAGGCAACCAACCAACGGAATACCCCGAAGAATCAAACGACGGAAGCATCTACTGTTGACGACGTCAACTGATACGTCTCAAACGTATCTATAATTTTTGATGTTCCATGCTTGTTTTATACCAATTGCTACATGTTTTGCATCTACTCTATATCACTTTTATACATTTTTTTGGGACTAACCTATTAACAAGATGCCAAAGCGCCAGTTCTTGTTTTCTGCTGTTTTTGTATTCCAGAAAAGCTAGTCTGGAAATATTCTCGGAATTGGACGAAACTACACGGGGATCCCTATTTTTCCAGAACTCACCTGACGGAGCAAAGAAGCAGCAGAGGAGGGCCATGTGGGCCCCACACGTGGGTAGGGCGTGGGGCACCCCCTGCCGCGCCGAGGCCACGTGTGGGCCCCATGGGGGCCACCAGCCGCCGCCCTTTCGCCAACTTATTCCCCCCGACGCGAAAACCCTAAGGACCCGAGCAAAAATCCACGAAAAGATCCAGAGACGCCGCCGCCATCAACCCTAGCTCGGGAGGGTTCAGAACCTCTTCCCGGCACCCTGCCAGAGAGGGGAATCATCACCGGAGGCTTCTACATCGCCATGCCTGCCTCCGGAGTGATGCGTGAGTAGTTCATCCTTGGACTACGGGTCCATGGCAGTAGCTAGATGGTTGTCTCTCCACTTTGTGCCATCATGTTTAGATCTTGTGAGCTACCCTACATGATCAAGATCATATTATTGTAATGCTACATGTTGTGTTTGCTAGGATCCGATGAATATTGAATTCTATGTCAAGTTGATTATCAATTTATCTTATATGTTATTTAAGATCTTGCATGCTTTCCGTTACTCGTAGATGCTTTGGCCAAGTAGATGCTTGTAACTCCAAGAGGGAGTATTTATGCTAGATAGTGGGTTCATGCCTCCATTTAACCTGGGACAGTGACAGAAAGTTCTAAGGTTGCGGATGTGCTGTTGCCACTAGGGATAATCTAACGATGCTATATCCACGGGCATATGTGTTTGTTTACATTACGCGCTTTACTTAATGCAATTATCCGTTGCTTGCAACTTAATACCAACAGGGGACTCGGATGAGAACCCGGCGGTGGATTATTAGTCATAGATACTGTTGGATAACGGTCTATGTATCTTGTCGTAATGCCCAATTAAATATCATAGTAGTCAACATGTCATATATATGCATTGTCATGCGCTCAATATTTTGTCAATCGCCCAGCTGTAATTTGTTCACCCAGCATGTTAGTTATCTTTTATGGAGAGACACCACTAGTGAACTGTGGACCCCGGTCCATTCTTTTACACTGATTAAACAACCACAAACTGCAAACTGTTCCTTTTTCATTCTCTGCAATTAAACATCATTTTCCACACGAGACGTTTAATCTTTTGTTTTCAGCAAGCCGGTGAGATTGACAACCTCACTGTTTCGTTGGGGCAAAGTACTTTGATTGTGTTGTGTGCAGATTCCACGTTGGTGATCGTATTGCGCCCTGCGAGCCACCAACAACCTTCTGAAGAGTTGCTGCTCCTAATGGTTCGATAACCTTGGTTTCTTTCTGAGTGAAAACTTGCTGCTGAATTGCATCATACCTTCCTCTTGGGGTCTCCCAACGAGCGTGTGATTCACGCCATCATCAACCACCAAGCAAGCTCAGACACTCTTAGCAGTTTTAACATCCTGCTACCGGAGAGAGTCGAGTACGCAGACTCGACGCATCCTGAAAACAACGCGTCCTCATCTGTGACCCTCGTAAGGAGAAAATATCAGGAAGTGATATCTGCACCACCCCCAAGCACCGAAGAGTGTCACCCAAGACGAAGATCGTCAAGCTACTCAAGAAGAATGATGCCTCCAAGTCAACTCCATCTGCAACGTCCAGCATGACCATTAAAACCCCCTTTTTAAGGAGGGAAGACCTGCAATAGGTATACAAAAACAACATGGTAATAAATTAGGTCCTTGCGCCTTAGCCTGGTAGTATATGGAAACAACCGACCAAGACTATCCATCAGCATCGATCATCAAGTCAACTCCATCATCAAGGATCTGAACTCCGCACAGAAGTTTATCGACAAAGAAAGCCCCGCAACATCAATTTGTCAAAATCTCACATGGCGACCTCGCTAAAGAAGCATCGACTTTGGAAGTATATTCAGCCCAAAACCCGTGCCCTCGTACTCCCCTGTTACCCCCGGCCAAATCTCGAGGACGAGATTTATTTTTAAGGGGGAAGAGCTGTAACATCCCAAATTATGGAACTAAGAAAAACTTAGTTTTTCAAGACCCAAAATTCAGAACCAACAAAAACTTTTGAAATAATTCACTAATGGTTGTGGATTCCTTCCCATTGCTATGTTGAACCTCGTGTGACTTGTTATTTAAGTTGTTTGGTCAGTAAATATTAAACCTAAGAACTCAACCAAGGTCAAAATATTATTAACTTGGGTGATCATGTCATGACAAGATGTAACAATCCATAATACTTTTCTAATCTTAGTTTGGCCAAATTCCATTTAAGTATACTTGGTTTAGCAACACCCAAAACTAATACCCATTATTTGAGAAAGTAAAAGTATTTCCAAAACTATGTGTTCCCAAAAATGTGGAGATCCATATGCTATCTCCTATCTATCTTTTAACCTTGATATTTTGCATTTGTATGCAACTCCCATTTTATAAACTTTGATTATCGCTTCATTTTTAAAAGGAACACAAGTGGGAAATATATTACCCCACATATTCTGTCTTGCTCAAAACCCTTTTCACAAATACAAAGGTGGAGTTGAGATAGTTTTAAACATCATCTTATCATAATTAAGTGTGATCATTTTTATAAGGTAGTATTGTTAGGTATGTAAATGGTGGTATGATTAATTCTTGTGGTTTGATTTGTGTGGTCTTGATTGTGATGTTGATCTTGTGGTGTTTGTTGCTTGTGAGGATAATTCCTCTGTTGTGCTCAACACTAAAATAAAACCCACTGATCACCAATTTGGAATGTGACTTGAAAACAGAACAAGAACCCTATGATTACTTACACCCTCAAAACAAAATCTTGATTAAAAGAAATGATCTTATTTAATTTCCCTCTCTACCTATTTCTCTATTTTGTTATAACAATTATTTTATCTTATAAAATCCAGGAATGAGATGATAACCATCTCATTATCATATTACTCTCTCCTCAAAATATCTAATCTCCAATTACAAAGGTATTTCAATTTATCCAATTGATTTTATCCAAAAAAATAACATATTTAAACCCTATGAACAAATGTGGTTCAAAACATTTTATTTTGCAACCCCAATTTTTGTGGAGCTTCTACATGTATTGGGGAGCCTACCCAAATATTTTCAGATTTTTATAAAATGTTTTGGCGCCCCAATTAATTCCCTAAAATGCTACTGGTTTTAAACAAAGAAATACAAACAGAAGAATTCAGAAACATGCAGGGGGTTTTCTGTGAAATCTCCATCTTCCTGTAGCTCCAGTAGTCGTGCGGCACGGCGCCGTGCTCCGCGTGCCCATGTCGACGCCGCCCGCCGGACCCCCCCCCCCCTCTCCCCTGTCCCCTGCGTAGGAGATAAGAGGAGCACCGCGGCCTCCTCTGCTCTCCCTTGTCCCTCACTTGCTCCCTCTCTCCCTCTCTCTCATTTTCTTCCCAGGGCATCGAACCCTAGCCGAAGCACGCCGTTGCTGCCGCCATCGATTGAGCGCTCCCCGACCAAATCCAAGATCACCAGAAGGTCCGCCTCGTCTCCCTCTTCGTCCACGACCAAGGAATCGCGAAGGAGCGCACATAATCGTCCCCATCGGGTTCATCCCCTTCCTCTCTGGCCGCCGCCTTGCCGGCAAGCTCACGGGTGACACGGTCCTCCATTCCCCGCCATTTTCGTGTCTCTGTGCTCCCCTCATCGCGCTCTACCTCACGAGCATCCCCTTTTCTTTGTAGGGTCGCCGGAGCCGCCGCGCCGTACTTGCCGTGTTCCCTCGCCGTCTCGCGCCTCTGTTCTTGTCGAGAGGAGGAAGAAGGCCTCCATATCGCTTCGCAATGGGCCGGCCCAGCACTGTGCTGCCTGGACCCAGCCAGATCTGGCCCATTCCTCTTTTTTTCTATTAGATCTAGTTTCCTGTTTTAATATCCCTGGTAAATCTATTTTAGGAATTAATTCACCATTAAATCCCTGTGCTAGAACTTTGAGTGATTCAAATTTTGTAGGGTTACTATGTGTTTTCTTGATTAGGTGGAGCTGGCTGTTTAAAAAATTTATTTTTAGTTGTTGTCTAGATTAAATCTTGTAAAAAGTATCTTTTTCACTAAATATTTAATATCTACAGTTTTATAACTCCAAAATTTGCAAACTAAAATTCTATGGAAAGCTTGAAGTGATACCTTTCCAGATCTGGTGGTCTTGTATGCAAATGAAACATAAAACAAAAGTTCTATTCATTCTTGTAAACACACCGGTGGCTCTTTGGTGATTTTTGTAGAATTTTGTGTGATGATTGTTGGAGTAAATCCAATTGGCTTGTCTTCTATATGTGTAGGAGAACATATCCCTAGCTTAGTTTGAATTTAGGAGTCACTGATTGACTGTGGTGCTAATTATAAGGTTTAGACCTTTTCTGCCTATTTTTATTAGGCCTTTAATTAATTGTTGTGTTATAACATTATGGTTATAAATATGTTTCCTAGCATATGTAGGGTGGTAACCCACTGTTGTGGCATGCTTCCTTATTTTACTAGCATGTTAGGAGAGCTACTTGTGAGTCATGTATTTGTTAGGGTTTTATTCCCTATATAGCTTTCTCCTAATAATTAGGAATTTGTTAAGCTTGTTTATTTTTGATATGAGAATATTGTGTGTGATTAAAAGGTATGCCTTGCTTGTTAATGATTGTTGTGGTACTGTGCTTGCATGTTATTATTGTATAGCAGGTTATAATATGTTAGTACTGTTAGTGGTATTTGTTAGACATGTTGGTGTGAGTAAAATGCTTGCCTTGCTTGATGATTTTGATTGTCTTAAGTTGAGTACTAACTTAGGTATCTTGTTAATGTATCTACCCTAGCTTGGTGTGATGTTTTCATTTACAGAGATTATTTGGTGACTTAACTTTTGTCTGAAGTATTTCCTGTCTAGGGAAAATGGATGTTAAGTACCTTTAATAAAAGATGTCTTGTTGCTCTATGTTTTTAGCATGTGTTTGGTGTTATACTCCTGTGAGTATAATGCCCTTGTAAATATAGATCTTAGTTTGTTGCTTGATTAAATTAGTATTATGTTTCTGGTATGATTCCTTGTTTGTATACCAATTGTGGTTTGGTTTGCTTATTGTGTGTTGTTTTATTTTCATGTTTGCGACGCTAGATATAAACGCTACCGGAGAGGTATTTGGAGAGGTTTTATCGAAGAAGGAGGGGAGTTTATTTCTTTGATCAGTGAGAAGAAGTCCAAGGACATTATGCTGAAATCAGGCAAGCTACTTCACTGAGCTTGCATTTATATACATCTATTTTGTCACATGATTTATTCAAAAGTACCAATGATTGCGAAAACCTTTTTACAAGTATATGAAAACTATTTTGCCACCTATGTAGAAATATAAGATAGTTATATCAAACTATAGGATGGGAAAAATAAATATTGTTTACTCAAAACTCCTTTGGAAATGCTTGTGTGATTATGGAATGCCGAGATGTCGGTGTTGAAATGGAGAAGTGGAGAATGGTGATGTTTATGAAAAATGCACAGTGTGTCCTAGTACTATGACGACCAATCTTACCCTGTGCGACCACATTTACCCACATATGGGAAAGGGCGTAGTCATATAATTTGCTCGTATTAGTATGGGGTGCCTCAACAACGAGGATGACCTCGTTCCATGAGGGGATGGTCATGGCGACCTACCCCCTGACCTGGGTCCTGGCATCTGAGGATGGGGGATTGAAGGGTTCGCTCGCCTGGCAGAACTACGAGTCCTCACACTTAGGTTTCCCGACGGGGAATCTGGACTGAGTGTCGATGGAAAGGTTAAAAATTTCGTAGCGGTAGGGTCCTATACTAGCACGAGCAAAGGACAGGCTATGGTCGGTGACTCAACTTCGCATACACCTTGTATGGCGGGACGTGGCTGACACGATGAGTTACCGGATGGATGTGGGAAAAGCGTGCTAACTCTGCAGAGTGTAAAACTATTTGAATAGCCGAGTCCTCGGATATGGACAGTTGGGAAGCTGTCCTAAGACCATGTGCAAGTTTGGGAAAGATTTGAGATTTAAAAAGAAAATGAAGTGGAGGATGTTTTATGCAACTATGCCAACGGGCCGGCATGAGGTTGTTGGGATTGAATGACCAGGAAGGGTTATGGTCGAAAAAGGAGGAGTTTTGGGGAAATGAACCTGGTGATGATTTTCGGAAAAATGTTTATAAAAGAGACTTCTTACCTTTTTCAACAAACATATATTTTCGGGAAAAAGTTTTAAACGAGACTTCTTACAAAAACAGATTTATGGGAAAAAGTCCTAAAGCCTTCTTTCCTGTTTCAAATAAAGTTATAGGAATTTCAAACAAAGGTTTATTAAACAAAAGTCTATCCTTCTCTTTTCCACAAGGATATAGAGTCTTCAAAGCAAACAAGGTTTCATTTAAACGATAAAAAGAGTAGTGCATGCTCATTTCGGGGGTAGTTTGCGAGTACAATCAAATGTACTCGTATTGGTTTCGTCTCTGGCTATTGTCTTAGCCAGATTTTGAAGAAGAGCAGTTCGAAGAAGAAGACTTCAATAACGTCAATGCGAACTAGGGCGCTTCCCAGTCAGCTGCCTGTAGGGTTGGCAAATGACTTGGGCTCCATGTTGTTTGGTGATTTCCGCTGCAACTACCTGTTGAAGTTATGTCTTAAATCAAGTAAGTAAATTCATTTGGTAATTATGGGTGTTCTGTGATGCCAATTCGAGTTATGTGCAACAACAGACTGATCATGGGATTGTTGCAGGAAACATAACGAGTATCTCGGATAGCTAATCCGGGGTCCTCACACCGCCGAAGCCATCTCCTTCGACACCGCCGCCTCCATGATGGTTTGTGAGTAGTTCCCCCATGGACTACGGGTTCTTAGCAGTAGCTAGTTGGTACTCTCTCTCCCATGTTGTTCAATACAATAGTCTCATGAGCTGCCTTACATGATTGAGATTCATCTGATGTAATTGGTGTTGTGTTTGTTGGGATCCGATGAATTATGGAGTCATTGGCATTATGGTTCAGTTTATCTATGATATGTTATGTTTATGATCTTGCATGCTCTCTGATCCATGTGATTGCCCTGATCAAGTAATTGCTTGTGTATCTCCAAGAGGGAGTATTTATGCTAGATAGTAGGTTCATGCCTCTTTTTGTCTGAGGTCGAGTGACTGAAACGTTTAAGACTAAAGATGTGCTGTTGCTACTAGGGGTAAAAGGTGTTTATTGCTATATGTTATAACCATTGCTTACATTATAAACCATGCTTATTGCAATTATCTGTTGCTTGCAACTTAATACTTTCGGGTGACAGGCTAGATAGCGATCTCAGGGTGGATTATTAGTCATAGATGCAGTTCGATAACGGTCTATGTATTTCGACGTAATGCCCAATTAAATGAAACGGTGAACTATGTGTCGTGATAGTATTTTTATACGCCCATGTTTTGTCAATTGCCCAACTGTAATTTTTTTACCCAACACTTGTTCTTTTGGAGAGTTGCCTCTAGTGTAGATAGCTGGGAACCCCAGTCCATCTTTAATTATTATTGCTTTCCCGTCAACACACCACCAACTATTTTCTGGCGCCATTACCTCCGCTGTTACTATTGCTTCTGTGTTACTGTTACTATTGCTCTCAAGTTACTACTGCTTTCACATCACTCCTGTTACTAGTGCTTTTCCAGGTGTGTCTGAATTGACAACTCAGCTGCTAAGACTTATAAATATTCTTTGTCTCCCCTTGTGTCGAATCAATAAATTTGGGTTTTACTACACTCGAAGACTGCCTCGATCCCCTACACTTGTGGGTTATCACTCCAACGCGACGATGCCATCTCCGTTGGGAAGCTAGACGACATGCTCTCGATCGACGTCGACGACCTCACCGGTCAGCACATCCACGCAACAGGCCGTTCTCCGAGTAGCACCACACCCATGCTAGATACAAAGAAGAACATAAAGTAATACACACAAATCCTATCATATGGTGACTCGGACAGCAACGTGTCAAGCCAGCGGTGCATCCATGATGGACACGAACATCGGAGATGTGCACGTGGGCGAGCTCCGGCTCGACGATGCCATCTCCGTTGGGAAGCTAGACGGCATGCTCTCGCGCATTGACATCGACAACCTCACCGGCCGGCGAGCGTTAATCAAATATTGAAGGGTTATGATTTAATGTATCAACACATGTTTACACTTTTAATAGTAGTATAGATAACATGCAAAATTGAAAACAATATACACAAAACATAAAATAAAAGAAAGGAAAATGGAAAAGGAAAATGGAAAAGGAAAAAAGAAGGCCAAATAGGCCGGCCCAGTATTTATTCCTTCAGGTGCCACAAAGGGCGGTGTATAGGAGAGCCCCCTTAAGCATTGGACCATAGTTGGATTTGTAAGACATGAGTCTAGGAAATTTCTTAAATTCAGGGCCTAGTTATCCATAGGGGCCCATCTGCCAGGATTAAGTAATACCCTTTCCTTTCCAAAATTTAAGGTGCAATTTTATGCTGGTTTTTTATTCACTACTTTGACCACTTATGTAGACTAAATTATATTGATTGACAACACTCTTAATATGAAGGTTATAATTATTTATTCCCTTGAGAGTGCCCCCAACCTCCCATGAGGCGGAAGAAAATACCAAATGAAAACATGGCCACCCAAAAGGAATTTTAAAAAAAATCTAGAAAATTAGGTCGCCTAGTATCTAAGACAACAAAAAAGTCTAACTTTTGTTCTCGTATAGTTCCTTAAACAACAGATGCTTTGCATGTCCCCAAAAACACCACTATGTCAATAACTTCCTTTCATGGCCATAAATTTATTCTATTACTCCCCGACCAAGTTATCTTCCGCTCGCCTCTTCTAAACCATTTTCAGTTTTAATCATTGGTAGTGAGATCATTATGATCTTCAGAGCCTTATTGCTCTTTCGCCTCAAGATCTACGCTTCGACTTGTAGCCTTATGCAAAACCAAGCCATTGAGTTCATCCTCGTCCTGCCAGCCTCATTTTCAATTTTCTTAAGCATAATTAAGATGAAAATCTACTTGACTAGGTGATTGCCCGAATGAAACACCTAGTTTAGGAGCTCTCACAAAAACCACGTCATTTGGAATAGAAGCAATAGAAGATTTTGTAACATCAAAAGTATTTGAACAAAGTGCACCAGGTTGAGCGCTCTCCAGTTGCGTACCGTCAGCGTTAGGTTGGACACGTCGTTTGCTCCGTCACACCCCCGTCGCCACTTCCTTCGGATCCCTCCAAATGCGACATTTTATGCCATCGAGTAACTTGCCCAAATAAAGACACACGTTCCTCGTGGTTTGGTAGGTGACGAGAGGCAACCTGTAACCCCGATGCCATCCCAAGGTTGTGTAGTTGCCTTCACAAAGGAAATCATCGGACACCTAACCATATTCAGGCTCTCTTGAGCTGCTATGCCTCCAGAAACTCGAATACGCACAATCTTCTGACTATCTTTCTTAACATGAATGACCGATGTGTTCTATTCATGAAACTTTCTACGACATGCGACACAAAAATGTTTTTTGTCATTTTGAAAATTTATATAATTGTTTTAGCAGTTTCAATATTCGTCGTGGAAGATATGCTCCCAGGAGTCAAAGCAGCACCCCTGAGCTAAGCACCACCACCTTCGATAGATTCTATCTTTACTTTTTGTAATTTAGGAAACATACGCAAGGCTCCCGTGTGGCCAATTTGTGTGACTATAAGAGGGGGAGGGGGGGGGGGGGGGGGGGGGGGGTCATCTAGAGATATCATGTGCGTCTTGGGTTAATACCGGTATGAGTCGTAGGAGAAAATATCGAAAAATTCCAAAGTATTTGGGATAGCTTTACAAAACCTTCTTGTTAATAATTATGAAGTAAGTTGTTTTACACTGGTTGACGTTATACATACTGGTTCTCGCAACCATAAAGTTCAAATCATCTACTTAATATACACTGCGTGCACGTGACTATTTCCGTGAATGTAGAGTACGTGTCGTAAAAATAGTCCGTAAATTATAATGAAAAATTTAGCGACCATACTGCATTGAAAATAGTGGATGAAATTTCATATTAAAAACACAAATTGTAACTCTGGGCATCTCTCATACTTTTGTAGTTCCTTCATCGATACATATCACTCATTCAATACGTTTTGTTATCTAATACTCCCTCCGTTCTAAAATACTTGTCTTCCATTTGTCCAAATTCGAATGTACCTAGACATATTTTTGTGTATAGGTACATCCAAAGTTGGACAAATGGAAGATAAGTATTTTGAAACGGAGGGAGTAGTACTAAATTAATCATAATCCATTTTCATGTATTTGTAGAGGAGATAACCGCGGCTTCAGGTCCTGGACAATGAGCTTTGCAGTCTTCCAGCGTCCTGTAGCACACATCTACATGGTCACACGAATAACATGACCCGCCGCCAATGCATCTACCAACTTCGATGTGATCCACGCCTATGACTTGACCTACAAAATTGTTAACAAAAAAATAACATTAGCGTCCGACCCATAACCATGCGTACATATAAGGTCATTCCAACTTGTTAAGTGGTGAACTGGACAAAAGCATATGAAGAAGACGATATTTTCGAGCCAACTTACATTGTGCATGGATAGCAAAGCATAGGAGAAGGAGTAATAATGCCTGGACGCTCTTGGTGCACTTGTCCATTTGGATGGCTACGATTGCAACACTTGCTGGCAGGTTGGTTCTTGGTTTGGGTCTAGACCACTCGATGTTGTAGCACATATATACCGGGGATTGATAGACGGATATACATGGGAAATAATTGGTAGATACTAATTTGGCATGACAGACGGATATATAATATATATGGGCGCTAGTTAGGCATTAATTTGTAGATACGTACTAATTTGGTATGAATTGATAGACAGATATAATATATATATATATATGGGGGATGATTTGGTATTAATTCGTAGATATGTACTAATTTGGCATGAACTGATAGACGGATATAATATATATATATATATATATATATATATATATGCGGGTTGATTTGGTATTAATTGGTAGAGACTAATTTGTCATGAATTGATAAAATGGTTATAACTTCCTTCCAAAGTTATCTGGTCATGCGTTTGACAGGAAGCAGCAATGCCGGCCATTGACTACGCGGGAAAAATAGTGCCGGTGCAAATACGAAGGGCACATCCGCCTGGCCGGTAAATCCTACTCAGCGCATGCTGTAAAGGTTAGCAGGGAAACGCCTACGCGATCGTTAAGTGGGCCGGCCCAGTATGGTGCTGGTTCTTTCCGGTTTTAGGCCCAGTAGTTTCCGGCCAGTTTTTGCATGTTCTTTTTTCTTCCTGCCTTTTTCTGAACCATTTTTTCTATTTTCTTGTATTTTTTTCGTTTTTAGTTTTTGAAAAATGTTTAAAATTAAAAAATGATCATATTTTCGAAAATATTCAAATTTATAAGTGTGCAATTTTTAAAATGGTTCAAGATTTTTTTTCAAATTTGCAAACAATTTTCAAAATTCATGAACTTTTTAAATTCAATACATTTTAGATTCACGAACCATTTTCAAATTCCTGAACCATTTTTTGAATTTATGATCTTCTTAACATTAAATTCACGAACCATATTTCAAATTTATGAACCATTTTTTGCATTCATGAACTTTTTAAATTCAACACATTTTAAATTGATGAACCATTTTTTATATTCATGAACCATTTTCAAATTCATGAACATGTTTCCAAATTCGTGAACCATTTTCAAATACATGATTTTTTTCAAATTTAGAACATTCTAAATTCACGAACCATGTTTCAAATTCATGAACCATTTTTCAAATTCATGATTTTTTTTAAAAAATTCTGACCATTTTTTGAAAATCTGGGAACTTTTTTATTCATGAAATTTCTCGCATTTAAAGAAAAAACGAACATTTTTTTTCAACAGCGATTTTTTTAACCATAACCGAACCCAGGTAATGGGCCGGCCAGGTTGGCAACAGTACGTGCGTTTGCCTGCTAGCCGCCTAGACCTCGTTAATTGTCTTTTATGTAGCGCACGTTACCATAGACACAAATATTGATCCAGCACAAATTGCCACATCGGCTACATAGACAATAGAAGAAGCCCACCATAAGATGGGCTGTCTCGCCGCGTTAGAGCATACAACAAATCATAACGATCCCCTAAATTTTTTTTAAAAAAAAAGCGGAGAGATGAGCAGAAATACTCTCGAAACAGGCTTTCGTCCCGCTTTATAAATAAAGCAACATGCCAATCCAGTCTATACAAAGTCAGAAGCACGAAACAGAAGCTAGAAAAGATTGTTGGGCCAGCAGATCTAGAGGGGCAGGGGAGGGGGGGGGGGCGCTAACTGCTAGAAGTAGAGGAGAGAGGCGATGTGGGGCGGCCCCCAAAAGTCTATCAAGCATGACATCTAGGAGCCCCTGTCTCGCTGCCTACAAAGCGGGTGCCACCGCTGCAAGAAATCCAGGCAACATGAGCGGGTGCCACTGCTGTAAGAAACCCCGGCAACATGAGCAGAAAGACTCAAACTCAACAGCTAAACTGAGATCCCTCGCAAAAATATAACGCCGAGCTTGAGACTCACCTGCTCTAGGAGATAGGAGAAGCAACGCTCAACATCAATGGTATCAACGAATCAGATGGTTATTTTTGTCGCTTGATGGTCAACTCCATAATTGCAGGGATGCAAAGCTAGATAAGAAGGACGGAAACTAGCGCTGAAGTCGAATTGTGCCGAGGCCTGAGAGTACACCAGATACTTGTAGCTATGCCTTCTAAAAACTTGAGCTCATTAGGAAAGAGTAGAGAACCTGCTATTGCTAAGATAGACCATGATGCAAATGTGGTCAGTCAAGAATAAAGAAAGTTTGGTATGAAACACATGGAGAGCGAAGAGACCCCTGCAAAAAACTTCGGCGGTGTATTACATGTTGGCTTTCCAAACGACTTACAATTTTAATAGGGGAATATGGAAACAAAGCTTCCTATTCTATTTTCCCCTCCCGACAAGCAGTGCTTCCGTTTTCCAGTCTAGTTGTGTGAAGTGAGTGCTAGTGTTTCCGGTCTAGTTGTGTCAAGTGAGTGCTAACAGGTAAGGTCAAGAACAGTGGTATGCATGATAGGTACCCTCAACTGCCATAAGGAAAGAATGAATGAAGTTGATAAAGTTTGGAAATACCACATAGTTCAATGTTCAATATTAGAAGTTAAGTATTTTGTCACACACAAAAATTTGTGTATAGACCAAGATTAAGAAATATATTGTAAGCGTTCAGATATCATATCTCAAGTAATTAGGGAAACTCCAACGGGGCGATCCCTCATTCGTTTCTACCCGAGGACAGAAACCATGGCACAATGCAGCGACGCAAACGGGCCAATGTACGTTTTGTTGTCTGCTTGTACCCATTTCCAGCCCAAATTTGTGCTAGGTCTGCGTCCGCGCGGACTCGCCGCGGACTCTCCCTCCTCCTCTTGTCCTCCCATGGCCCGCCTATCGGTCTCACAAAGGCCGCTGCTCCGACGACCACAGAACCACCGATTCCAACCTATCCATCCTCTTCGATCCTCTCCGCCGCCACATCGCTTCGACCTCTTCGTCACCCTCTATCGCCCACCGCTGGTTACCGCAACCTCCCCCACCCGCCGTTGCCACCGCCACCACCGGAGTTGTTATCACTTCTTGCCATCGTCTGAGTATCTCGAGCCTCACATCCCACGCCCCCTTCAACCTGAGTCGTCACCGTCCAAGCCACACCACTGCCACGGCCAGACAACGCCGAGTTTGATGACCCTACTATCGAAACCGACCGGGATAGGGGTTCTTAACCGGCCGAGATTCATCCTCGCCCGTGATCGACGCTGCCTAAAAAGTGTTCGGCCGTTTGCCTAACCGGATTGCGAGGTACAAATTCATCACATCCAAAGATCATTGAGGATAGTTGGGATGTGCTCTTTTACAATAACATCATTTGTTCATCATCGTTCGTAGTCCGATGATGATAGTAATGTTTTGATTGCTACATTTCTATTGAGTGAACACATTGGGAGGAACCGACCAATATTCAGAGGTTCGGTGAAGGGTCGTGCGGCTGTATTTGATCGCAACGGAGAAGGGGGCCATGTCCAACTCCACATAGATCATTCCATCGCACAAACCCACTATTCACTCATAATCATTTCTGGCGACGCTTTAGGATGGCGAGACATGTGCTCAACCGTATTCGACAGGGAATCATGGCTTATGATAATTATTTCAATGCAAGCTAGATGCCATTGGTATTATAGGCTTCTCTTTTTATAAAAAAATGCACAACAGTTGTGTGGATCCTTGCATATGAAGTTGTTGGTGATCTTGTTGGTGAGTACATGTGCATGAGCGAGTTCACATGCCGTGAGTCGATGTACAAGTTCTGCAAAGCTGCGGTTCGGGTGTTTGGACCGGAGTACTTTAGAGAAGGAAATGTTGTGGATACAACCCGGTTGTAATCGATCAATGCTTCAAGAAGGTTTCACGGGGTGCTTGGAAGCAAAGATTTTATGCTTGTGAGTGGAAGAACTGTCTATTTGCTTGGCAGGGACAATATAGGGGACATGTTGGTTAGTGCACGGTCGTATTTGAAGCTGTGGCATCACAAGATTTCTGGATTTGGCACCCTATTTTTGGCACGGTAGGTTCTCACAATGACATGAATGTGCTTCGGTGCTCTCCGGTGTTCTCTAGTTTGCAATGACCACCCATACAACAATGTATACTACCTAGCTGATGGTATCTATCCTTTGTGTCTACATTTGTGAGATAATCTCCACTCCCCAAGGCAAGAAGAGGTCAAGGTTTCCAAAAAAACAAGAGAGTGATAGGGAGGATGTGGAGAAGGAGTTTGGTGTGCTCCAATCTTATTGGGATATTGTTAAGCACCATGCCAGAACATGGAGCATGGACAGTACGTGGGAGGTGATGAGTATTTATGTGATCAGGCACAACATAATCGTGTAGGATGAGCGTGACGATACTATTTAAACCAAGGGTGGGACTACCAGGGTGAGTTGATTGAAACCGAGGGTGGAGCGGCAACGTTTGTATAGTTCTTTCAATTTCTTTATGAAATGAGTGATCGGACAACTCACAATCAACTTTAAAATGATTTGGTTAAACATTTGTGGACTCATGAAGGAAAACAATAGTTTTATCTTCTTATTTTCTTTCAAAAAAATTCTAAAATTTTAAATCCATTGGTTGTCATAAATGTAATTTTATTTATTTGGTTGTAAACTATATGATTTATTTGTTTAATCGTGTGCAATATTTCATCTGTTCTAATCAAGGTTGTATAGAATGGTCGAAATGCCAAAATGATAAAAAAAAATCAAAAATCAGGCGAACAAAATGGGTCCCCCCCGTTTTGGGTCTGCCCACTGAAGTTGCCCTTAGTGCACTAATTTTAGTAAGTTTGCTACATTCTTTTTGCATTCCAGCAACATGGGTAGGGGGTTTGTGTACCTACAATAATTCCTAATTGGAGCAAAGAGCAAAGCGTGAATAAAGAACATGTTACCATAAGCCATATTCATACCATACTATTATGATTGTACCCTCCACCTTGCCGATGTGGTAGTAGTGTTGACTTCTACACATAACACGTCCATGTGTACCAATGGGGGAAGGGTGTTGCACCGCAAGGTTCCATACGAGGCCGACTGGGAGCGCTATACGCATGACAGTCTAGTAGACGCTTAAAACCAGACTCTCACCACTAAAAAAACCCGGGACGGATCCGTTAGGTATCGCGGCACGACTGACTGAACTCGGTGAATTCACTCGCCCTAACTCAGTCTGACGTCAATCAAGAGAAACAAACCAAGATTACAGATTCGCGTTTGAACAGAAACAATGACAAAGAGAGAGCATAAACGTAGATTGAACTAAAGGTAGAACTGATTAATTTGTGTGTTTAGGTTACAACCGGCCATTGCCCTTACATTATATAGGGAGCCTGGACTTTCCGTGCAAGGGACGGTTTACGCATAAATGAATTCGAGTGCAACTTCTACTCTACACTAAACTATTCCCTCCGTTCGGAAAAGGATGTCACAAAAATGATCTATCTATAGTTCATTTTTGTGACATCTTTTTTCAAACGGAGGAAGTAGTTAGTTTCCTCTGACTTCATACTAGAACCGGTCTCCAAATGCCTGACATGCCCTGGACGGGTCGACTTTGTTTCGTGTTGGCGTAGCCGCCAACTCTTTGTGTTGACGTAGACTTTGTCTTGATCGTACTGGTTCAGCACCCAAGGGTCGACAAACCCAAAACGTAGTGGGCTGAATCGGGCTTTCATTCATGGGCCCAATTAGCTAGTTGAATAAAACGTTCTACGATTATGATAAATCTATAACGTTAGGTATATAGCCGGGTTCTTATATTAGTTATTAATTTATTTTTTTGAAACGGGAGTGCCCTCTCTGCATCGAAGCGATGCATGTGGCCATTTATTGAACAAAGACTGGCAAAAAGTTTTATAACAATCATACAAATTGAAGCTGCCAAATGAGTTGACACACACCATCAACTAACACAACGATAGATATACTACGGGGCCTTGTGCCATGGTCACAACCATCGCTAGCTCGTACCCATCTCTTCTGACTTACGGTACCCTGACATGGGGTGGCTGACATGTGGACCCCATGCCCAACAACGCCGCATGCCATGGACCCCACGTCACTATTGCCTACGTTAGACGATCACAGCCCTTGCTGGCTCACCATCCAGATCTAGAGAGAGCGCCTCATTCACACGTTACCGAAGTCACATCCGCCATCTTCCGCTGACCCATCTATATGGCGTAAATCGATTCGAAGACCCTCGCCAGGCCAACCGTTGGCACCACCACGGTGTCAGACAACACCAACTGCTTGTGTGCATTCATGGACACACGCGTGTATCAGCAAAACTAGGTCTGGCGGAAAGGATACGTCGTTAGAGGTTCGTGCTTCGTGTTATATGAGGTGAGAATAGCCCTCACCGTGGCAATACAAAGTTTGTACGGTATACGGGTTGGTGTACTACACCATACCCTATACCGTATGTTTACAAGATATTCAACACCCTCCCTTAATCTAAACTCTTACAAAGATTTAGATTACGCTTAAACATATTTAACTGTCTTACAGGAAGAGCTTTTGTGAAGCCGTCAGCCACTTGATCCTTGCTAGAAATAAACTTCACCTCCAAGTTTTTGATTGCCACCCTCTCACGAACAAAATGATAGTCAATCTCTATGTGTTTTGTGCGAGCATGAAAAATAGGATTTGCAGACAAATAGGTATCACCTAAATTGTCACACCACAAGCATGGTTTTTCTTTTAACTGAACACCGAGCTCACCGAGTAGTGCTTCAACCCATATCATTTCAGCAATAGCATTGGCTACAGCCTTGTACTCGGCTTCAGTACTGGACCGAGAAACTGTGGCTTGCTTGCGAGAACTCCATGAAATGAGGTTCGGCCCAAGAAAGATTGCAAACCCTCCAGTAGATCGACGATCATCAGGACATCCGGCCCAATCTGCATCTGAAAAAGCACTCAAACGTGTGTGAGAGGAGTGTGTAAAAGTGAGTCCAAGTGACAATGTATCTTGAATATATCTCAGTATCCTTTTTGTGGCTGTCCAGTGAGTTGTTGTTGGTGCATGAAGATATTGGCATACTTTGTTAACTGCAGAGGAGATGTCAGGACGTGCGAGTGTCAAATATTGAAGTGCACCAACAATACTTCTATACTGTTTACTATCTTCGGGACCGAGAGGATTCCCCTCATGGAGAGACAGTGGCTCGGTAGGTGATAGAGGTGTTGGAGCAGATTTGCAGTTTTTCATGCCCACTCTGGCTAAGAGATCCATAGCATACTTTTCTTGTGTCAATATCAATCCATCCTGCCTTTTCTTGACTTCAATGCCCATAAAGAAAAGTAAGTCACCTAGATCTTTAATTGCAAAATGCTCGTTGAGATCTTTAAGCAAAGCAGGAATAGCCTCATTGGAAGAACTGACCACAATAATGTCATCAACATAAATTAAGAAAAACATTGTGATACCTGACTTTTGATAGAGGAACAAAGAGGTGTCAGCCTTGGATGGTGTGAATCCGAAGTCATGAAGCTTGGAGCTAAGCCGAGAATACCAGGCCCTTGGAGCTTGTTTCAATCCATAAATAGCTTTTATCAAGTCTACAAATATGATGAGGAGCATTCGGATCTTTAAAGCCTGGGGTTGTTTCATATAAACCTCCTCTTCCAGAACACTATGCAAAAACGTGTTCTTGACATCTAGCTACCGCAAACTCCATCCTCTTGAAACTGCAATTGTTAGGACCACCCTAATGGTTGCAGCTTTAACAACAGGACTGAAGGTATCTTCATAGTCTATTCCATACCTCTGTGTAAATCCTTTTGCAACTAAACGTGCTTTGTACCTGTCAATTGTACCATCAACATTTTTCTTGATACGATAAACCCACTTACAGTCAATGAGATTCTTGTTGGGGCTGGATGGAACAAGGTACCAGGTATTATTTTTGAGCAAGGCATCATATTCTTCCTCCATTGCCTTCTTCCACTCTTGATGATTTAGTGCCTCCGAGAGTGAAGATGGTTCTCCTGTGATGTTAGCAAGCCATATCTAACAGAGTTTGCCTCCTTGTAAATGTTAGGTCGTTTACCATAGGTAATATTGCCATCCTTGTATTTTTTGGGTTGTTTTATACCTTTTTGGAACCGTGTCCGTGGTGCAGGTGCAGATGAAGCCACAGGAGAGGTTGTCGTAGAAGATCCCAATCCTGGAGAAGAGACAAAGCTCTCTGGATCAGGTGCATCACCAGCATCATCAGGCGAATCAGAGGATGACGCGTGGGGGCTGTCGAGGATGCCATTGTCGTCATCGTTGTCCCCATGCAGAGAATCTGCTGGACTGAGTGAACCGGAGGGCGACAGCGGGGCGCTGTCGCTGTCATAGGCGTCGCTGTCATCAGACAGGTGCGCGTGTGCACCTGACGCGCTGGCGCTGGCACCAGCAGCCGAGGATTCCACCTCGGGATCGCCTCCTGGCGAATGAGGAGCGGACGCAGAGGGGGCAGCATCCGCTCTGGGATTGCTGCCTGCATGCGCCAGGGCAGAATCAGCCTCTGAGTCCGTGCCGGAGCTGTCGTGGTGTGCATGAAAGGAGGCATCATTTGTGCTCCGTTTTCACTCATTTCTTCATCATTTTGCATGAAATTTTCAGCAGCTTGTCCCTCCGTATCCTGTGCATGGTTAGTGACAGGCACATGTGGTAAAGGCATGTGATCATTAACTTGTGCAGCCCCATGAGTAGATGATGTAGGAAGAAGCAAAATATCTTGTTGAAGACGTTTTCCCGCATTTGGATTTAAGGAAGCAAGGAAAACTTGTTCATCAAACAGAACATCTCGGGAAACATAGACTCGGCCTGTTTTGGTGTCAAGGCATTTTACTCCTTTGTGACGAGGACTATAGCCTAGGAAAACACACTTGTAGAGCGAAAAGCTAAATTGCGTTTATTGTAGGGGCGAAGATTTGGCCAACATGCACAACCAAACACACGAAGAGAGGCATGGTTTGGTTTGGTTTGTAGGAGACATTCAACAGGAGTCTCAAAATTTAGGACTTTGCTTGGAAGTAGGTTTATAAGAAAGGTGGCCGTAAGGAAAGCTTCATCCCAAAATTTAAGTGGCATGGATGCGTTTGCAAGTAACGCAAGACCAGCCTCAACAATGTGGCGATGCTTTCGTTCAGCGGAGCCATTTTGTTGATGAGCATGTGGGCAAGAAACATGATGAGTAATGCCCACTTTTTGGAAAAAAACTATTTAGTTTCTCATACTCATCCCCCCCCCCCCCCAATCAGTTTGCAGAGTGATGATTTTCTCTCAAACTTGCGCTCAACAAGACTTTGAAAGTTCAGAAAAACTTGATAAACATCAGAATGCTTCTTGAGCAAATAAATCCATGTAAATTTACTAAAATCATTGATAAAGCTTACATAATAAGTGTGCTTGCCAACAGAGGCTGGAGCAGGGCCCCATACATCAGAAAACACTTGTTCCAAAGGAACAGTGGAAACACTCGTGGAAACAGGATATGGCAACTGATGACTTTTTGCTAGTTGGCAAGAATCACAAATGTAAGGGTTTATTTCTGGGGAATGAGAAAGCTCATTTTTCCTAAGGATTTGTTGAACCACAAAAGAAGAGGGATGACCTAAACGACGATGCCATGTGGAGGATGAAGGCTTTATTATGATGAAAGCATGCTTGGACGCCCCGTAGAGATGGGCACTAAGGGGTAGAGGCCACCATGACAACGACCCTTAAACAGAACTCTCCTTGTTGCCTGATCCTTGATCAAAAAGAAGAAAGGGTGAAACTCAAGGAATACATCATTATCAAGTGTAAGCTTGTGAATAGATATCAAGTTTTTAGAAGCATTTGGAACATGCAGAATATTTTTGAGATGCAAAGATGTGTGTGGGGTGCGCAAAGTAGAATGACCAACATGACTTATAACCATACCTTTTCCTTCAGCCGCGTGGACACGCTCGCGTCTGTTGTACATCTCGCGAGTAGAGAGCTTGTTCAGCTCGCTCGTGATGTGATCGGTGGCACCGGTGTCGCCGTACCAATTTGAGTCCACCCCATAGGTGGCCATGTGTGCAGCTTTGTCATCTTGATCACCATCACTGTCGAAACCATCGTTCTACGCCACCAACAATCAGCTGCAGGGTGACCATGCATCTTACATATATGACACGTGACATCATCGTACGGCGTCGTCTCACGATCACGACGGTCACGGCCGCGACCACCTCCATCACGGTGACGCCCGTCACGACCTCCATCACGGCGTCCACGTCCTCCATCATCACGACGCCCACGTCCATCACGACGCCCTCCATTAGAACGGTCACGGTCACCGCGGTCACCACGTCAACCACGATCGCGCCTGTCATCAGGGCGCCACGCCTGTCATCATAGCGATCAGGGAGCGGCCACGGCGATCATAGCGATCATCAGAGCGGCCACGCCGGTCATCATCATAGCGGTCATCAGGACGACTACGACGATCATCGTAGCGGTCATCAGGGCGGCCACCACTTCCGCGCCTTGCGATGTGAGCAGAAGAGATGAACACGTCCCCATCATCTATCTTGTGGAGCTGATCAAAAGCTTGAAGCTGACTGAACAGATCGGTCAGGGTGGTGCTAGGGTTGGCACAGATGGCTGTTTTCAGTGTGTTGTAGGAATCTCCAAGTGCATGAAGAATCGACCAGATTAGCTCATCATCATCAAGGGGCTTTCCAGCTGCAGCAAGTTCAGAGGCGATGGTTTTCATCTTGGCAAAATATTTTTCAGCAGACAAATCACCTTGTTTGTATCATTCAGAGCAGATCGGAGCTGCTGGGTACGGGAGCGAGACTGAGTAGTCGTGAGCTCCTCAAGTGTCTTCCAAACTTCAGCAGATGTTTCTAGGCCAATGACATGGGAAAGGATATCTGGCGAGACAGAATTCAAGATGTACCTCAGAACTTGCTGGTCTCAAACGAGCCATGAGACGTACGTACTCAGAGTTTTCAACCTTGGTCCTCTTTCCATCTTTGTCTTCAACTTCGATCACCTCTGCAGGAGCTGTCTCTATTCCCTTCACGAGATCAAGAACACGAGCACCACGAAACGCAGGGATGACAAGAGCCTTCCAGACAAGGGCATTCTCCCGCGTCAAGAGCTGCGCGGGCGGCGATCCTAGTGACGCGGCCAAGGAGGTCACGGACGATGACGAAGAGGCCATGTGTGTCGGCGGCGGCGGCAGCAAGATAATGCGGCGGCGGCGGCACGGGTTTTAGGGATCGTAGGCGGCGGCGGCGGAGTATGCGGCGGCGGCGGTTTTGGTTTTAGGTTTTTTTTTTTGGTTTTGGGTTTGTAGGCGGAGGCGGCAAAGCAATGCGGCGGCGGCTGTGTAGTTTTTGGTCGTTGGTTTTCTGGTTTTGGGTTTGTGGGCAGCGGTGGCAGAGAGGCTGCGGCGGCGACAGTGTTTGGCGGCGGCGGCGGCGAGTTTTTCTAGCGGCGGCTAGGTCGTGGAAGAGAATAGCTCTGATACCATATCAGCAAAACTAGGTCTGGCGGAAACGATACCTCGTTAGAGGTTCGTGCTTCGTGTTATATGAGGTGAGAATAGCCCTCACCGTGGCAATACAAGGTTGGTACGGTATACGGGTTAGTGTACTACACCATACCCTATACCGTATGTTTACAAGATATTCAACAGCGTGTTCGCCGCCGAGACTCCACGGCGCCACACCGCCGAGACATGGCAGCTGACACACCAAGACGATGCTGCTCTAGTTATTTTGTAAGTCGACATTCATAATTGTCTAACGATCTTCTCGCCACTTGGTAATTGTAAGAATCTCGAGTTTAGATTGGACAGGACTCGGATAACTACTCCGTTTTTCATAATCGGCTGGAAAATATAAAGCCGCCCATAATCACATGACACGTCATGTGGCGCGTCATTTTCACCTTTTACAGCAAGAGTGCATGCATACAGTGCAACTATCCTAAGAAGGAAAAATGCTGCCTGATGCCCTTTCTAGATGTTTCGCTCGTTTGAAGAAACAAAGGAATCTTGAATCGCATGGCACTAGTTAGTGCCTCTGCTCAGCTAGCTCTCTATGTGACCATACTCGGATGGTCATCCTTTTCTCCCCACTTTCCCCTTTGTTTCGTTCGATTGATTGAGAAGAGAGATGTCGTGCACTCGTGCCTCCCCTTTGAGTTCTCCCTCTGCATTTGAGCTGTTCTAGGCTTATTTCTCTGCCCCTGATCAATCTCAGGTATAGCCCTGATCTTATGTTTAATCCTTGTTTGTTTGTGTACGCTGCGTACTCGATCGCATCCCTCCTTCCTCCTTTTTGTCCCCGCCTTCACTTTTATTTTGTTTGATGTTCGGAATTGATGCGGTTGGATCAGAGGTTTCCTGGGGCGAAAGTAGAGAGGGAAAGTGTGTGCGTTCGCCGCAGATATAGAGAGAAGGGGGTTCTTGGAGCTGTTCTTGATCTCTAGGGATAAAATTTCTTGATTATTATTGCGGCGATGGTTGTGATGCTCTGCTTTTTGCTGCAACTGTTGTTCTTTATCGAAGAAATTGTTGTTCTGGTTACATCATATTCCCTTGCCCAACTGCTTAAACACTACTAGGACATAATTAGCAGCCCACCATAGTCCGTAGAGAGAGAAAGTGTGTGCGTCGCAGAGGGAAGGGGGTTCAGGGGGAGCTGTTCCTGATCTCTAGAGAGATTTCGTGCTTCCCTTTTCAGTGCATTTGCTCTTTAATGTAGTAGTTGTACTGTTTGTTTTTTAACCAAATACCCAAATAGTTCATCATTTTTCCCTTGCCTGGTTGGCTGGTTCCTCATTCATCACTTTTAACTATGGAAAGGAATGTAAAATCAAAGAACTTATCCATACAAAATGATAGGAACACCAGTGTTCATTGCGTTCTGGTTAACATGGTGACATTATGGACCCCCAGCTAAAAATACAACACTTGCAGGAAACGCAATTCTCACTCTGAAATTCAGAACCAACTGAACCGAAACAAGGAGAGATAAAATCATGGACCAGAAATTGGAAACAGGGAAGTGCAGAGTACCTCTAACGGTCCCTCTGTAATCTGCTAAAAATTGAAAGAAACATAGAACACAGTATTTGATGCATGAGGAACTCGGGAAGGGGAAGTTGATGAATTCTTCGGTTCATTTGCACACCCTGTTTCCAATAGCTGGTTCCTCTGCACATCTCTGTTTTTCTGGTTGCTTATGATTTATAAACATAAAAATTGTTGTTTGTACCACTCTCACATAAAAGATAGTGCTCATTGGAGCTGCAATGTTCCGTTAGTTTCACCCAGCACCGTCCTCACTGTTTATCTTCAGTGTACTGAACTGAATTTAGTATAGTTATCGAGTCGACTTACTGTAACCACGATTATGCAAGTAGAGTAGGACCGTCCATATCATGCTGGGACGAGGATTATATTACTAACTTTCTTGCTTTTTTCTCCCTCTTTTAGGAGGAAATGTTACCATCAATGAAAATAATGTGTAGGGTATGTTTTACAGTGGGGATTTCATTTGCCAAGGAGCATCTTTGTAGTCTTGTGGCTCTCACTCCCCTTTTAGTGGAGAATTTTTCGTGGCTTGTGAAACTATTTTCACTCTTGGATGTCAATCTGATTTATCACTAGTTAAGTCGTCGGATATAAGATCCCAAGAGTCAGTCTCAGCATTGACGATTGCCTGATTCTCGTGAATAGCCGTTGTCTTTCCCTTTTGATACACAGTTTAATTGTATACAATGAGTGTGCATCATCTTGTTTGCTTCTGAAATCTCTGAAACTTACTACAGTGTAAGGGCATCTCTAACCGATCCCCTAAAATCGGTTAGAGGAGTAAAAATAGGTAGCGGCGGCACCTAACCGAAGTCGTAAACGGTTAGAGGAGTAAAATTATACTCATCGGAGGAGTAAAAGTGGCGGCCGACTCCTAAATTTACTCCTCCGAGGCCAGTTCCGAGAAAAAGTCCCCGCCTCCCGACCCGCCACACCTATTCCCGCAGGCGTCAACGCCGGCGACCCCCATACCCTGCCGCCCCCACCCCGGTCCCTCCGCCGCCCTCCGGCCCACCTCTCCCTCGCTCGCCGCCTCTCGCCGTCGCCGGAATCGACGGGGCGAGCTCGTTTTCGCCGGTCGCCGCCCCGATTTGGAGGAAATCGGGCTCCGTCGCCGTCGATTCGCCGCAACCCGGAGCCGGCATGGCCTCCGGTGACCACGGCGTGGCGTGGTCGGCCACCACCGATGTCGCGACGCGGCTCGCCCCCTCCTCCTAGTCCACCACAGATCCCGCGCGACCAGCGGTTGCCCCCGCCTCCCCCGCCGCCCACGACGGGTTTCGTCTGCGTGCGGGACCTCTGGCCTGAGTTGGAGGATGCAGGGCCGGCGTCCGTCGATGCTGCTGCCGGAGATGGATCGCCGGCACCGCTGGCCGCAACCAACACAAGACGGAAAAGGTGAATTTTTTCCCTCTTTTTCGTCATGTAAAATTGGAACACAAGAAGCCGTGGCTTATTTGATTTTTGTTACAAATGAAGTACAAGGACTTCTACATGGACCGAGGATGAAGACAATGAGTTGTATTTTGCATGGCAACATCAAACTCTTGTAGATGACGCAATATACGAAGCGAGTGGTGTTCGTCCGCCATTGCAACTTTTTTGGGAGAAAATTCATAAGAATTTCAATGAAAAGACAACCGGAGATGGTAGATCGCTTTCATCGATGTTAAATAGATGGCACATTCTTGTTATGCGTTCTAATGCATAACAAGAACACTTTGGTTTGTGCCGGCTTCTATCGGGTTGTATCGATATCTATGGGGAGAAGTACGTACTCTCTATGTATCAATTGTATCGAGTTGTATCGGTATCTATTTTGGTGTATCGGGTTGTATCGGTATCAAAACCTATGATACTATATGTGTTTGTATCAACCTATTTGTATTGCAAATGATGAAAAATAATTTTACTCCTCTAAAAATAGGGGTTCGGTTAGGTGTCGACCACCTTTAGAGGAGTACTTTTACTCCTCTAAAGTTTACTCCTCCGTTTACTCCTCTAACCGATTGGGGATCGGTTAGAGATGCCCTAAGTTGGTACTGGTAAGTTGTCCACTGCTAACCAAAAAACATGAGTAGGGCATGTTGTGTGGAGGGGTATTCCATTTTCAAAGGAGCATCTTTTCTTAGCCTTCCATCTGATCTGTAATTCACTATGTTTTATCTGTTCTTGAACATAGACAATTGAGCCGTTTCTTGGCGATTATTGCTGTGACAGTTGTGTGATGCTCGGTTTTTGCAACAGTTATAATGTTCTGTGTTTCTACCCTAAAATTTCATCGTTTTCCCCATCCCTGGTTCCTCATGCATCAGATATTGTGATTTAGTTTCTTTCAATTTTTAGTACATAACAGAGGTAGTTTGCACTTCCCTGTTTCCAACATCCAGTACATGATTTTTCCTTTCATGCTCCTTGCTTCGTGAGCTCAGGTTGTTCTGAATATTTGAGAGTACTGAACTGAATTTAGTACAGTTATCGAGTCGGCTTACTGTAACCACGATTATGCAAGTAGAGTAGGACCGTCCATATCTTGCTGGGACGAGGATTATATTACTAACTTTCTTGCTTTTTGGAATGTTACCGTCTAGGGCATGTTTTACAGTGGGGTATTTCATTTGCAAAGGAGCATCGTTCTGTAGTCTTTAAGCTCTCAGTCCCTTTTTAGTGGAGTTTTTTTCGGGGCTTGTGAAACTAGTTTCATTTCATGCTCTCTTGGATTTCAATCTGATTTCGTCACTTGTGAAGTCGCCGGATATAAGATACCAAGTGTCAATCTCAGCACGGATGATTGTCTGTTGCTCGTGTGTCGTGAATAGCCGTTGTCCAAGTTGATACACAATTTTATTGTATGCAATGAGTGTGCATCATCGTGTTTGCTTGTGAAATCTCTGAAACTTGCTACATTGTAGGTTGGTACTTGGCACGAGTCGTCTACTGCTAACGAAAAAACATGAGTATTTGCTGCGTAGTGCGGAGGGGTATTTCATTTGAAAAGGAGCATCTTTTTTAGCCTTGCACCTGATCTTGTACTTCACTATGTTTTCTCCCATTCTTTAACGTGGAAAATTGATCTGTTTCTTCACGATTATTGCTGTGACAGTTGTGTCATCTTATGTTCTTGCAACAGTTCTAATGTTCCGTGTTTTCACCCTAAAATTCCATCGTTTTCTCCTTCCCTGGTTCCTCATGCATCAGATAGTGTGATTTAGTTTCTTTCAGTTTTTAGTAGATAACAGAGGTAGTTTGCACTTCTCTGTTTGCAATATCCGGTACATGATTTTTTTGCCTTTTATGCTCCTTGCTTCATCAGTTCAGTTGGTTCTGACTATTTCAGAGTGAGAATTGTCTTCCCAGCGTACTGTACTGAATTTGTATAGTACTACTATAGAGTCGACTTACTGTAACCACGATTATGCAAGTAGAGGCAGTAGAACCGTACATGTCTTGCTGCCATGAGAATTATATTACTCCTCGTCGCAGCAAGAGGGAGTAAAATTAAATTGGATACGTACAAAGCAAAGTATAAGTTGCGACACATTTTTAGGATCAGAGAGAGTACTAATTTTCTTGCTTTTCTCGCCCTCTTTTAGGAGGAAAGAATATAAAGGCGAACGAAAAAATGTGTAGAGTATGTTTTGCAGTGGGGTATTTCATTTGCAAAGGAGCATCTTTCTGCTGTCTTGTACTCCCTCCGTTCCAAATTACTTAACACACATTTGTCTAGATACGGATGTATCTAGACACTAAACAAGTATAGATACATCCATAGTTGTACAAATGCAAGTCAACTAATTTGGAACGGAGGGAGTAGCTCTCACTCCCCTTTTAGTGGATAATTTTTCGGGGTATGTGAAACTAGTTTCACATGTCAATCTGATTTCTCACTGGTTAAGTCGTCGGATATAAAATCCCAAGAGTCAATCTCAGCATTGACGATTACCTGTTGCTCGTGAATAGCCGTTGTCCGAGTTCCCTTTTGATACACAATTTTTTTTTACACAATGAGTGTGCATCATCTTGTTTGCTTCTGAAATCTCTGAAACTTGCTACATTGTAGTGTAGGTTTGTACTTGGTAAGTCGTCCACTGATAACGAAAGCATGAGTAGGCTCCGGAGGGGTATTTCATTAGCAAAGGAGTATCTTTCTTAACCTTGCACCTGATCTTCTACATCACTATGACAAAGAGGATTGATCCGTTTTTGACGATTAATGCTGTGACATTTTTCTGATGCTCTGTTTTGGCAACAGTTCTAATGTTCTGTGCTTTTTCCTTGTTCATCGTTTTCCTCTTCCCTGGTTCCTCATGCATCAGAGATTGTGATTTAGTTCCTTTCAGTTTTATTACATAAGCATAACAGAGGTAGTTTGCACTTCCCTGTTTCCAACATCCGGTACATGATTTTTTTCCTTTCATGCTCCTTGCTTCATCAGCTCAGGTTGTTCTGAATATTTCAGAGTGAGAATTGTCTTGCCTTTGATTGTTGTACTTTTAGCCGGGATCACCATCTATTCCATATTTTTGTTAACCAAGCTGCAATGAGCACAGACGTGCCTGTTTTTGACCAATAACATTTTGTTTGCATAAATTCTTTGCTTTCCATTCCCTTCCATAGTTCCACTGTCGAGTAAGCAAGAGAAACTGAACACTCATTAGAGCACCATAGAGCCCAACTGTTTAAACACCAGAAAACTGGAGAACCATAGAGCCAGCAGCTCTGTTCGTCTGCGATATAAATCTGTGCACTTCTTCAGAAGCTGACACCTCATTTGCTCTAAGATCTCTCTGCTTATGAACTATACTGTTATTACTTGGAGTTCAAATCTTTCATGACTTGAAAAGTAATGCTCTGCCTGCCTCTCTCTGTTCAGTACTGCGAGATGGGCATGCAGAGGCACGACTACCTTGTGCTGATGATGAGGACGACCTGCGCAGCGCTGGCCATCGCGTCGTTCGTGATCCTAGAAGGTCCGTCGCCGCACTCCCCCGTCTCGGAAGTACACTCCCTGTAAGTATCCTCTGCTGATACTGATCAGTAGCATGTTTCTTCTGCAATGGTTGAAAAAAAAAGAGTTTTTGTACGGCGAGAAAGAAAAGATTGATCATCTGTACTCATGCCCAGGGTCGTCATTGGGTCGACCGGTCTGCAGTTGATGCGCTTCTTCGCAGGGGTGATTATACATGTCTGCGTCCTCCTCCAGTGGATGCCGCCGCAGGAGCTGTACTCCCACGACACGGTCGGCATACATTGGGTACGTCTCTGATTCAGAATCTGCACACAAACACTAACAAAACGATACAGTACTGTACCTAGCTGCCTTGCTTATACGCGTATGGTGCTGCATCATCCATATGCAGATGTTCACGGTTTGGAGTCTGGGCTTGGCCTCCGCCGGGGTGGGCGTCGTCTACAGCCACCACTTCCGTCACCGCTGCAGTGGCTCGCTCCGGGACTTATGCCGGAGGTGCGAGATCTCCTCGTGGGTGGCCATGGTCATGGCCGTGCTCAGCATCGTCGACGCACTGGTGCTGCGCTGGGCCACGCGCCGCGCACACCATGCCGCCCAAACTAGCTAGCGCACCTTTATGTACTATGTAGTGGATGGTGTTGTGGCCAGCGTATAGCTATAAGCCAGACTAGACGGAACTCCTTATCACAGCTTCAGTTATGCTGCTCAATGGAACTCCTCATAAGACAGTTGAGGTCCTCTGCGGGAGATCAGTTGTGGACCGCCAACATCGGTATCATGTATTACCAGCCTAACGTGTTAACGATGTAGAAAAAACATAAATTGTTAATGGAACTTCTCATCAGGCATTAGCACAAGATTTTTGTTGCAGGACAGCAACTGTACTTTGCTTGCCGAAAATACAGCAGATAAAATACCATATTTCCAATGAACTAAATGGCAAAATATCTCATCAGAAAA
Source organism: Poa pratensis (assembly GCA_947311845.1). Taxonomy (NCBI): domain Eukaryota; kingdom Viridiplantae; phylum Streptophyta; class Magnoliopsida; order Poales; family Poaceae; genus Poa; species Poa pratensis. The sequence continues at coordinate 23,983,069 of CAMZMU010000105.1, forward strand.
AACTTCACCGGCTCCAGGTAGCTGAACCTGCCTGACAACATAGAACAGGTGCAGCTGCGCATGGTCGTCACCATTATGTAACAGCCGAAAAGGAAATGACCGAGCAGATACAACTCGACAATTTTGTCTTTTTTTCCCTACATTTCTAGCTGCATTCCGCAGGGCCCCGAGCTCTGTAAGGACACAAGTACATGACACAACCAAGATCATTGGCTGAATCTCACCTACGAAAAAACAAAAGTTTCAATTCAGATAAGCATTTCCATGCACTTCTTTTAATCAATAAAGCATTTCCACCCATTGCAATGGGAAAATAAGCAGACGATCTTTTATGGTTTAATTGAGCATATCGGGAGGACCATTTAATCGAATAAAAGAATGGTTTTTGTAAAGAAGCACTTCAAATAGTATCCATAATAGTTCAAGTTCCACTTCCAAGAAATCGAGATCATCAAGGAACCTTCTGATAAACGAAATGACCCTTATGAAGGAATGGAACCCAGCAATCAGCAGCTCCCTTTGCTCTTGTTGAGCTACATTTCAGAACGAATTTCAATCAACTGATCTCCCTCGCGTCGAGGAACCCGCAGAGCTCCGATGCCCCTGGAAATTGCAAGCACCGACAGCATACCCCGAAGTTTCGAACTATAAAGACGACCACGCCTTCCCTGTGACATTGCACTTAAGAAAATCATAACAGTGTCTGAAAAGTATGGCCTTAGCCTTATTAACAGTAACTTATCCAGAAGTAAGAGTACTAAACTCATATGCCTGTATCGATCCGGTGCTGATTAGATTCACAATTATTCTTATTGAAAACTATATTGTTGTTGTGGACCCTGAACTAAAAATCCCACCTAAAATTAGCACGGAAGTATCCTGTAGAACTGCCTCTGTTACTGCTCAATTGCAAAGAAGAAAATTTTGCTTTCACAGCTCTTAGTGTAATGACCGTCATATTTAAGACCTACACATTTTACCAATGGACCCTGAACTAAAAATCCCACCTAAAATTAGCACGGAAGTATCCTGTAGAACTGCCTCTGTTACTGCTCAATTGCAAAGAAGAAAATTTTGCTTTCACAGCTCTTAGTGTAATGACCGTCATATTTAAGACCTACACATTTTACCAATGGCCATTCGGAGCAGGTTTAGAAGAAAAGTTGATAGCTAAGCAACGTTATCAAAATGAGGAGCAAACGGAGCTTGGCTCTGATGGTTGGGTTCCCTGTGGTGGAACCAGCCCACCCAGGTTCAAGTCCTAGACTTGGCATGGGCGTTTGCATTTACCTGGATTTATTCCAGGATTATCCGGCGCTATTCTTTCAGTGGTACGTGACGTGCCCGTCAACAGCGAGGCGCCTGTGGTGACTTCGTCAACCTCAAGATCTGCCGGCTCAGTCCTTCAGAGGTGCTCATAGGGGTAGGGTGTGCGTGCGTGCGTTCATAGGGGTGAGTGTATGTGCGTATTTGTGAGCGTCTGTGTTGTACTGTGTTCTCAAAAAAAAAAAAAGTTATCAAAATGAGGAGTTCTAACATCGGACGCAAAGTACAATCAGCAAAGATAGAGTACATTTGATTTATAAAATTAGACGCTGAAGGTAGATTACATTGGATTAAAAAACCACTAACCGAGAGGGCAATCACATCTAAATTCCAACAGTAAAAATGCATACCAACCATGCAGGAATATTGCAGCCTTTCATGTGCATGCAACAAAGCAATGAGATACATCAAAACGAAAAAATACCATTATAGTATGACGGTAAATCTGCAGTTCCGATATAGAGGGACGGAGCTCCCGTTCAAGCGCTGGTGTCAGCTGACTCCAACGACTTGCATGGTTTCTTTGAATGGCCTTAAAGACTAATTGTGTCTGACACCAGTCAAAAACATTGATTGACCCCAGTCCAGCTGGGTAAGAGTAAATTAGCAGCCCAACTACAGTCAAATAATTATAACAAAGTAGATATGGCAGCCCAAAAGGCCACAACGCAACGCTTAGACTACTACGCACATACGGAGTATGTATACAAGACCGTATGCACATCGGCCGGAACGACGCACGCCTCGACTCGATCGCTGGATCCTAGAAAAGGTCCTCTCCTGATCCATCTCCAATTCCTCACTTTCAAAACCAACCAAAGAATCCTTGAGAAATCTCAATCTCTCTCTCCGGTGATGCCAGCCGGCCGGCGGCCAAATAATTAGTCCCCCAAATCCAGGTTGTCAGACGCCGGTGCGAGCCGACGAGGTACGTCGCTTCGCCCGTTCGCCGGATCGCAGTCTGTATGTTTTTATCTAACTACTTGTTTTCTTGTCTAAATTAATTGTTTCAAACTGTAATTCGTCATTTTTTTAATCTTAATTCACTTAGGAGACTATGGATAAATTTGTGGTGAAACGAACAGCTCCACAAGAGTTTGATGCAGCAGAATCTTCAAGGCCACTTAGGCTTAGACAAGATAATCAGAGATCTTCATCAAGACCACCAACTCCTAATGTTTCCAGGCCACCAACACCTTCAGTTCCAGCAGATATTGATCTATATGAGCTTCCATATGATCCAACGGATCGAAAAAGAATATCACAGTCAGTCGGAATCCTCAGAAGCAAGATGACATAAGGCGAATATATTAAACTAGAGATCCTTATAGGCAGCAACCGGCTTCAAGTATCCGCAAAAGCTCATCGCAGGAGTGCCACGAAGATTTAATCCAGATTGGTTTAAGGATATCATTGACTTCGGAGAGGGGCTCTCGGTTCAACACCTTGAGGAGTACACTAAACTTTGACAATTCACCTCACAACTTCAACTTCATGACGATGTACCGAACACTATCACGTGGAAGCTCACCCCTTCGGGTGCCTATTCCTGCTCCTCTGCCTACAATGACCAATTCACCGGGGAGGTCGCCTCGCCGTTGGACAATATGGTGTAGAAGAATTGGGCCCCCCCCCCCCCCCCCCCCAAATGCAAGCTCTTCTCATGGCTAATAATCCAAAACCGCGTGTGGACGGCCGACCGCCTTGAGAGAAGGGGATAGCCTAATGGTCGGCTTTGCCCCCTTTGTCGTCATGAAGATGAGACGGCTAGACATCTTCTCTTCACTTGCCGCTTCTCTATTCGCCTTTGGGGCATGATCAAGAATTGGCTCAATGTTCGGGACTTCAACCCCCCCCCCCCCCCCCCCCCCCCGGATTGGGTGGCCTTCAATGACGTCCAATCTTGGTGGGAGCACCTTGCCATCACAAATGGGAGAAGGAGGAAGGCAATCCCGTCACTACTCATGCTTGTGACTTGGGAAATTTGGAACGAGCGCAACTCGCGGATTTTCAAGCACTTGAGCACCCTTCCGGCGTTAATATTCGCTAGGATTAAGTTAGAGGCGAGAAATTGGGTGCTTGCGGGTGCCAAACATTTGGGTCATCTCTTGCCGGGAGATTAGGCTTTTGTATTAAGGGTGGTGGTCTATAACACTAAAATTTGTTCGAAACTTCTTCTTAATTAATTGAAAAAAGGCAAATCTTTTGCCTTTCCTTTCTAGAGTACAGTGAGAAGTTGGATAGCGTATTTTGCTTGTGCTGCTACCTGTTTAGAGATTGCGTTGATGGTCAAGATGGAAATGATGCATTTGTTGTTGATGGTTGGTCTAGTTGGAACGAGAGAAAAAGACTAGATAGTCATGTGGGTGAGGTCAATAGCTTTCATAATGTAGCTGTTAAAAGATGTGATGCTCTAATGAATCAAGACCAGTCCATTAGGGCTGCCCTGCACAAGCAAACTGAAATGACAAAAAGGCAAAATCGTATTCGATTGAATACTTATGTTGAATCAGCTAGATACCTCATCAAGGCTTAGCTTTTCGCGGCAATGATGAATCAGAGCAATCAAAAAATAAGGGAAACTTTAAAGAGTTGATTCAGACATTGGCAAATCAAAATGAGGAAGTAAGGAAGGTAATCAATAATGCTCCCCAAAATTGCAAATGGACTTGTCTAGACATTTCAGACTGAAATTGTGAGTTAATATGCAAAGGTAAGCATTACTATTTTTTATTTCATATAATTTATCTCTAGGTATAATCTAAATGAACTTCATGAACTTCGCATTTACGTTGACAATGTGCGATGGTATGGACAACTATTATTGTTGGCTTTGAAATTTTTCATTTTCTGTATTACAACGTGAATTTAATTATATTGCCTGTGAAATTATTTGCATTGTATATAACTCTGTAATTTGGTTCTGGTTTTGAGGTAATAAAAGGCTGTGGGGGTCTCCCCTACAGTATAAGGTTCAGAAAAAAAATTACTTGCATTGTCCTTCCATAGTTGTACTTGTACAGTCGGCATTGGCGTGGCGGAGCTGCAGTATAAGGATTGGGTTCAGATGAAACCAACAAATATATAATATCCTACACTAATCTAACCTTTATCGTTGCTTATTACTGAAAATTTACACTATATACAAGCGGCTGAAACCAATGGATTTTTCCGCTAGCTTCGCCACTGACACCAGTGTCAATTTTTTCTAGCTTCGGCGATATAGGCATTTACCGTCATACTTAAGGGAGTTGTTACATTTGGCATTGTGGTTGTCAAACGTTGTTGTCGAGGCCATGTAATTATACCATGAATTGAGTACAATTGAGGATCATACTAAATGATAGAAGGAATAGGCTAATTAGTTTAAAATAACAGAGCAATTTATAAAATAAGATTACCTTGGTTCTGCCGCTGTATTTGGACACCCACATGCCACATCTAGGGCCATGGAGATAAGTTTTCTTCGGACATCTTTTCCATGGTAATTTTCATATGGGCTGAAAAACAGAAACTGAAAAGAAAAAGAAAAAAAAGAAAAACAAAAAAGAAAACGAAAGAGAAAAAAAAAGAAAAAAAAGGAAATGCCGCCGTATGGGTCGGCCCGGCAGAAGGTCCCTATTAGCGACGCGGCCGATTTGCGCCGCTAAAGGGCGATATATAGGAATTGTGTCGCTAGAGCCAAGCGCAACCACTATTTCTCGCTCTTTGCGAGTTGTAGCATGCGCTCGCTCCAGTAACCATTTTTCATTTTCGAGTTTTTCGGTTTTTGTTTTTTATTTTTTTTATGATATTGTTGTATTTCCACATTTCTTTTTCTTTATATCTTTTTTGGTAATACATGAACATATTTTCTTTCCAACTTTTGATCATGTAACCCCTGAACAATTTTTTGAACCCATGAATATTTTTTAACCCATGTTTTAGAACTCACAAACATTTTTCTAAGGGTGTGTTTTTTAACCCGTTGACACTTTTTTGAACCACGTGAACATTCTTTACACTTTTTTGAACCACGTGAACATTCTTTTTACCCGTGATCAATTTTTTGAACTCCGTGAACATTTTTCTTGGACTTGTGAACACTTTATTGAATCCCCTTGAACATTTCTGTGTTTGAACGAATAAACATCATTTTAAGCACGTGAACATTTTTTTCGAACCCACATCCTTTTTTTAACCTGTGAACCTATTTGAACCTTGTGAACATGTTTTAGTAAAATATAAACATCTTTTTTTACACAACTTTTTTCAAATGAAATTACAATTTTAAAATATAAGAACTTTATAAAATACATGAACATATTTTTGGATACATGTAAACATTTTTGGGAACCTGTGATTTTTTTCTAAAACCACGAAAACATTTTTAATATACATGTATATATTTTTAGACAACACGCGTACCTTCTAGTGAGCACTTCAATGCACAAATTTTCATGTTGTTTCCAATGATCCTTTCTTATATAGTTATGTGCTTATATAAATCTAAACAGTTGAATATAATTTCGTGACTAAACAAAAAATATAAAACGAAACACTACATGTTATTTTGGGCTGGATATAAGCTGGCGTAATAGTAAGATCGCTGCAACACTGCTCGGGTTGCTACCTCCGATGAGTGAACCCATGTTGTTGCTACGTAGTTTATAACGACGAGCGGCGACAGTTCAGCCGAAACGACACGGAAGTTGAAAAACACACATACAACAAGCAAAGTCAAAACATGTGTATGCATAGTACAAAATTTACTTGTATATGTCCGCCGACTTTTTAGATTTGGCTTAGAATTTATTAGCAAAACTGATTTACGAACCACATTAAGAATCACATTTCTAATGTTCAGCTATTTCTCATCGCTTGGTATTATGCAAATCTGGAGTGCTCCGGATTCAAAGCTGTGGGATGTCAAAATGCATCGGTAGGGGAGAGTTTGAGGGCACTTACTGATAACAACTTTTTAATAGTTGGCTGGGAAATAAGGCTAGGGAATAATAAAGTGCATAAGTCATTTGCACTTTAATGCATGGGGACATATGGTGAAACTATCCTAAAAGGTAAATATGTTTTCTCATGTGCTTTCGCGAGCTGGTATCAATCGTTTTAGCAATTTTTCTATCGCCGTAGATACACTTTGTACTAAAGTTTTATACTTTTCTAGATTTTTATTTTCAGCATGTTACAATATTACAAGTACGATTTTCTATTTAGTTGCATACTTTAACCACATAACTAGCAATATTAGTAAATATTACTTGATGTGTTGTTTGTACCAGATTTCATTGAAAGATATTAAACTGCATTTTGTAAAAATAACAGAACTATATTTCTACAATACATGATCTATATAATCTATAGGTATTTGCGGCAAAGATCTGTAAAGAGTATGAAATATCTAAATAGCGGTTTATAGTGTATGACTAAGTAAGCAAATTTATAGAAACTTCTAGAGTTTACACTGAGGTGGTCAAAAAGTTTGTATGCTTGTTGAAACAACACTGTTTGGAAATCATGGAGAGATTTTTCTAGCCCAATTGATGAGAGGATAAGAAGCAGTTTCAATGCAGCAGCCACGGTAGTGCTTGGAAACGGAGAGAGAACTTATTTTTGGACTCACAAATGGCTTAACGGAAAAACGGTTGAAACTTTTGCGCCAGGAATATATGAAATCATAAACCCAGAGATCAAAGCTAGAAGAACGGTCGCTCAGGCTCTAGACAATGGAAACTGGATTGACGACATCAAGAAGCCGATCACGATTGACCTTTTTCTACAGGTTCTCTCAGTGTATGAGGAATGCAACTCAATCCAATTAAATCCTATAGTTGAGGACACTTGGTAGGCAAAAGGTGTATTTTCGACAAGATCGGTCTACCAAGCACATTTCAAGACTAAGATCTCATGTGCTTCCGCTTCGGCTATTTGGGGATCATGGGCACCACTACGATGCAAAATCGCCATGTGGTTATTCATCCGAGACCGTGTTTGGACTGCGGACCGACTTGCTAAGAGAGGATTACCACATAACGATAATTGTGCGTTTAGTAATGCAGCAGATGAGAATGCCCAGCACCTATTCATCGGTTGTGCGATAGTGAATATCATATGGAGTAAGATGCTGACATGGGCCAAGATGCAAGCGCAGACACCCTCTACAGACACCACGCTGAAGAATTGGTGGCAGCAAGCAAGGAGCACTGTAACATGGATTAAACAGAAACGGTTTGATTCAATTGTTATGCTGACGACTTGATCGCTTTGGAATGAAAGAAATAACAGACTTTTTGAGAAGAAGACTAAACCAACAAACGTCCTTGTTGATTACATGATAAGCGAAGCGAAACAATGGATGTTGGCTAGCAGAGGACGTTTTACTCTGGCGGAGATTGAGATACCCAACGTCTTTAATTCTTTGTCTGTCAGCCTATCTTAGGTCGTTTTTAGGTAGTGTCGTCAGGATTTTGTGCTCTGTTTTCTGAAACTTTCAGGTCGCTCTGTCCTTCCTTTTGCTGGCTACTAACATTCTGTAAACTTTAGCCTTCGGGCCTTGCTCCTTTCTTCTAATCAAAATACATGCAGATCTCATGCATGGTTCTAAAAAAAAGATGGTGGAGGTTTGAAAGGTTATATAATTTGACTTTCAGTACAGGTATCTTGGTAGCAAAAGTTTTTACAGAAGGATATGGAATAGTGTCAGATTTAGACGTACTCTGTTTGGAGAAGCGGCAGCTCTTTGTGAAGAAGTTCACAAAGACTTACTCAGTTTTTATGTAGAGATGTTGTGCTTTCGGAACAGAAAGACAAGTGTATATGATTATAGACAAATCTGATAGATTTAATGTTAGATCTTTATATGCTGCTTTGGAATCAACCAGGTTAGCTGAACTTTTAAGAAAATGTGGTTTATCAAAATACCTATGAAGATTAAGGTTTTCTTATGGCTAATGCTAAAAAGAGTATTCTGACTAGGGATGTATTAAACGTTGAGGTTGGGAAGGAAATACTACGTGCCTATTTTGTAATGACGAAGAGAATATACAACACCATTTTGCGCAATGTTCTATGGCGAAATATGCCTGGAGAGTTGTACAGTGTATCTTTGATATGCATACTATTTATATAGTTTCAGACATATCAGCTGGATTAATTTACAGATTTCCTGTTGATATGAGAGGGATAGTAGTTGTAGGGGTAACACCGTTGTTATCTGGTACTTGTGGAAAACACGTAATGCTGCATGTTTTAACAATGTCTTCCATATGATCCCACTAGTGTAATATCTCAATCTGCTCACTGATTTAATTTCTGGTCTAATTTTCAGATTCGGGGCGACGAAACTTACAACGCAGGGAGTACGAGCACTACCATGGGTGGCGGATGAAATATTTAGTAAGAAGAAAGGTTGGTCTCCGTTGGTGTTTTGAATCGTGGTCTAGAAGAAAAGAAAAAAAGAAAAGCTCCTGAAGATGTTGAACAAGTGTTTTGAAGATCTCCCTCAGTTGAGTTGCAAAGTCTGGCATGTGTAGTTTTACCTTCAGGATTGTCTAGTTTTTAGTGTCTCTTAGTTTGTTCCAGATCTGTGTATTGCTGATATGAGGAGTTCTTATCTTGTGAGGCTTGAATTCACACTAGGTGTGGTGCTGGATGTTTGTGCGACAAAAACTTAACCTTGTCTTATCGATTTCGTTGATGAAATGAAACTGGGGGCCATACATTTAATTCGAAATAGGGTTTGGTCGATCTCGGTCTCACAGGAGAGCAACATAAGAGGGCCTCTTGTAATAATGACATTTCCGCTCGTTGTTATTCTGTGTCCAGCCCGAAAGCTAGAGGTAAAATAGGTGCAGAATAATGACACTCAACCTGTAATCAAACCTAACCTCTCGACTTAACCTCTCGACCTCCTCGCACCGCCACCTGATACGTCTCAAATGTATTTATAATTTTTGTATGTTCCATGTTTATTATACATCATTGCCACAGGCTTTTATAATGTTTTTATATCATTTTAGCACATTTTATGGAACTAACCTATTAACAAGATCCCCAGTGCCAGTTCCTATTTTCTGCTGTCTTTTTGTTTTATAACAGTTGTTCTGCGAAGTTTCTCGGAATCAACTCATAATTTACGGGAATTATTTTTACGAAGAAACAAAGACGGAGTCAGAAGGGCGCCTGTAGGGGACCCCACAGGGGCCAGACGACCCCCAGGCGCGGTCAAGTCTGGACCGCGCCTGGGCCCCACCTAGGTGCCTCGCGAAGCTTCCTGCGCCGCCCTTTCGCCTATAAATTGTCCTCCTCCCGAAAACCCTCGACACCCGATCATATTTTTCAGAAAAGTTCCGAGCCCGCCGCCGTCGCCAACCCTAGATCGGGAGGTGTCTGAAACTCTTCTCGGCACCCTGTCAGAGGAGGAGATCGTCACCGGAGGCATCTACACCACCATGCCTGTCTCCGGAGTGATGCGTGAGTAGTCCACCACAGGACTACGGGTTCATAGCAGTAGCTAGATGGTTGTCTCTCTCCCTTGTACTCCATTGTTTAGATCTTGTGAGCTGCCTTACATGATTATGATCATCTATATGTAATGTTATGTGTTGTGTTTGCGGGGATCCGATGAATTATGGAGTCATGACATTATTGTTCAGTTTATCTATGATATGTTTTATTTATGATCTTGCATGCTCTCCGATCTTTGTGTATGTTTTGGCAGAAGTAATTACTGGTGTCAGTAGAGGGAGTATTTATACTAGATAGTGGGTTTATGCCTCTCTTGTCTGAGCTCGAGCTGACAGAAACGATTAAGACTTGAGATGTGCCGTTGCTACTAGGGGTAAAATAGTGGTGTTTATTGCTATATGTTAATACTCATTGCTTACATTATGCACAATGCTTATTGCAATTATTTGTTGCTTGCAACTTAATACTTTCGGGAGACATGCTGGATAGCGATCCCGGGGTGGATTATTAGTCATAAATACAGTTGGATAACAGTATATATATTTTGACGTAATGCCCATATTAAATGAAACGGTGAACATGTTGTCATGATAATATTGTTATATGCCCATGCTTTATCAATTGCCCCGCTGTAATTTGTTTACCCAACACGTTTTTTTTGGAGAGACACCACTAGTGAACTGTGGACCCTGGTCCTATTTTCCTATATTGCTTACAACCGTTTTCATAGCTTTTCCTAGTCATTTTCTCGCTTGTCATTTTTGCTCTCATATTATTTTCCATCATACGTTTAATCCTTTGTGTTCAGCAAGCCGGAGAGATTGACACCCTCTTTGTTTCGTTGGGGCAAATTAGTTTGTTCGTGTGTGCGCAGGTCCACGTCAATAGTTTTCCAGCACAGCTCTCGTTGACACCTTTCCGAAGCCTTCTCCAAATCCTACTGGATTGATAAACTTGGTTTTGTAATCAAGGGAAAACTGCTGCTACGCTACATCATACCTTCCTCTTGGGGTCCCCAGCGAACGTGCCATCACACGTCATCAAGCAGTTTTCTGACGCCGTTGCCGGGGATTTGGAAGCTTCATCGAGGGGAGTTTCGCACGTCCTTACACTCTATTTTGGTATTATCTTGCTTAGTATATTTTTTGTTAGTCTTGTTTTGCTTTTCGTTTGCTTTAAAACTCAAAAACACACAAAAAAATTCAGCACCTCATTTGTTTCGGTTTTGCTTAGTTATTATATCTAGTTCTTTACTTGCTATCAATGGTTACTTTCTTTGAGACTAGATCTTATTGGCAAGGTGGGTTCACGGAGGAACAACAAAAATATTATAAGGAATACCGCTTGTCTAAAAAAGGGGTACATTTATGGGAACAAATAAATACATTGAATGGTCTAGCTAAAAACTTTTGCTCTACGTACGATGAATCCTGGTGCTTTAATGAATCTTTTTGTTGTAGAAGGCATAAACACCTCCCTTTCCAATGTGATTATAATGATAATGAAATATTGGCTTCTTATGCTAAAGGAAACTTTGACTTTGATAATCTTGAACAAATTGAAGAATTTGTTATTTTTATGGGTGCCTATGAAATTACTTCTTTGCTTAAGAGTATTGATGATTCTTCTTACAAATCTGAAAATTTTGTTATACTTGGATATTGCCTTGAATATTACAATGATAATCCTTATATTACAGAATTTCTTGAGAGAACTTATCCTCCAAAAGAAGACATTGTTGCCTTACAGGAACCTGTGGAAGAAGAAATTGCTGAAACTGAAAACTCATTGGATGAAAAAGAGGAAGAGGGGGACGAACAAAAGGAGGAAGAATTGAGTAGCTACCCATGCCTACCTTCTAATGAGAGTAACTCTTTACCTCTTACACTATTTGATTGCCCTCCATGCTTGCCAAAGGAGGATGAATGTTATGATCCTATTGATTCTTTTAAAATATCTTTGCTTGATGAAGTTGATACTTGCTACACTTACGCTATTAAACAACACCCAAACACAAAGGAAAGCAAAAAGAAAACCGAATTACCAAATATTTTTCCTACAGTTGTTTATGATGAATTATGCTATTATGATAAAGTTGATGATGGTCCTATGTTACTTAATGATATTAATTGTACTACTATTGAAAAGGGGATTGGAAAGGTAGTTAATTTTGATCCCACTATTTTGGAGCTTAATAAAAATTATGTGCTTGTAGGTCACGAAAAGCATGTTTTATGTGATATTTACATTGTTGAGTTTGTTCATGATGCTACTGAAAATTAATATGAGAGCGGGAAATATGGTTGTAAAACTCTTCATGTTACTACGTTTCCTCTCATTATGAAATTTTTGAGGATGCTCTTGTTTTGCTTTTATATGTTGGTTGCTTTATGCCACAATGAGAAAGAGTTTCCTCTCTTTGTGCTAAAAACTTTGGAATTGTTCTTATTTTACCTTCCTATGCTTGTCACCATGCTCTTAATGAATTTATTTATTTGCAAGATCCCAATGCGTAGGAAATGGGTTAGGATTAAATGTATTTTATATATACTTCTTGATGCTCTCTTATATGTTCAACTCTTATTCCTATGAGAGCATCGTTAAAAATCATTGTGCCTAGCTAAAAGGCGTTAAAGAAAAAGCGCTTATGGGAGGCAACCCAATTTATTTTCACTTACTGTTTTGTGTTGGTTTAGGGTGTTATTGCCTCTGTAGTAACTCCCTTGTATCCTTTTTATTTTCGCTTTTGTGCCAAGAATAGCCTCTAATGAGAGGAAAGTAAAATTTTGAGTTTGTTGTCCAGGAACTGATTTCTGTTCGTCAGCGTACGAAAATCCAAAAAATCACAGAACGTGATTTAATTCTGCAAATTTTTGACAGCAAGCATCTGGGTTTTGTCTAACTTTTATTAGTTTTGAGTGTTCTGATTCGAGGTGTCCTAGTATCTCGAAAAAAATCGTCTTTGCGTTCTGTTCTGTTTTTGACAGATTCTGTCTAAGTTTTTGCATTGCGTCTTTTACGGGAAAAGTGGAGTTCCTCTATCCACGGAACATCACTTAGATCTTTGTGACAGTAGCTAATGTTTAGAAACAAGTTGATGCAATTTGTCAAGTGAGAAATGAAGGTGGATTATTTTGTTTGAGTAATAACCCCTCTAATAAGTTTGTGATAAGTTTTGTGTGAAGTAAGTTTTCAAGTGTTGAGAGAACGAGGTGATGAAAGAAGATCAAGAAGGGATTAAAGCTCAAGCTTGGGGAGGCTCCCCTGGACCTCCTCCAAATATTCAAAAAGTTTCAAGTGTCTAAGCTTTGGGATGCCTCCCTTCTTCATCTACAATTAATCAGGTCGATCCCATAAGATTATATTTTTATTCCTTTACATAATATGTGTTGTTCTTGGCGTGTCATTTGTGTTTTGTTTTTATTTTTGTATTGTTTTGTTTGCTGGACTTTTTAATAAATGGATCCTTACATTCTTGCGTGGGAGAGGGACACACTCCGTTTTTTCATAATACACTCATGTTCTTCACTTATATGTGTTGAGTGTTTAGCTTTTATTATTTTAGCTTCTAGCTCTCGTTTTTCATGTATCTTTTGTTCAGAGCTATTAGTTTCTTGTGGTTAGATTGTACTCTCTTGTGTTACATGCTTATTTGTTTAGAGAGTTTGTTCAAATAAATTGATTGGTGTTCGCTTGAAAGGAAAAATCATGTAGGAAATGGTAAAAGAAATTCAAATAGCATTGTCTTGAGTAACTTGATACTTGTCAATTGTTTTGAGATATAGACTAGATGAATACTTAAACTTGTGAATCATTTACTTAAGAATGGATTAGTTGATAAATACCGTAAGGTTTAAAATTATTAATACTTGTTCTGATTGTTATTTCTCAAAGTCTAGACATTCTATTTGCAAAGCATGTTTGGTTGACAAGGAAGACAGTGTCGAGTCTAACGGTTATACATAATGATATCTTGTGATCCGTCGTGTATTCGGTTGATAATATGTGTTTGGTTGACACCTTGCTAAGCCTAAAAACTGTATTGGTATCCGGAATTTTGAGGGGGGGGGGGCAAGTAGGTCTGCTCCCATGCAACATCCCCATTATATCAGATCAGTTAAGACACAATTTCTCACAAATAAAGCACAAATTACAAATATTAGTACCATTAGCAGGAGCAAGGCTAGGTTAATCATCAAACTGTGAGTTCATCATCCATAAATATATATAACCTCCTATTAGTATCCACATTAGACAGTCCGTTCTACTCAGGAAGCCCATGAACTAAGGTTTAGGAAAAAAGATGGTGAAATAAAAAAACTCGATTAACTCTTAAGATGCCATAGTACTTTATCGTACACAGATCCAGCTCAGTACTAATCTGGTAGGAGATGCCTCCTCATGCGCTGTATGAAGAACAAAATGACTTGTTCTGGCGGCAAAGGGCGCATGCGAGCTGGCGACAAAAGGGTGACTGAAACACTTCATACTTCCATGTGTTTGCTACCGAATGAAAGAAGAAGAATACTAAGAAAATTAAAGGGGGGAGGATGAGGTGGAAGTCAAACGATAGGAGGGTTTTAAAAACCTCATAACTAATTACTTTTCCTCTCTTTTTACCCTGTGTCAGTTACAAATATGGAGGGCGGGATTGACCATATTAACCCATCTGTCAATACACAAATGAATGTGATGCTTGATGCTGAGTTGACATCTGAAGAAGTTCGAAGAGCCCTAGATAGCATTGGTGATCTTAAGGCCCCGAGGAGTGATGGAATGTCGGAAATGTTTTATAAAAGGGGGGATACCGTGGGGGGAAAGAGTTGTACACGTGAAGGATGGAATCAAATTGTGGTCCTACTCATCCCGAAGGTGCAGAAACCGAATCTCTAAAAGACTTGCATCCTATTAGCCTTTGCAATGTTGTCTACAAGCATGTGTCCAAGGTTCTTGCTAACCGGCTAAAGTGCATTTTGGGAGATCATTTCTCCAAATCAAAGTGTATTTGTCCTAGGAAGGTTAATTTCTGATAACACTATTTTAGCATATGAGATGTCTCACTTAAAAAATACTGCACGGTTTTGCTCCCGCTCCGTACGATCCCGCGGGCAGGCACCTCGCCTGCCGTGGCCGCCGCCGGTCCTCCCCCGGCGCCCCTCTTCCGTCCGTGCTCATGGCGTCCGTCTCCTGTGGCTCCACGACTGGCTCGCCCCGCCTCATCTCGGAGCGTGAGCGACGTCTGCGTGCTGAGGAGAGCCCCAGATCTGCATCGCCTCCCTTGGGATCTAGATCCTTCGCCGCCGTCGCAGCCTCGCCCCCGCTTCCCAGGCCCTCCCCGGCGGTCCCCCCAAGGCCCTCCTCGGTGGCGCCCCGCCCGCTGCGCTCCGTCGTGATCCATCTCGCCGACGAGTACGCGCGGAGATCTGGCCCTCGCCATCCTCGCGCCGACAAGGACGGCTAGCTGACTGCCCGTGGCAGGCGCCGCCGCTCCCCGCCCCTGCGATCTCCACCGACTGCTCTGCAGCGCCGGATCCCGGCGTTCCTTGTCGGGAAGTGCCTCAACTGCTTCTCCGAGGAACACTTTAGGGCGGCCTGCACCTCTCGCGTCCGCTGCCTCCGCTGCAAGGAGTTGGGACACGTCGCCAGGAGGTGCACGGAGGCACGCGACGGCCCCTCCCAGGGTCCCTCGAGCACGTGCGGCAGCGCACCCCGTGCACCGGCGGCCAGACTCGCCGCTACCACCTCCGGCGATGCCTCTGATACCTCGGAGGGCTCACGCGCTGCCACCCCTCCGCTCCCAACGCCTCCGGCGTTGCTACGTGCTCCTTCCCCGCGTGCCAGGTCTGTGGCCAACCCCCCCCATCGTCCCCGAGGTCTGTATCATCGAGCGCACATCCAACATCGATGCTGAGTCTGGCTGGACGTGGGCCAACTCGGGCTGGCTCGGGCCGAGCCAGCAAAAAGCTCGGGCAAAAATGGCGAGCCGCGAGCTGGCTCGCTCCGCCGGCGAGCCATGAAACGGAGCTCGGCCCGAGCTCGGTGCAACTCGGTGCAGCCCGCGAGCCTGATGGAGGTGGGTCACTGACAGGTGGGGCCGTCCTCCTCGACGGCGGCGCAGTACGGCAGCGGCGACCGTGAGCATGTGGGGCGGCGCGGGGCGACACTACTCAGCAAGCAGCAACGCAGCGACGCCCGAGTCGTGGGCAGGACGGAGGGGAAGGGCGACGCCGGCGACATCCGTGTCGCGACGGTCTGGATGGAGGGAAACGGCGGGGGCAGAGGCAAAGCTTGGCGACGTCGTCGGTAGCAAGGACTCCCTGAAGATCGTCGCGCTGCAGGGACCGGTCACCGTCGACACTACTCACGGCGGCAGCGGCGACCGTGAGCATGTGGGGTTGGCCGAAAAGCAGGACATCGACGGTAGCTTGCGACGGCGGGCGGCGCGTGGCTGACCTAGTTTTTGCATCTGGTTGGTTCGGGGAAGAAGAAGACGACTGAATCGACTGAAGACGACTGAATCGACGAGGCAACGAGCGAGCCAACGATCCGGCCCGAGCCGAGCCTGGCTCGGCCCGAGGTAGCGGCGGTCCAGAGAATGGGGCTCGACTCGGGCAAAAATTCTGGCGGGCCGAGTCAAGCTCGCACCGAGCCCATCAAACTCGGGCCGAGCCGCAAAGCTTGGTGAGATACGTCCACCCCGAATGCTGAGGAAGCACGGCTTGCCCGTGCGGTTCTCGTATCGGTTGTCGGCAGCCGTGCTGCCATTGATGCCGATGAGGTGACCCAAGTCCTGGAGGTGGCCTTGTCCCTGCAAGCCGACGCCTTTACCATCTTGGCCACCCGCAAGGTGGATTTTTTGGTCGTCTTCAATGTCGCTGCTGATTATGAGCGCGTGCTGGAGCGGCCAGTAATTCCGGTGGTCCGGTTCGAGCTGAGACTCAAGCAGTGGACGCGCCAGCATTTGGCGACAAGCGCAGTCATGAACTACCGGGTGGCCGTCGAGCTGGTGGGGATCCCTGAGCACGCTTGGAACCGCTCGACAGTCGCGAAGCTCCTTTCCCCAGCCCGCCACATCGACTCCGTCGACCCTGCCTCCGCCAATCGCAGCGACCTCTCCTGCTACAGAATCAGAGGCTGGATGACAAACCCTGGTTTTCTGCTGGCGGGTCATGTCCTGGCGGTTTCTGAAGCCAACCGTCCTGGTCAACTCCCGGCGACCAAGGATGTCCAGCGTCTTATGCACTACGATGTGGCCTTTCGCCTCCGTAGCGTTGAGAGCCGTCGCGATGATCCCGCTGACGCCTCACTCGTTCGGGGGCCAAACGCTGACGATCGTCGTGATCCAGCTTCGCGCCGTCCTCGGAGACGCGGGCGTCGTGGCGGCCGCAAGCGCGCGCGCCGTATGGTGTCGCTGCGCTCAGACTCCGATGGCTGCCGCTCGCCTACCGGCGAGGACTCGAGCCCCTCCGATGTTGTTGAAGTTACGCCCCGCCCCTCGGAGGAAGGCTGGATCCCACCTCCCTCGCCGCGCCACTCCCAGGCTGCAGCGTCACTGCGGGATTCTTCTCTGGCCTCTCGCTCCCACCAGATGGCTGCCCCTACCAAGACGACTCAACCTCGCAGCTGGATCACATCGCTGCGTCACCCAGCTCCTCCCAACTGCCGTCTTCCCCGTGCCAACGGCCATCTCTGATCTTCAAGGTTGGACAGCTGCAGTGCGAGCCCTCACCGGCGCACCCGTTGGTCGGTTGTGCGCTAGTGGGCTTGCAAGGACAGCCGCCTTTGATCGAGGACTCGATATCTGCATCCTTTTCCGTCGCGGGTAGCGATAGGGAGCTTGTGGCTGCTGATCAGGCTTCACCTGGCCGCGCCCTTTCTCAGGAGTTCTTTGAGGTCACCTTATCGTCTCCGTGCCGCTCGTCTCCGCCGTCCGCAGGCTGCTCCGAGCCTCCACCGCGGACCACCAACATGCCAAGCTCGCCAGCTCTCTCTGATCAGGCACATGCTCCATCCCTCTCCGCTGCGCATGGCGCTGTACAAGCGACGCCGGCTCCGAACGGGTTCTCGGAAGAGGGCCTGATTGATGTCCCCATCGCTGTGGCTGCTGGACGCTTTGACAGCGCAGTGCGCTTCGCTGCTGCTTACTCTTGCTCGCTGCCAGTGCAAATTCTTACGCCATGCCCGCCTCCACAGTCCTCTGTGCCGCCAACGCCAACACCTCGTCGCAGCCGTTGGATCGCCAAACTCGCTGGAGTCGAAGTCCCTGGCACCCTATCCTTCGCGGTCCGTTCACTCCTTTGCAAACTTGGCTTTGCTTCCAAGTCAGAGATGGTTTGGACACTGTCATTGCTCAGGCCTGGCAGGCACCTTCTGACGCTGATCTGCTTCATCGCCTGCACGCTCTTCTCACTAATACGGCCCGTGCGCTCCAATCTTGGAGCATCTGCCGCATTGGTAGTGTGAAACAGCAGCTCCTCTTCGCGAAGGAGCTAATCTTGCGCTTCGACGCGGCGCAAGACATGAGGCCGCTGTCTGACCTTGAGGCTGACTTCCGACATGAGCTGAAGATGAAATTCCTTGGTCTCGCCTCTCTTGAGCGAACCATAGCTCGACAGCGCTCACGGATCACTTGAATGGCGGCAGGCGACGCGAATACAAAGTTCTTCCATGTCCACGCTCGCCACCGCGCCCGGAAAAACATAATCATGAACATCTCTCGTGACAATTTGGTGGCCACTGATCACAATGACAAGGAAAGTTTGTTGTTCGAATACTTTGTGGACACACTGGGATCGGCTTCCCAGCTCGGAATCACCACTTGCGACCTTAGCAGCCTTGACGTGGATGTCTCTCTAGAGGAAGTTTGGGCCACCATCAAAACTTTGCCTGTTGACAAAGCGCCTGGGCCGGACGGCTTCACGGGCCGCTTCTACCAATATGCATGGCCCGTAATAAAGACTGATGTTATGGCGGCGATCACTCACATCTTCAACCTCAGAGATCGCGGTCTCCATCGACTTAATGATGCGTTGATCCTGCTGCTGCCTAAGAAGGCCGATAGCGTTGATGTCGCCTCGTTCCGCCCGATCAGTCTAGTTCATAGCTTTGGCAAGCTCGTCACCAAGATCCTCGCCGCTAGATTGGCGCCGGAGCTGCCCAAGCTCATCGCGCCAAACCAGTCCGCATTCATACGCGGACGAAGCATCCACGACAACTTCTGCATGGTGCAGCTTGCGACCAAGGCACTCCATGTGCGTCGAGTTCCAATGGTCCTGCTCAAGATCGACATCGCCAAAGCGTTCGACACCGTGGCATGGCCGTTCTTGGTTGAAATTCTCAAGCACATGGGGTTTGGGCAGCGGTGGATAGCAATCGTTTGCTCAATTCTACGCAGCTCCTCGTCCCGTGTTCTTCTTAATGGAGTTCTCGGCCCCAGGTTTTGGCACCGACGAGGGGTGCGGCAAGGGGACCCTCTAGCGCCGATGTTTTTTGTGGCGGTCATGGAGGCCCTCAACGCCTTCTTCCGCAAGGCCGAGGAAGATGGCATGCTGGCACCTCTTCCCTGCCAGTCTGCCACGGCATCAAGCACCGGGTCTCTCTTTATGCGGACGACGTCACCATCTTCCTCGCGCCCACCCGATCAGACCTTGCGACCACGAGTGCGCTGCTCCAATGCTTCGGTGGTGTGTCCGGTCTTCGCACCAACGTGGAAAAATGCATAGCGATGCCTATCAGATGCCAACAGTCGCACATCAATGAGGTGACCGTGGTTTTTCCATGCCAAGTGATGCACTTCCCATGCCCCTATCTGGGCTTGCCGCTCTCCTACAAGCGCCCGTCGAAGGCAGCGTTGCAACCGGTCCTGGACAAGATAATCAAACACTGCCCAACTTGGAAGGCACACTTGATGGCTAAGCAGGGCCGTCTAATCCTGGTCAAGACAGTCCTAGCGTCGATCCCGGTCTACCACTTGATCGCGCTAGAACTTCCTGAGTGGTTCCTCAAGGCCTATGAGCAGCGGCTTGGCACCTTCTTTTGGCAAGGAACAGAGACAGTCCACGGCGGGCAGTGCTTGGTAGCATGGGAGACGGTTACTCGCCCAGTTTGCTACGGGGGCCTTGGGATTCCCAACTTGAAGCTGATGGGATGGGCTTTGCACCTACGCTGGCTGTGGCTACGCTTCTCATCTGATCGTTTTTCTCGGCTTCGACCACGACGACAGTGGGCAACGGCGCCACAGCCCGCTTTTGGAGAGACAATTGGATTGATGGCAACTCAGTGCGCACCATTGCACCGCATCTGCTCGCGGCCGTCGACCCCGGAATCGCTGATACGCGCTCGGTCCGACAAGCCCTCCTCGACAATGCTTGGATCTGTGATGTCACCGGGGTCCTCACGGTCCCTATCCTCACCGAGTTGCTCATGCTCTAAAACCAGATCGCCGCCCTACCTCCACTCACTGATGCGGAGGATCGGCTGGTCTGGAAGTGGGCCAATGATGGTATCTACACAGCTGCCTCGGCCTATAAGGTGTTTTTTCTCGGGCTGGAATCCTTTGCCTATGGCAAACTAGTTTGGAAGACATGACACATGGGCGCCCGGCAAATGCAAGGTTCATGTATGGCTTCTTCTCCATCGACGGCTGTGGACGGCGGATCGCCGAATTCGTCATGAACTTGACAGCCATGTGACTTGCCCGCTGTGCAAGGGCGCCGCCGAGACAGCTGATCACCTGTTCCTCCTCTGCCCGTGCTCCTTGACTGTGTGGGCTGAGATCCTTGGCAGGTGTGACATGGCTGCCCTTGCTCCTAACTCCCGCACCTTGACTGATTGGTGGCCGGAGGCACGGCTGAAGCTGAGACCAGGGCGTCGCAAAGGCTTCGACAGCCTAGTCCTTATGATAATTTGGAAGCTATGGTTAGAGCGGAATGCGCGCGTCTTCGAGGACTCGTCGTCGACTCTTCAGTCGCTTTGCTCCTCCATTGCCAATGAGGCGCACCTGTGGAAGTTGGCAGGTGCGACAGGGCTGGCCACCGTTTGGAGGCCTAGCTAGGTATGTTTGTCTTGGGCGGTGTCGCTGGGGCGCTATTGTTCTGCCCAGCCTCTGTTCTGCGCCTCTGTAGTAGTAGTTGTTGTTCTATTCTTCATCCGTTGTAATGGCCTTTTTGCCCCCCCCCCCCATACGCTCTCTCTTTCGTTCTATTTAATTGGCACGCATGTTTTTGCGTGCCCGCAAAAGATGTCTCACTTCCTTGAGAAGGAAGAGGTCATGAACAAAAGGTTATATGGCTCTGAAGTTAAACATGACTAAGGGTTATGACCGTGTCGAATGACCTGTTTTACAAGGGGTCATGAGGAGAATGGGTTTTAGCGAGGTATTTGTGCAACTAATAATGAAATGTGTCAAAACAGTTAAGTACATGTTTCGGATAAATAGGCAACTGACAAACAAATGGATCCCTGGCTGCGGTCTTCGACAGGGTGATCTAATATCACCGTATTATTCCAGCTCTGCGCTATAGGCTTTTCCGCTATGTTGTACCATGCCAAGAATGTACTTCGGGACCTACTGTGACACACTTACTTATTTGCGGATTATTCTCTTTTGTTGCTTGAGGTAAGCACCGCTACCACATCAGCTATAAATAATAAACTACAGTACTATGAGGCTTGTTCGGGATAAGTGATTAACAGGGAGATTATATCTATCCTATTCAGCAAAAATACAAGGCTTGATAGGAAGCATGTGGTGCTAACTATTTCTATTTTTTAATTCAGAATTATACCTATGATGGAAAGTATCTTGGGGTTCCCACTTATGTTGGCCGAAATAAAGTACAATATATATTTTGAATAGCTCAAAGATAGGATATGGAAAATAATACATGGCTGGAAGGAGAAATGCTTGTCCAAAGCGAGAAAGGAAATTCCGATTAAAGGCCGTCGCTCAAGCAATTCCGACATATGCTATGGCATGTTTTACAAAACGTCTTTGCGACAATATCAGTCAGCTGATTTGCAAATATTGGTGAACTCTGAATGATAAGGAAAGATGAATGCATTGGGTGTCTTGGGATAAAATGATGAAACACAAAGAAGATGGGGGTCTTAGATTTCGCGATTTACATGCTTTCAACTTGTCCATGCTTGCAAAACAAGGCTTGTGTTTAGGGTTTCGCGTGCTCCGGCGATTACGGATCCCAACGTCCTTGACGAGATCTAGTGACGGCGATCATCGCCCTCGCCGCCCTTTCCTCTCGTGTTACGGTCCTCCTTGTCGCCGACACCGAGCTCTGGGGGGCTTTGGCCATGGCGCTGGAGGAAACAACCGGGAAGGAAGTTCCTACTGGTGGTTCGGTGGACGCCGGGAAACTGGCGATCCATACCACCGATCAACCACGAAGCAGTGCTACGCCCCCAGGATCTCCCAACTCCGGTGACGTGGCGGAGATGCCAGATGCGTTCGTCCTGGAGGATGACAACGTGGCTGATCTGGGGTGCCCCGAGTGGGCGCTGATAGCTAGGGAAGGTGCTGACTCCCAACACTCTTCACATCTCTACAATCTGGGGGCTCTTTGTCCTGCATGGGGAAACCCTAAAGGGCTTGAGCTACGTCCAATGGGGGCCAACATGTTCCTGGCAGAATTTGCCCGCCAAGCTGACAAGACTCGCGTCCAGAACGGACCACCGTGGACGGTTGGTAGACATGCCGTCATCTTATCAGAGTTTGATCCACGGGTGAGGCCGACTGATTTCAGGTTTGATCATCTGTCTGTTTGGGCGCGAGTTATGCATCTCCCTTTTGGCCTTATGAATGATCAACGTGGTAAAGAGTTCACTGGCAAGCATGGTTCTGTGGAGAAGATGGATGTGGATGCTAATGGACGTGCATGGGGCGATTACCTCCGGGGCAGGGTCAAAATTAATATTGCTGAACCCCTATTGCGCTGTTTGTCGGTGTACTCACAAAGCAGGAAGATGACTGATTATTACTCTGTGATGTATGAGAATCTTCCAATTTTTTGATACTTTGTGGGTTGGTGGGACACTCATCTCTGTGCTGTCCATCACCTGCAGAGAGAGACGAGGATGGTTTGTTGCCGTACCATGGCCCTCGGATTAGTGTTCCTGATGAGAGGAAGAAAAAGCAGACTGGAAGTCTGGAACTAGTTCTGGCCCCAGCTCCTCAAGCGGCCAGAGTTCTTGGTCTGGTGGTGGACGTGCTGGTCCAACGATGCAGACACATTCAGTGCCGGCACAAGATCCTGGTAAAGGAAAGTCAGGGGAGGTTAATTCCCCGACGAAAGCAAAGAAAACATAGGCAAGGATGAATCAGTCGGGTTCCAACAAGGCTATGATGTTCTCAAGTGATGCCCCTCGTGTGAGTGGGCAGAAGCGTAAGGTATACCGAGTGAAGAATACTACTCAACAATCTGATGGTGTTCTGGTGCATGTCCCAGTAACAGTGGCATCTGCGGTGGACCCTCTTGCGCTAGCCCTTGTCCTGCCCGCCACACGGGAGAAGGAAAACGATCAGGTGGCAGTCTCGCACAAGAAACAGAAGAAGGATGCCATTGGGGCATCGTCAGGATCGGCGGATCAGGCGGCGACTGCGGAGCAGTCCCGCCGGACGCAATGAGTATCTTATGTTTGAACTGCCGGGGCCTAGGGTCGGACTCGGTGGTTGGCGAAATCCGCTGGCTTGTGCGGAAATACCGACCCGCCTTCCTCTTCCTTTCTGAAACGAAGATGAAGGACACCAAGGCGCAGAACTTCATGTGGTCGTTTGGCTATTCTGGGAGTTTTGCTGTCAGTGCTGCGGGCCTAAGTGGGGGTCTCGCTCTGTTTTGGTTACATGACTACACGGTTTCTCTTAAAGGTTTCAATTCCCATTGCATCGATGTGATGATTTCATGTGACCAGAGTACACCGTGGCGTGCAACCTTTGTGTATGGTGAACTGCGCAGGGATCAAAGACATGAGTTTTGGGACCTTCTCCGCTGGCTTCGTTTGGAATGGAATGGCCCTTGGATCTGCTGTGGCGATTTTAATGAAGCTCTGCATCAAGATGAGCATATGGGATCAACTCTGAGATCAGAAGCTCAAATGGCGTCTTTCAGAGATTGCCTTGACGGTTGTGGCTTAATGGACCTCCGTTTCTTTGGGCCGAAATTCACCTGGAACAATCGTCAACAAGGTGATGCTCACGTCAAAGTCCGCCTTGATCGAGCTGTTGCGAATGACGCTTTCAAGAACTCGTTTGAGGATTACTCTGTGGAGAATATCATTACAACAGCTACTGATCATTTTGGCATTTTCATCAACCCCGTTTCGATAAGCAGGCAGAAATCTGGCCCGGTCTAGCATGGTTTTCGCTTCGAAGCAGCATGGCTTAGGGCTGAGGACTATAAAGGGACTGTGGAAAAGGCTTGGACTAGCAGTGGAGATGGGCCACCGTCGCTCCAAAACACATGGACTACTCTACAGGATGTGGCCCAGTCCCTCCGGAAATGGAGTCGGGACTCGTTTGGGAATGTTCAGAAACAAATTCAGAAATCTGAACGTAAGTTCAAAGCTTTGCGAATGGGTAAGCAAGGAAGCAATTCTGCAAAAATTTGCAAGGTTGAGAAAGAGCTGTGTGAACTCTTTGAGAGAGAAGAAATCATGGCTCGTCAGAGGTCCAGAGTGGAATGGCTCCGCGAAGGTGACCGTAATACTGCCTTTTTTCATGCTAGAGCTTCAGCACGTAAAAGAGTGAACAAAATCAAAGTTCTAGAAAGAGAAAATGGCTCACGTTGTGATAACATGGAAGAGATAAAGGGTATGGTTCAAAATTTCTATGTTGATCTTTTTACCTCTGAACCTGCTTTCTCGATGGATGATGTACTTGATTGTATCCCTTGCAAAGTGACACATGATATGAATGTGGATCTTCTGCAGGATTACAGTGTTGAGGAGATCATGAATGCCTTATTTCAGATGAAACCGACCAAAGCCCCAGGGCCTGACGGTTTTCCTGCTCTCTTCTACCAAACTCATTCGAGTTTCTTTGAACAGGAGATATGCCAAGCTGTTCGAAATTTCTTGACGGGAGGAACTATTCCTGATGGTTTCTGTGACTATATTATTGTGTTGATCCCTAAAGTCACTAATCCGATTCATCTCAAGAACTTCAGGCCTATCAATTTATGTAACGTTCTCTACAAGATTGCTTCAAAGGTCCTCGCAAACCGGCTGAAGCTTATTTTGCCCTCTGTTGTGTCTGAGAACTAAAGCGCCTTTGTGCCTGGTCGGCTCATCACTGATAATGCACTCATTGCTTATGAATGCTTACATACCATATGACAACAACATGCTAAGCGGCCTTTTTTGCTCTCAAGGTTGACATGATGAAGGCGTATGATCGAGTTGAGTGGGACTACTTGTCTGGTTGTCTCGTCAAACTCGGGTTTCATCAGCTGTGAATCGATACTGTGATGAGATGTGTTACAAAGGTTCGATAAGTTGTTCGGATCAATGGTGAATTGACTGATCCGGTTATCCCTACTCGAGGTATCCGTCAACGGGACCCCATTAGTCTCTATCTCTTCTTATTATGTACGGAAGGTTAATCCTGTATTCTGCAAAGAAAGGAGGCTCAAGGTATGCTACAAGGTCTACGTAATGGTCGACTTGGCCCTCCTATATCACACTTACTGTTTGCAGATGACAGTATTTTCTTTGCCCGTACTGATGGAAGAAGTGTCGATGCTTTGAAAATGGCACTGGACATTTACTGTGAGGGTTCTGGACAGAAGGTGAATCATGATAAGTCATCTATATTTTTTGGACGCCACTGTCCGATTCGGTCAAACAGGAGGTAATGGACAAGCTGAATGTCCATAATTCGGCCCTTCAAAATTCTTATTTGGGCATGCCAACGGAGGTGGGTCACTCACCGAAGAACACCTTCAAGTACCTCCATGATCGCATGTGGCAACGGATGACTAGTGTCTCCAACAAACCGTTGTCTCGAGCTGGGAAGGAGGCTTGGCTAAAGTCAGTTATCCAAGCAATCCCTACCTTCGTCATGAGCTGCTTTCAGCTGCTAATTTCCACGTGTGATGATATGAGGAAATCTATTGCGAATGATTGGTGGGGTGTGAAAGATGGCAAGAAGAAAATCCATTGGCGATCATGGAAATGGTTGACTACACCTAAGGATCTCGGAGGCTTGGGTTTCCGTGATCTTGAGCTTTTTAACCAAGCAATGTTGGGACGTCAAGTTTGGAGACTGATTATAGATCCTACTTCTCTCTGTGCAAAAGTGCTCAAAGCACGTTACTTTCTGGACTGCGATTTCTGGGAGGCTCCGACCCCAAGATCGGCATCGTACACTTGGAGAAGCATCCTTTTTGGGAAACAATTGGTGGCCAAAGGTTTAAGGTGGGGAATTGGTGATGGAAAACGTACAAAGATTTTGTCAGACTATTGGATACCAGACCTACCACCATATCGGCTGCAACCAATTGCTGAGGTCACGGATGATCAAACCGTGGCCTCCTTGTTGACACCGGACGCTAAGAGTTGGTACTACAATACTGTACATGCTTTGTTTGATGAGGATACAGCAAGACAGATCATGCTGGTCCCTATCAGTTGCCATGGAGGGGAGGATTTTGCCTCTTAGCCGCACACCCGGTTTGGTTCCTACTCAGTTCGATCAGCCTACAACCTTGCTCGCTCTGCTCGTGCCTTGTCTAGCTCAGGTTCAGCTTCGTGCTGGCAAGATGAAGCAAAGCTGTGGAAGAAATTGTGGGCATCAAAAGCCCCTAGCAAGATGAAAATAACACTCTGGCGAGTTGCTCATAATTGTTTGCCGAGTGGGATTCAACTCCGTTGTAGAGGTGTTCCTAAGGCTGGTACATGCATCTTCTGTAACAGAGATGAACCTGTGGAGCACGCTCTTCTTACCTGCACCTTTGCATGAGTGGTTTGGCAGGATGTCCAGGCTGAGTTTCCGGTCCAGCTACGCCGGTAGTTGTTCACCTCTCCGCGTGCCTGGGTGCTAGACTTTCTGGATCGTTGCTCGAACATGGAAGCAACAACGGTGATGACGACTATGTGGCATATATGGGACGCAAGAAACAAAGTTCGGGAAGGTGAACCTCTTATGCATCCTGGATCTATTGCCACCAAAGTGAAGGTATACATCAACTTAATTTCCTTGCACCTCTATAAACCTACTACCAAACACAGGCGTGAGTCCTCGTCGACTGCTAAGTGGTCTCCGCCGCCGGTTGCTACGGTCATGGTGAACTCCGATGCAGCGATCTTTGCAGCGTCCAACAGTATGGGCTTTGGAATTGTTATCCGGGATCATAATGGATCATGTCTTGCTGCTTGCGGTGAGCATGTCGATGGGGTAACATCTCCTGAAATGGCTGAAGCTCTTGCCCTTCGGAGTGCCCTCTCCTTTGCTGTTGAAGAAGGTTTTGGGCGTTTATTGATGGCGTCAGATTGCCTGTCGGTTATCCAACGAGTCTCTAGCTCAGAAGTGGATCGATCGGCGCTTGGTGTTGTCACTGAAGACATTAAACGTCTAGCTTGCTTGGCTCCCTCATGTTCCTTTATCCATGTGTTTCGAGGTGCCAATGCTTCGGCGCACTACCTAGCTAGAGCTTGTGAGTACTCTGGAGTGGTGTCGCGTGGTGTTGCTCTGGATTGCATCCAGGAGCAGATTTGTAAAGACATTATGGTTATTTGATCAATAAAGGTTTGCGTTGATTTAAAAAAAACAAGGCTTGCGTGTCATCCAAGCCCCGGAGTCCTTGTGTGCTAGAGTCCTTCGGGCTATGTATTTCCCTTCTGGTGATGTCCTACAAGTCATTCCAATCAAGGGCATGATTTATCTATGGCGCACCGTCCTACAAGGTATTCAACTACTGAAAGAAGGCACCATATGACGGGTGGGTGGTGGTATGAAGATTCACATTTGGAATGACCGTGGATTCGGAGAGGCATTAAAAGGAAACTTCAAACACCTAACACTACAGGAAAGGCGCACTACATCGACGGCCTTATGCTACGCCGATGCAAATAGGCTACGCCGACGGCCACCCCCGGCGTAGGCTTCTCCGGGCCGTCGGCGTAGTTTCCGCATAGCTATGTTTTTCTATTTTTTTCTATTTTTCATTTAATATCGAATAATTCATATCTTCAAATCCTTAAATCGAAATTTAACAAATAAAATGTCCAAATCGATTAGAAAAATGAGAGGAATCCAAATATGACAACTATATCATCTTTTGCATCACAAAAACTCATTTAACTAAGCGAAATTACTTTCAAAACATCGGCATAAACTCATTTAACTAGGCGAAATTAGGCAGAAATCAAGAAATTCCTAATACTTGGGGATTATTCATAAAATGGGGACTACTCTTTGTGAGAATTAGATGGGTGCCATTTTACAACATATGTTTTGTACTTAGTCCACAAAAAAAGTCATTTTTGCCATTTAGAAAAAGGAAAATGATATTTATAAAAATAATTTGAAAAATCCCTTTGGAACCATTGTTTCCTATACCAAGATACACCTATTTGTCGAATATGAGAACTTTATCACAAACTATGCCGTGGGAATGGTCATAACTTGGTCATTTGGTTTGAAACTTATAGATGTTTATACATGATAGACCTTTTTATGAAGATTTTTTGAACAATTTGTCAAAAATTAAGTTTTTTTTATCCATTGTCCAATTGGTACTATACATGATAACCTCCCTCCATTCTTCCCGTCGCTTCGCCGCCGCCGGAGGGACCGACGGCAAAGCCGTAGCGCGCCCAGGGAAAGTGGCGGCGGGGCGAGTCTCTCTCCACGCGGGCGGGGGAGCCGTCGGGGCGTTCGCGAGCTTCGCGGTGGGTGCTTCCTATGGCGGCGCTTGGAGGCGTTCGTGGAGGTGTCGTGCTGGGGGAGATCGCCGGGGGCTGCTGCTTGAGGCGGTCTGGCGCCCCGGCACGGCGTGGGTGCATGGCGGGCCGATCTGGGCCCCATCTGGGCCTGGTGGGCCGCGGCCATGGCGAGCGGCGCATCCTGCGGGTGGAGGTCTGCGCGACGGATTGCTTGGGTGCGAGGGCAGTAGGATGCTGGAGCCTCGTCGATGCTTGCGAGGACAGCGAGGAGCTGGGCGAGCTGTGACACGGAGGTGGCGGAGGTTCCGGCGCGGTAGGTAGGACGTGGCCTCTCCTGCCGCTGTGCTCCAGCGCTCGGGCGACGAGGAAGCCGGGGTGGCGGCCCCGGATCGATGCGGCAAGAGGTGCGGCTTGCATGTTGGCTTCGGCAGCGGGAGGTGCTGCCGCGGCTATGGCAAGCGGAGGAGCTCGGCGAGTGGCCACGGATACGGTCTCCCTTCTTGTAGCTCCCTAAGCTTCGCGGGCGGATCGAACTCCGGGCGAAAGCCTTGCACCGAGTCTGGTCGGTGGCGACGATGGCGGCGCCGTTCCCCTTCTTGTTGGCATCGTCATGGAGTTTCGATAACCGACCCGACAGGAGTGGTCCGATGGTCTCCGGGTGAAAGCCTAAGATCCATCGGGGCGGGCGACGGTGACGGAGGCGTTACTACCTTGTTGGAGGCATCATCTTGGAGTCACCGGCTCTCTCGGTGCGATGGGTTCGCGGCGGATGGGTAGGCTAGCTATGTGGTCTGGGAGGTGGATGCCGGGGTGGCGGCCCCGGATGGTGGAGGTACACCGAGGTGGCGGCCTCGGTCTACCACGCTATGTCGGTTCTATGAGGCAGGGCCGTTGTTTAGCGTGGGTCTGGGTGGCGACCTGGATGAAGACTGCGCAGGCAGAGGGTTCGTCGACCATGACTGGATCGCTTTCGGGCAATGCGAAGATCGATCTCGTTGTTACGCCAGGGCGGCGGCCCTAGAGCGGGTGGTGTGTATTGTGACGTTCAGTCAACTTGTGTCGTGTGGGCGGCGGGTCACATCATATGTGCGGTTTTTTGGCCCTGTTTTCCTCATAAACAGGGCATTGTACAGTTTGTATGGTTTTTGGGCCCGGTTTCCCTAATAAACTAGGAAATTTCTATTCTATCTATTCGAGCAGTGGATATCGACCACCTTAAGCTAAAAAAAAATCAAGTTTATCATTTTTCATAGCAACTAGTACACATAAAAGGACTCCATGCCAGAGGATATTTTTTGTTGAGGTTTTTTTTACTTTATTTGTTTTTTAAAAAAAGGTCAAAATTGCCGCCATGATTATTCATCGAAAGAGGTCAAATTTTCTAAAACTATCGATGTTTCTGTGATATAACCACTAGTTGTGTACCGTAAAATGATTTTTTTAAAAAAAATCTGACCAAACTATCAAACACTTGTAGTTCAAACTTGGATTACTTTCGGAAAATCATCATAAACTCATTTAACTAGGCGAAATTAGATAGAAATCAAGAAAATTCCTAATACTTGGGATTATCCATCAAATGTGGACTACTCTTTGTGAGAATTAGATGGGTGTCATTTTGATGTAGTGCTCCCTACACATGACATGCCAAGTGGTCCAATGACAAGAGCAAGAGTCAAAGCCATACATGCTAAGGTGAATTCACTCCTATCTATGTGTGATCTTGACACTCCCTTGAATGACTTGCTACTTCATTCCGATACCTTGTGTGTGGTCAGCTATGGTGGACTTGACGACGTCCATGAAGTTTCCCAACGAAGCATAAAAGATGGACAAGGGAATGAAGAAGAAGGAGAGGATATAGACGCAGGCGCTAAAGAAGCTACAGGAGCCGTGCTACCGCAGCGCAAAGCCGGTACTACCGGGCGGGCGGTACTACCGCGGCCACTACCGCGGCTACTACCGGAACTCCCCAAGATCTCCTGGTGTCCCCGAGTCACAACCCGGTAGTACCGCTTCAAAACCCGGTACTACCGTGAAGAGAGTACTATCGGATGATCCCGCCCGGAACTACCGCACGGAGGACTGAAGCCGGAACTACCGCGTGAAGCCCAGTACTACCGAGGCGGGCAGAGCCTGCGAGCTGAAATGACCTTCGGGCCATGTAATCTTATCCACCCACCTACCCATTCGTCTCCTAGACTATAAATAGCTATTTCTCTACATAGGGTTAGGTTAGACTATGATGAGATTTGAGTTGAGCTTAGCTCCTTTTCCAGCCTTGATGGTGTTGCCTCTTAGGAGATGAATCAAGGCCTCCCCTTATGGAGATGAACCAAGGCCTCCCCTTGTGGAGAAGATCCCTCCAGTGGATTCAAGACTCCTCCTTGTAGTTGCGATTACTTGTCAATCGTTCCTCTTGTGGTGACTTGGTTGAACCGGTAGGATTGACCGGTGAGAGAAACAATCTTAAGAGTAAGGTGTGTTTGGAGAAGGAGAATCGGGGCTACCCTTGGGGCTTGTTACCGATTGATTTCGTCTGGATTTGCTTTGCTATTTATCCTTCTTGTGCTTTTCCCCTCGTTTTGTTCATCGTATTCATCGTGTTCATCGTCCCTCTGACCCCAAATCCGTGAAGATCGGGACTACCCACAT
The DNA here is from genome assembly GCA_947311845.1 of Poa pratensis. Taxonomy (NCBI): domain Eukaryota; kingdom Viridiplantae; phylum Streptophyta; class Magnoliopsida; order Poales; family Poaceae; genus Poa; species Poa pratensis. The sequence continues at coordinate 24,014,404 of CAMZMU010000105.1, forward strand.
CATATGGTATCAGTGCTCTAAGTTGCCATGGATTTTACTTTGTTTCCCCCCACAAATCCACCAATTTTTTCTTTGTTTTTGAGAAATTCGAAAATTTCCACTAAAATAGCCATTTTGGATTCGAGCGATTTGGTCGATTTGTTGTGTTTTTGGTAGTTTTGGTCCATGGATCTGTTGCTTTAGGACCCCCTCCACCTTTTTTTGTGTTCCCTAGCCTCAATTTTGCCATTTTCCCATGAAATCGAGGGATTTTCGAGCCCAATTTTCGCCCAAATCGTGACCAAGAACACCACGAATCAGGTCGCCGGTACTACCGGAGAGCGAAGATCCGGTACTACCGGGTTGAAATCAGCGGTACTACCGCCGGGGCCGAATTTTGCAGAACTTTTTCTTTTTCCTCGTTTTGTTTTGGCATTTCCTCTTTGTTGTTTCAGTCCTTTGCTGGTGTGATCAACGTCTACAACATCGACAAGCTTCCGCCGCAATGCTTCATCCACGATAAGCGACGACGACACCAAGGATTCGACATATCCCCATCATCATAATCCGTTGTGAGCCCTTCTTCCTTTTGTGTACCTTGACCTACCGGACTAGCTCTTTGATATTGTGAGGCATTGCACTTGTGTCGATTCAAGTGATTGTCTTCAAGTATTGTCGAGTGTGTATCGTTAGAGATCTTGGCACTAGCAAAAGAAGAAGGAATCATCATCAAAAATCAAAAAAAAAGAGAAAAGAAAATGAGTACTGCCAAGTATCATCTTTTGTAGGTTGCGACAAAGCTTAAACCGCCAAAGTGAGTGTGCGAGATTAACACTTGTGCAAATCCGTTACCCACCCAATGGCAATTGAGCTAGCGTCCTTCGTGTGTTGGTGTGACAATTGAGCACGTAGTCTTCGCTAGGTTGCATATCTTCGAGTGCTCGCCCTTTGGTCGCCCAACCTCATCATTCGCTTTTGTGTGTGTTTCTTCATCATTTGTGGTTGGTGTTTCTTTGGTAATTTAGTCATTGTGAATTTTCTCTACTTTGGACAATAGACTTTTCGTCGGGTTTGCTTGTTTATTTTGCCACTTCATACCTTACTATCCTCATAAGTGTGTGTGTTGGGTGTTAGAACCGGATTCTCTTTCGTCAAGCCACTCTATTCTTTTGATATAGTTTCTCTTGGTTCTTTTATTTCCACACATTTCACATGTTCTTGAGATCATGTTTAGGGGAAGTACAAACAGAATCTCAAGCTCGAACGAAAATATCAATGGAGGAATTCGAGGTGACAATGGATATGTCACACATGGCGAGTTCGTGGGTCTTCAACACCTTGTGCGTGATGGACTAGGCCGCTACGAGCGCCGTCTTTGTCGGGGGAATAATTAACCCGCGACTTAAGGCTGCGCTATCATTATTGGGCCACGTGAAAGATGGGCCAATCTCGCATCGCGACTCCATAAAGGAAAGTTCCAGAAGGTCGGTGCTAACTTGCCTTGGAAGACAAGAAAGACAATCAGGCTTCGTGTAGAACTCTTGTAACCTGACGAGCCTCTGTGTATATAAAGAGGACTCGCAGGACTTAGAGAGGGTCAAGCTATCAAGCCCTAAACCCTAGCTCATACGGCGAGTACCAGATCGGATCGCCTCCATTGTAACACCTTGATTATCATATCAATACCAATCTAGGGTAGACAGGAAGTAGGTCTTTTACCTCACATTGAGGGGGCCGAACCTGGGTAAATCTGTGTTGATCTTTGTTCCTGCGATCCCAAGCTCGGAGATGCTTGACTCGCGTAATCCCACACCTACAAAGTCATCCATGACACCTGACATGACAAACCCACGACAGTTGGCGCCCACCGTGGGGCCTGCGGTCAAGAGCGTCACGTTCCGCGCAGGATCCATGAAGGGAGCTGAAGATCTTGTTGTTGGCCGTATCATCACGGTCAATGGCACACCCCTCATCGATGATTCAAGCTGGGGGACGGAAGCTGATTACTTGGAGACCGGCCACGTTATCCCGTTTGGATCCATCAACGTCTTCGTTGGCTTCTTCGGTGGCAGGTCCGTTAGCTCGGTCCAAGAAGGCGATTCAGTAGAAGAAGTCGCCGATGATGGGGAAGAATCTGTCGAAAGCATGGACTCGCAAGAGTTTGGGTCCATTATACCTGCCTTTGAAGAAAGTTGCTGGGGTTACCCACCAGAAATCGCATTATCACCAGATCGAGAGATGGTGCAAGTCGCGGTTTACACGATCGGAGGAGCAGGCGCATCAGGAACTGCTGGAGAAACCGAGGCATCGGCACCCCCAAGCAACCCACTTCTTGTCCCCGTGTCAGTCACGAACGCCGCCCTCCGGCAACTGAAATTGAGGCCGCCAGAGCTGAGCTCCTGTATGAGGTTCGAAGGATGGAAGAAGAGTGCCGTAGGCTCGATCAGATAAACCAAGGAATCCAACAGGAGCGGCAGAGAGTAGCCGCGCTGGCTGCGACGCAACGACAGGTTGACCCACAAACACAACTGCGCGCGACTCAACGACAGGTTGACCCGCAAACACAACTGCGTGCGACTCAACCAACAGTGGAAATCCCACTCACTCCAGCCGCGGGACGGGAATCCAGACGACTGCGGAAGGAAGGGTACCAACAAATCAAGAGACCAGCAACAACCAAGGAGGTTTCACACCCCGCAGGGCCATTACCAGAACCCTGTCGATAATATGTATGCTGCGGCTAATATCTTGACTCAGATGGTACCAACAGGCGATGACCCGGTCAATGCTGAGGCGCGGCGCGCGATTCAGATGCTAAGTACGGCAGTCCTGCAACAAGCCAATAGGGCGGAGCCGAAGCACAGCTGCCCCTCGTACCAGCCAATCACAGGATTGCAGCAGAAAGAAGCGTCCAAAGCAGGCCACCAGAGAACGTATCAGGAGTCGCACAGAGGCAGCAGGAGCAAGTCGCAGAAGCGCAGGCGAATATGCCAGTGGTGCAAACGCGGCCCAGATAACCCCGCGGGCGCGCCCACAGCCCTGTCCTCGCGACTCAAGGGACCGGTGTGTTTCACTGAAAGGATCAGATCGGAACCTTTTCCTGAAGATTTCAAAGGGCCACGCAAGGTGGCAAACTACAACGCCAGCATGGATCCAACCACCTGGCTGAACAATTACGAGATGGGGATGAGCATTTTGAACGCCTCAGAGGAAATATGTGCAAGGTACCTCAACATGATGCTAGAAGGTGCAGCGCACATATGGCTGCAAAATTTGCCTCCCAACTCTATAAATACTTGGGAGGAACTGAAGGATGCCTTCGTTAAGAACTTCAAGGAACTTGCAAACGACTCTGCAATATAGAAGATCTAGAGCGTTGTGTCCAGAAGGAAGGCGAGTCAAGTCGCCATTGGATGAAAAGGGTGGCAGAAATAATACACTCCTCAGATAATATACCACCAAGCTCAGCCGTCCTGGTAATGGAGAAAAACTGCAAGTTTGAGCCGCTGATTCATAAGCTGGGTCGCATGAAGGATAAAGTCAAGAGCCTCAGCGAGGTGATGGCTGCGGCTAACAAATATGCCGGCTCAGATAAAACCAGAGACGCGTCAGACGGAGAAGAAGAGGAGGTTGCTGCCAAAGGAAAGAAAAACTCCAACAAGCCCCAGCAGCAGCAAACAGCCACAACAACGCGAATCAAAACAAACGCAAAAACGAAGATGGTCACTCAGGGCTCGTCGCCAATGCGCGTGGAGGATTCAGAGGCCAGCGTGGAAGGGGTCGAGGATACGGCTCCCGTCCAATCAATATGCAAGAAGTTTTTAACCGGCCATGCGACCTTCATGCGACAGGTGATGGACGGCCAGCGGATCATACCAAGGCACAATGCCACTATTACAAGAAGTGGAAAGAAGAGAGCCAACACAACGGGGGGAATTCCATGAAGGAAACCCTAGTGCGGCTCATAACACAAATATTGGGCAGCACGGCGCGAGTAACCCAGACAAACGGGGCAGTATCACACAATAGTTATCGATACCTCCAAAAGGGAAGAGAAATTGAGCCGCAGAAGTCAGCAGGTGAACGCCGTGATACCAGCAACACCCAATTGGTTAAGGTGGTCAGAATACGCAGTAACCTGGAGTCGCGACGATCACCCGCCACAAGTACGGGAACCTGGCAAGTTGGCACTGGTTGTGGCACCGTACGTTGCAGGATACAAGCTGACCAAAGTGCTTATGGATGGAGGAAGCAGCATTAATATCTTGTACTACGATACGTTCCAGCGTCTAGGACTCAAGGATTCCAGCCTGCAGCCCACGTCAACAGTATTTCACGGCATTGTCCCAGGAAGGTCCGCACGGCCAGCGGGGAAAATAACCCTAGGGGTAACTTTTGGGACAGAAGAGAACTTTAGAAGCGAATTCCTATGCTTCGAAGTGGTAAAATTCCAAAGCCCATATCACGCCTTGTTTGGAAGAACGGCCTTTGCTAAGTTTATGGCCAGGCCATGCTACGTGTACCTACAGTTGAAGATACCAGGACCAAAAGGGGTCATCACAGTGTACGGAGATAGAGAAAAAGCGATAGAATGTGAAAAGGGAGATGCGGCCTTCGCAGAATCCGCCTGTGCCGCGGAAGAGCTAAAAGGTTATAAGTCGCAGGTGGACCCAAACGACATGAGTGTAGTTACCACGCCATCTGCCGAGCCACCAATGAAATTCAAAGCGGCCCAGGACACTAAGCAGATAAATCTTGTTCCTGGCGACTCATCCAAGCAAACCAGCATTGGAGCACACATGGAAGAAGAGCAGGAGAAGGCCCTCGTCGCTTTTCTCCAGGAAAATAAGGACATCTTCGCATGGAAGCCGTCAGATATGCCAGGGGTACCAAGAGAATTAGCAGAACATAGCCTCAAAGTGAACCCTGCGGCTAAACCAGTGAAGCAGCCACTACGGCGTTTCCACGATGATAGGAGAAAGGCAATAGGAGAGGAAATAGCTCGCTTGCTGGCTGCAGGATTCATCACGGAGGTATACCATCCGGAATGGGTGGCAAACCCAGTATTGGTTATGAAAAAGAACGGTACGTGGCGAATGTGCGTTGATTACACCAGTCTTAACAAAGCTTGTCCAAAGGATCCATTTGCTTTGCCGCGAATCGACCAAGTGATTGATTCAACTGCTGGGTGCGAGCTGTTATGCTTTTTGGACGCCTATTCAGGCTACCATCAAATCAAGATGAAGAGGGAGGACCAAGAAAAGACGTCCTTCATCACACCCTTTGGAGCTTTTTGTTATGTCAGCATGCCCTTTGGGTTGAAGAACGCAGGTGCGACTTACCAAAGATGCATTCAGAATTGTCTACATGAGCAAATAGGTCGCAACGTTCACGCCTACGTGGATGATATTGTGGTTAAGTCGCAAGTTAGCCAGGATCTTATTAGTGATCTGGCAGAGACATTCACAAATCTCAGAAAATACAACATGAAGCTCAACCCCACAAAGTGCGTCTTCGGAGTACCAGCAGGAAAGCTATTGGATTCATAGTATCAGAAAGAGGCATTGAGGCCAACCCTGATAAGATAAAGGCAGTGATGGATCTCCAAAAACCAGAAAAGAAAAAGATGTGCAGCGACTTACCGGATGCGTAGCAGCTTTGAGTCGCTTTATATCAAGATTGGGAGAGAAAGCACTACCTTTGTACAGACTGTTGAAAAAATCAGACACCTTCGTTTGGGACGCAGAGGCCGACGAAGCTCTGACAGCCTTGAAAATCAATTGACAAATGCTCCAGTTCTGGCGGCTCCAAAGGATAAAGAGCCCATGCTACTATACATAGCGGCAAATTCCCGTGCTGTGAGCGCTGTCATGGTTGTGGAGAGACAAGAACGGGAAAGGAATACCCTGTCCAGAGACCAGTATATTACGTGAGCGAAGTCCTCACAGCTTCCAAACAGCGTTACCCACAGTGGCAGAAGTTGGTGTTTGGAGTGTTCATGGCGAGTCGCAAGCTGAAGCACTACTTCCAAGAACATCCAATAACTGTGGTTAGTTCAGCACCGTTGGCAGATATCATCCGTAATCGAGAAGCTACTGGAAGAGTCGCTAAGTGGGCGATCGAGTTGGGACCACATCACATCAGCTACGAGCCGCGCACATCAATTAAGTCGCAAGCCCTTGCAGATTTTATTAACGATTGGACAGAAATCCAAGTCGCTCCTAGCATGGCAGAAACCAAATACTGGACCATGCATTTTGATGGGTCAAGACAGTTGCAAGGCTCGGGGGCTGGAGTTGTTCTAACATCTCCCAAGGGAGACAAGCTGCGGTATGTGCTACAGATACACTTCAACTGCACAAATAACGTGGCGGAGTACGAGGCACTGCTTCATGGTCTACGTATAGCAAAGGAGATGAACATCAGTCGCATACGCTGTTTTGGCGATTCAGACTTGGTGGCACAGCAGGTCTCTGGAACGTGGGACAGCAAGGATGCGAACATGGCTGCATATAGAAGAGAGGTGGACAGAATTGCTGGACATTTCACTGGATACCAAGTTGAACATATTGATCGGAGACAAAACGAAGCTGCAGATGCCCTGTCTCGGCTTGGATCCAACAGACAGTCAGTCCCACCCAATGTTTTCCTGGATGAACTGCACAATCCATCAGTCAAACCTCCAGCAGAGATTGACATTGCAGAGCCAGAGGATGATTCAACTTTAGTCGCAGCCCTGCATGAACAGCCAGGATGGACAGAGCCATACATGGCATATTTAAGTCGCGGAGTGCTGCCAGACGATGAGATTGAGGCGCGCAAAATCATACGACGATCAAAGGCCTATACAATCATCAACAACGAATTATACAAGCGCAGCGTGTCAGGAGCATTCCAAAGATGTGTCTCACCAGAAGAGGGACGAAAAATCTTGCACGAAATTCATTCAGGCGATTGTGGCCATCATGCTTCGTCAAGATCTTTGGTGGCAAAGGCGTTCCGACATGGATTCTTCTGGTTAACAGCATTAGCAGATGCAGAGCAAATTGTCAGAGTGTGCGACGGATGTCAAAGATACGCTAGGCAAGATCATATGCCAGCTCAAGCACTTCGCACAATACCCATCACATGGCCTTTTGCCGTATGGGGTTTTGACATGGTAGGGCCCTTCAGACGGTCTTCAAACGGAAAAACTCACCTCCTGGTCATGGTGGACAAATTCACAAAGTGGATAGAAGCAGAACCTGTGGGAGATTGCGAGGCTGAAACAGCAGTCAAGTTCTTGAAGAAGGTCATATTCCGCTTCGGGTACCCCCATAGTATCATTACAGACAATGGGAGCAACACCTCTGAAGGGGCTACACAGATATTTTGCGCAGACAATGGGATAAGATTGGACCTCACGTCAGTAGCACACCCGCAGAGCAATGGACAAGCTGAGCGAGCTAACCAGGAAATTCTCCATGGAATTAAGCCGCGCCTTATTGAAAAGGTCGAAGCATCTCCAGGATGTTGGGTGGAAGAATTGCCAGCAGTACTGTGGAGCTTAAGAACAACCCCTAACAGATCCACAGGATTTACACCATATTTCATGGTCTATGGAGCAGAAGCAGTCATGCCCAGCGACATCATACATGATTCACCAAGAGTTGCGGCTTACATCGAGACAGATAATGAGATAGCTCGGCAAGACTCGGTGGACACATTAGAAGAGGTTAGAGACTTGGCAGCATCAAGGTCAGCGGTATATCAACAAGACTTGCGACGCTATCATGCCAGACGCATCAAAACCCGCACCTTTCAAGAAGGCGACCTAGTACTGCGACTTAAACAAGATCACAAGGGAATGCATAAGCTGTCCTCTCCATGGGAAGGACCCTACATCATCAGCAAGAAGCTAAACAATGGGTCGTACTATCTGCTGGATGTAAGGGAAGAAAGCAGCGAACGCCATGATTTCGAGGATCGTCTCGAGGCACCTCGCCCTTGGAACGTCGCACACCTGCGACCGTACTATACATAAGAAAAGGCTAATCAGAGCCAAGCATCATCCTTTCCAGCTTTATAGCTGAGTATCATCACAGCCACTCAGGGCTAGAACTTCAACTTTGGTCGCCACCTAGGCGCGACCTATGCAACATCTGATCGCCACCCAGGCGCGATCGACCCTTGTATCAGAAACCGGCTGCCACCTAGGCGCGGCCGTAAACTTTGTATCATCTCTGGTCGCCACCTAGGCGCGACCGACCCCATGTATCACCATGGATCGCCACCTACGCGCGATCCAACCCTATGTATAACACTCGGTTGCCACCAAGGCGCGACCTTATGTGTCATCATAATCAAAGCTTATCATAGCTTAGCCTATCATGGCAATATCATTATGTTTCTTGGGGTCTTTGTTACCCTGAAACAGCCAATTTATTGGCAATTATCAAATTTACCTTAAGTTGGATTGCTACTCGCATTATGTGGCCAAAGTACTGGGGTGTGGCGTCAATCGAGCTTGATTGCCTATCATGGCCGCTCTCGACCCTGAACACACATGTTCCTAGGAAATACTGAGTCGCGCGAGTGCCCACTTAAGGATTCAGATGGCCTAACTAGAGGTCGATGTACTGCTTATAGTACGGCAACACCAATTACAATTACTTGTATCTTAACAATTGTTTTATTCATGATATCAAGTTACAGGTGATGACCTTCAGAATTCTCTGAGAAGAATTGAGATGATTACCACGTTACATCCTCTCAATCCTTGGGGGCTACATCATATTATCATCAAAAATTTGAAGATGGATCGTCATCAAGTTCTGAAGCTATCAGGCTACTCTAACAAAGAAGCTCACGAAGTCAGATGATCTTCCAGGTGCGAGTCAAGGCCAATCCTGCACAATTATAAGTCGCGAAACAAGGAAAAGCGCGGCCTAAACATTCAAGATCAAGAAATACTATGAAGTTCAGGCCACGCTTGGGGGCTAATGTCGGGGGAAATTAACCTGCGACTTAAGGCTGCGCTATCATTATTGGGCCACGTGAAAGATGGGCCAATCTCGCATCGCGACTCCATAAAGGAAAGTTCCAGAAGGTCGGTGCAAACTTGCCTTGGAAGACAAGAAAGATAATCAGGCTTCGTGTAGAACTCTTGTAACCTGACGAGCCTCTGTGTATATAAAGAGGACTCGCAGGACTTAGAGAGGGTCAAGCTATCAAGCCCTAAACCCTAGCTCATACGGCGAGTACCAGATCGGATCGCCTCCATTGTAACACCTTGATTATCATATCAATACCAATCTAGGGTAGGCAGGAAGTAGGTATTTTACCTCACATTGAGGGGGCCGAACCTGGGTAAATCTGTGTTGATCTTTGTTCCTGCGATCCCAAGCTCGGAGATGCTTGACTCACGTAATTCCACATCTATGAAGTCATCCATGACACCTGACGTGACAAACCCACGATAGTCTTCAAGCTCAAGAAGACAACTTCAACGACCGCATACATGCGCAAGAAGCAAATCTCAATGAGCAAATGGCGCGGGTGACCGAAGCTCTTAACAACCTTGTACACCATCGAGCTTCTTCATCTTCACGCTCAAGCCGTACAAGAAGCACCTCAAGGTCGACACAAGCAAGACAGGCGTGTCATGGTCCTCAACAAGAAGAACCGCAACAACCTCGCCAGGAGATTCCAAGGCGCGACGAACATGATCGACATCGCCATGAAGTGGAACGTCCACCTTCTCCTCGAGCGCACAATGCCAATGTGTACCAAGACGAACATTAACCAAATGGTGGACGCTGTGAACGCACATTGATGTCTACGCACGCTTCTATTCTTGTAAACAGTATTGGGCCTTCAAGTGCAGAGGTTTGTAGAACAGCAGCAAGTTTCCCTCAAGTGAATCACCCATGGTTTATCGAACTCAGGAAGGTAGAGGTCAAAGATATCCCTCTCAAGCAACCCTGCAATTAAGATACAAGAAGTCTCTTGTGTCCCCAACACACCCAATACACTTGTCAGGTGTATAGGTGCACTAGTTCGGCGAAGAGATAGTGAAATACAAGTAATATCAATGATTATAAGTGGTAATTGCAATCTGAAATAAAAATGGCAGCAAGCAAACATGTAGCAGAACTGGTTGTAAACGGTGTTTTAATGCTTAGAAACAAGGCATATGGATCATACTTTCACTAGTGGTCACTCTCAACAATAGTAATATAATTGAATACATAGATATTTCCTCTTCACTATGCTACTCTGAGTTATTCTCTCGTTGGATAACGAACACCAATCCACCGCGTAGGGCTATAAAAGCACACCTTAAAGTCGTATTCCATATCTAGGGAACCCCACACTGTCAACTTGAGCGCCCTAAATAGTACTAGACAAACACCGCAATTTCATAGAGACATCCAACGCAAATAATAACTCATAATAAGTATTCATGTTATCTTTAGCCTAAGAGCCACACACGGGGCGCACACTGTCAACTTCGCACCGTGGGACAAAGGTGACTCCGGAGATTACATTAATAAAACCACTTGAGTAGCATATAAGATAATGAAGAGTAACATCTATGGATTCAACTAGATTACAAAGCTCATGATCACATAAAGATCACACCATGGGAGAGAAAGATAAACCACATAGCTACCGGTAGAGCCCTCAGCCCCGAGGGAGAACTACTCCCTCCTCATCATGGGAGGCAGCAACGGCGATGATGGAGGCGGTGGCGTTGATGGAGATTGCTCCGGGGGCAATTCCCCGTCCCGGCAAGGTGCTGAAACAGAGACTTCTGTCCCCCGAATTAGAGTTTTTGGTGGCGCCGGAGCTCTAGAACTTTTCTGGGGAAATCGTCGATTCTTCTGTGAGTTTTTGGTCATGGGCAATATATAGTCCAAAGGGCGTCGCGAGGCGGTGCACGAGGAGGCGACACCACCCCTACGCGCCGGTGGGCCCTTGGCCGCGCCAAGCCCATGTGTGGAGCCCTCATGGCTCCACTTCGTCTCTCCTTCGGACTCCAGGTGTCTTCTGATAAAATAGGGTCCTCCGTAAATTTTCGTCCAATTCCGAGAATATTTCCAGACTAGCTTTTCTGGAATACAAAAACAGCAGAAAACAGGAACTGGCACTTCGGCATCTTGTTAATAGGTTAGTCCTAGAAAATGCATAATAATGATATAAAGTAGATGCAAAACATGTAGCAATTGGTATAAAACAAGCATGGAACATCAAAAATTATAGAAACGTGTGAGACGTATCAGCATCCCCAAGCTTAGTTCCTGCTCGTCCTCGAGTAGGTAAACGATAAAAACAAAATAATTTTTGAGGTGACATGCTACCATCATAATCTTGATCATATAATATTGTAAGGCACATGTAAATGAATGAAGTGATCCAAGTCAATGGTCTATAGTTTGCTACCAAATAGATAATGAGTAAACAATGAATCACACAAGCTAAACGTTTTCATGAATAGTGCTTTCGAGACAAGCATCAAACAGTTTTGCATAAGAGTTAACTCATAAAGCAATAGTCTCTAATAAAAGGTGTTTAATCAACACAAAGGAAGAATTAAGTTTCAGCATTTGATTCAACTTTCAACATATTTATCTCATGGATATCGTCAACACAAAGTAGTATAACAAGTCCAATACGTAGCATATAACGCATGTTGTAACAAAGTTGACACTAGTGTTTGCTTGTGGAAGACAGAAAGAATAGGAAAACTGACTCAACATGAAAGTAAAAGAAAGGCCCTTCGCAGAGGGAAGCAGGATTAAGCCATGTGCTAGAGCTTTTAGGTTTTGAAAATCATATAGAGATTGCATAAAATATTTGACACTCCTCCCAGCCTTGCTAACACAAGCCATGCTAACCGAATCCTCGGGTGCCTTTCATCAATCACATACCATGAAGGAGTGTCTAGTTTTGAGAGGTGTTTCTTAATTGTCAACGAATGGTAGCGGGTGAGAACATTATTCTACCTGTCAAACGGACTTTTAAGAGCGGCTCACATGAAGGACGTTATTTCTACCAGCAAGGCAGATCATCCCTCTTTCTCTTTGGTTTACACACGCATGTATTTCACTGTTTGTCATTGCTTACTGATGAATCAGGGCAAAAGTGTGAAGAGAGTTAATGGTTAAAGTTGTAATTAATTGGGACTGGGCACCCCGTTGCCAGCTCTTTTTGCAAAATTAGAGGATAAGCGGATGTATATGCCGCTAGTCCAGGTGTAAAAGTCCATTTGACAACTAGAATAAAGAATAACCACACTAATTCCTCATGAGCTAGTAAACATTGACACAAAAGGGAATAATAACATTTTGAGTAATTTAAAGGTAGCACATGAAAAATTTACTTGGAGTGGCAAGGAAATACCACATATAGGTAGCTATGGTGGACACAAATGGCATGGATTTGGGTTCAAGGATTTGGATGCACGAGAAGCATTCCCTCTCAGTACGGAGTTTAGGCTAGCAAGGTTTATGTAAGCAAACGAGAATATCAACCCGTACACCAAGTTTTATATGACAAACATATTGTAAACGTTATAAGACTTCATACCGTCTTCCTTGTTAACCAAACCATGTTATTAGAAAATATCTAGACCTTAGAGATACCACCGATGCAAACCAAATTTTCAACAATCTTTACGGTAGTTCTTCACTAATAGGCTTAACTCATGTGATGCACAAATTTAATCATGATCTACTTGTTAACTCAAAACAATTGACAAGCATCAAGTTATCCAAATTAGTGATCTACAAGATTAAGCAAGTTTTTCCTTATACCAATTACCACATGCAACATTTTCTGAACCAACCAAACACCAATCAATTTATTTAATCAACTCTCCAAACAAATATAAGTGAAGCAAGAGAGTACTTTCTACAAAAGAAAGCTAATAGCTCTGACAAGAGATACATGAAAACAAGAGCTAAAAGCTGAACAGCGCTAGATATGAATACTCAACAAATATAAGTGAAGAATAGGAGTATTCTCATGAAAAAGCGGAATGTGTCTCTCTCCCAATCAAGTTTTATTGAAAATAAAAGTGCAATACTGAAAATAAAAGCACACAGACGCTCCGAGAAAAGCACATATGATGTGAAAGAATTAAAATATAGTTTCACTCGAGATGACCTGATAATTTTGCCGATGAAGAAGGGGATGCCTTGGGCATCCCAAGCTTAGGCGCTTGAGTCTTCTTGAAATATGCTGGGGAGATCCATGGGAGCCTCCCCAAGCTTAAGCTCTTCACTCTTCTTGATCCTATTATATCATCCTTCTCTCTTGACCCTTGAAAACTTCCGTCACACCAAACTCAAAGTAGATCTTATTAGAGGGTTAGTGCATAATCAAAAACTCACATGTTCTATAAAGACGCAATATGACTTGTTACTTTAAACATTGGCTATAGCCACTGATGTTATGTGAAGCTCTTCCACCCAAAGAATTTCACTCAACACTAGTAAAAGAGAGAATGCAAAATAAAAACGCATAATCTGTCTAAAACAGAACAGTCCGCAAAGACGAAATTTTTTTGAAGCACTTACGACACTCAGATCGAAAAACTTTGAACTAATGAAAGATTCAGACATTCATAAAGATTACGCACAAAAAAATTCAGATTTAATTAACAATCTGGTGATTTTAGGAATTTCGTACAGTGAACAGCAAAAATCTGTTTCTGCGCAGTAATCAAAATTAAGCATCATCTTAACATTAGAGGCTACTCTTGGTACAACAATGCAAGAAAATAAAGATACAAAGGAGTTGCTACAGAAGTAAACATCCTCCTTGACTCAAATAAAGAAAAATTATAGAAATTAAAAATAATGGGTTGCCTCACATAAGCGCTTTTCTTTAAAGCCTTTTAGCTAGGCATGATAATTTTGATGATGCTCTCATATGTATAAGAGGTGAATATGAAAGAGCATCAAGAAGCAAATATCAACACATTTAAGTCTAACCCACTTCCTATGCAAAGGAATCTTGTAAGAAAATAAATCAATAAAGCACAAGTGACGAGCATAGGAAGGCAAAACAAGTGCACCATCAAAACTTTCAACATAAAGAGAGGAGACTTAGTATTATTGAGATATATGAAACCGTGTATCCCTCTCTCATAAGGACCAGTAGGTCTTAAAGTACCCAGCAAATAAAAGCAAATCAAGATAAAGCTCAAAACCTTCATCATAAAGAGAAGAAATTTAGTAACATGAAGATTTCTATAACCATACTTTCCTCTCTCAAAATAATTGTCAGTAGCATCATGAATAAACTCAACAATATAGCTATCACATAGAGCATTCTTATCATGATCCACATGCATAAAAGTATCAATATTTTCCACATAAGCAAAGTTCTTCTTATTAATAACAATGGGAGTAGGATCATCATAAAGAACTTGAACATGATAGACAAGTTGTATATTAGAGAGATGGTTTTGGGTAATCCCTCCATAACTATGACAAGTTTCATGAGGATGATTGTAATTATAACATATGTCATTATGATAATTATCAAAGATTGGAGGCATAGTATCATCATAAACAACAAAATAGTTATCTTCCAAAGTGTGTTCATTTGTAAACATATCATCATTAATTTTACTAGAAGGAGATTGTCGGGGGGCTGCCCCCGGGTAGGGCAAAGATGTGGTGTTGAGAGCTCTAAAAGGCTGGCCGGATCAATAGTCAGCCGGATCACCTGGGCCGAATCTGTTGTGAATTCGGTTAGCTATCTATCAAGCTAAAGTATGGGAAGAAACAAAGGGGATCCAGTAAAGCCAAACCGGATCGGTTTAGGAAGTATCGGCTAAGTTAGCCGGATTGGTCAGTAAGGACCCGGATAAGGTGATCCGGATATGGCACGGGGGCCAAGTAATGTCAGTAAGGTCACGGGACCTGCGGTTCTACTGCCCGGGCTCAGAAGACAGGAAGGTCGAGCCACGGGTTTTCCGGATTGCAAGGCCCTAGGCGCTGACTCCGCTAATTCGGGAAAGGGCAGTGGCCTAGGCTCCTGTGGGCTACTCTGCCTTAAGCTCAAAGAGGAAAAGATAGGCCTGCTGGGACTTGACAGCCAGGTCAGGCCACGGGATTCCTGGGAGCGCAGCAACCTAGGAGCTGACTCGGCCAGTTCGGGAAAGAAGATGTGACCTGGACCCGGTGGGCTACAGCTGCCATCGCCCGAAGGGGCAAGATAGGCCTGACAGTCCGGCCGTTGGATTGACAGGAGGCAGAGGCTTGTCCTGTTCCTCTTGTCCATGCCATTATCACTTCCAGCCAGGGGCAAAATGGTAATCCGGTTAGTGTATAAGTAAGCTGCTACATCCTCCAGAGAGAGGGACGACGAGAGAGAGAGGCATCATCTCCCCCAAGCTTCATCTTCTTCCTAGAGCTTTCACCATTGTTCTTCTTACAGCTCAAGGAGCACTCTGTACTTGTAAACACTTGAGTTATAAAGAGAGTAGGCTAGTGCTGCAGTAGGGGTGTTACCTCCTCCAGGGGGCCCCGAAGCAGGGTACATCGCGGTGTGCTTTGGTTGTTCTTGGTTCTTCTTGTTCTTGCTTGTTCTTGTGAGTTCTTGGCTGTTCTTCATGCGTGCTTCGTGAGCGCGCAAACCCTCCCCGGATCCCCCAACGTCCTAGCGAGCCCACAACTTAAGCCATCCTATGGCATCTGCCGTGACACCACCACGACAGTTGGCGCCCACCGTGGGGCAAGCAGTGGCGTTGGTTGGGGTTTCCTTCCGGACGGGCTCCGTCACCGGCTCAGGCGAGCGTGTCCTTTCCGGACTCGTTTGCAAGATCGGCGAGTTCAACTTCATCAGCGACAACGCGGGGTGCTTCGCCAACAAGCCCTTCCCCGCTGACGGCTTCCTCATGACGCTCGGCGGCTTCGTCACCTACGTCGCCACCGAGCCAGTCCGCGAGTACCCGGCGCAGGTGCTCGTGGCCGAAGACCCTCCTTCTTTCCGCGCATCACTCGGATGGCGTAGCGCTCGCCCCGGGAGTAGCGTGGAGGTGATGATGACCGGGCCAAGTACAGCAGCTGGCAGAGGAGATGCCAGCAAGAGCATGCCCGAGGAGCTGGCCATGCCAGTTGATCTAGTTGACAAGCCGATTCGGTCGGCAAAGTTCCCGAAGGAGAAACCGGATCCGGTTGGCCCGCTTGGCATGTCAAGTAGGGAGGCTCCCTTAGAGGATGTCCTGGAGAAGTTATCTCGGCCAGTGGCACCTGGGGCAAATGTAGAACTTACTGTAGCTCAGCTAGAGGCAGAGCGCCTGAGGTTGCAAAAAGAAGCCCGGTTAGTGGTGGAGTCTAGGCAGGCCTTTGATAGACATATGAGAGAGTACAATGCTGCTAATGGTATCACTGATGGCTTTACTCCTGTAGTGCATCACTCACGCAAGAAAGCCGAATTGCGTAACCGAGGTAAAGACCTCAATGACGAGTTAGCTAGAGCTGCCGGATCGAGCTCAAGTAAGGCTACTAGTCATAGATCCGGCACAGGCAAGCCGGTGTATAGCTCCCCGGCTAAGAATCTTAGGGCTGCAGCGGCAGCGCGAGCCGAGCTGAGTACACTAACCGGGGAGGCTTGGCGAAGGCAGGCAGAGAGAGTCAATGAGCTAGTAGATGTGTGTAACAGGCAAAATAAGGCTTACCGGAAAGCTAATCCGGATGCAGGTGGTTCTCGGGTAGTAATGTCGGTTAAGGCTGTTAGCCAAAGATCCAAGGGGCAAGCGTCATCCCCGCATGTCGGAGTTGACCGCACCCAGAGCGTGAACTCGGGCAAGGGTAAACAGCTGCAGACCTATGATGCTGAGTATGCAGGCAAGCAGCTAGCAGCTCAAGGAAAAGGTGGCCAGAGCAGGAATAATGGCGGTCGAGGCTATCCGGGAGCCGGAAGGGGTAATTCGGCTGGCCGAGGTCAACCACCTCGTCCTCCCGGGCAGAATCAACCCCGGCAGGAGCAGCAAATGGTGGTGCAAGCGCAGCAGCAAGGTGGTGGCCAGGCGGGCTACCACTATGATGACGGTAATTCGGCTATGGCGCGAGCCGGATACCAAGCCTACGACAATGCACTCGCATCAAGACTGGGACCTCGGACGTTGGACCCGGATGATCAGCGTCTCAAGTTGGATAGGATCTACCAGTCTGAGAAGCTAGAAGAGCAAGGCCCACCAGGTCCTCCATGCTTTGGGCCTCGAATCATGAACGAGCCGAGCGTGCCGTTGTTTCAGCTTGGCCGAAGCACAAAGCCGTATAACGGCAGCACAAAGCCACAGGATTGGCTGATAGACTATGTATCATCAGTGCACATTGCGGGGGGCAATCGCCGATGGGCGGTCCGGTATCTCCCGCACATGTTGGAAGGGCCAGCCCGGATTTGGCTGAATAATTTACCACCGGGTAGTATCAACTCTTGGATGGACTTGGAGCAGGCCTTTTACAGCAATTTCTCCAGCACCTACAAGAGGCCTAACCGACCTCAGCTCCTGGCTGCTTGCAAGCAGGAAGAACGGGAAACAGACCGAGAATTCTTGACTCGGTGGAGAAACATTCGCAACTCTTGCGAAGGTGTCGTGGAGGAGCAGGCGATTTCTTGGTTTGCGCAGGGTTGCCGACATGGCACCCCGCTTTGGCAGAAGCTCCAGAGGGATATGCCCAAGACACTGGCAGAAACGATCCGGATAGCAGATACGTATGCTCTCGGTGATCCGACGCAGCCAGCTTTGGATGCAGTGGGAATAAGCAGAAGGCAACCGGTTAACAACCGAGCAGGACCATTGAGGCCCAGTGACCGACATGAGTTCGGTTACAAAAGAAGAGATCCGGATTATAGATACGGTTTCAGATCAGGTTGCTGCAGTGAATATGGACCATCCTGGGGCAGGAGAGGGTCAGAGACAAAAGACTGAGGGTCCAGCTTGGAGGCCGAATCAAGGTGCCTGGCCAAAGAAGGTATGGGATGGACCGAGTCCCCCTCTGACTTTTGAGTCAAGACTAGACGGGCCTTGCTGTTATCACACAACAGACCCACGCAAGCCAGCCAATCATTCAACTCGGAATTGTAGTTGGCATCATCGCATTCAGGCGGAGGGTCAAAGAGGACCACCTCAGAGAGGTGCTCCTAGACCAAATTTCAGGCCGAATATGCCTTTAACCGGAGCCAATGCAACCCCGGTGAATGCTGGAGTTCAAAGACCGGTAGCCACAAAGCCAGTTAACCTGGTAAACATGGGAGGCAACGACAATGGTGCTGTCCAAGTCGGCGAGGTGGATACCCCGGTAATGAGTACAAGGAGGCTCATCAAAGTTATGTGGTTTTTGTGACCGAGCCATCTGACAAGAAAAGTCAGCTGCGAAAGGCGAAGGAGGTGAATGCAGTCACGCCGGCAGTCCCAAAATACCTGAATTGGTCAGAGCAGGAGATCACTTGGAGCAGGGCTGATAACCCCAGAATTATGCCAAGTCCAGGAAACTATGCATTGGTGGTGGATCCGACTTTGGTTGGACCCAAGCTTAACGTGAGGTTTAGCCGAGTCTTGATTGACAATAGCAGTGCCATAAACATCATGTATCGGGACACAATGGTAAAGTTGGGCATTTCGCCGAATCAGTTGCAGCAGAGTAGTTGTACCTTCCATGGTATAGTACCCGGGTTGTCTTGTTCCCCAATGGGTAAGATCTGGGTAGATGTGCTGTTTGGTACCAAGGACAATCATCGGCTTGAGAGTCTGGAATTTGAGGTGGTAGATTTGGAGAGCCCATACCATGCTCTGCTTGGCAGGCCTGCGTTAGCCAAATTCATGATATCCACTCATGTGGCCTACCTTAAAATGAAGATGCCTGGCCCGAATGGTATTATCACTTGATGGAGGGATAATAACCCGGTAGGCCCATGACGAGGAAAACATGACCCGCCAGGCAGGAGGCCCGGCGAGGCCAGTTAACCCTCAGCATAGGCCGGGTTACGGTGCTGGGCTGGTATCTTGGCGATGACCCGGCTATTCATGAAGAATATTCCAGAAGGTCGGAGGCGGTTCAAGAGGCGGTTCTATACTTGGAATACACGAAGGATAAAGGGTAGTAGTAGGACTCAGAGTTCGGGTAGAACCCGGCCTATATGTACGCGACCAGGAGGCCCGGTATCTATATAAACCGGCCCCTGCCCCTTAGACAGAGAAGACTTTTCGTAATCCCAAGCTTTAGGCGAGACATACAATCCTTGTAACCTAGATCGAGATCCGGCTCTGTTGTAGTAGCCGGGTTATCGAGACAGAGATCGAGATTAATAATAAGATAGCAGGAAGTAGGTCTTTATCTCCAATGGAGAGGCCGAACCTGGGTAAACCTTTGTCCCCTGCCGTGCTAAACAAACACCCAGACACCAGAGTCGCCTTGCCCAAAAGTTTAAGCTACCCTCAAGTAGCATCTGCCGTGTTTTCTACCCCACGACAGTTGGCGCCGTCTGTGGGAATCGCGTCCAAGGGTGTCACCATCATGGGTGAAGCAAGGCAAGGGGTCGAAAACTTCGTCTTTGGCCAGATCACAACCAATGAGCAAGGAGAGCTCATCGTTGATGATTTTGGCTGGGGACCGGACTCGGATCTACTAGAATCAGGTGATGTTATTCCAATTGGCCAAGTTAATGTTTTTGTGGGCATGATTACAACTAGATCTGCTAGTGATGGAGATTATGAATCTGTGTCAGGAGCCGCCACAATTGTTCAATCTGATGGAGAGGAATCAGTTGGCACAGCTGAAGTTGAGGGGTCCTGAACACGCTGGAGGAACGGCTGGATGACCCGGCAGGAATCCCGGGACGCGGTGGAACGAGCCGGGTCGGAATCAATCTTGCCCCTGTTCGAAGGCCGGTTTGGGTATGATGCAGAAGAAGAGGATGATGAGGAACAAGAGTCAAGTCCAAGCCCGGTACGTAGGGTAGCGGTGTACACCGCGCCTTCGTCCAGCATGCAACCGTCACCATCAGCTGTTGTTCCACCGGTCTTTACCCCGGGTCAACAGCAGCTGCCCCCAATTCTGGAGTTGGCAGAACAGAGGGTTGATGGAGAGCCGGCTTCGGTCTCGGAGGAAAGCGAGGGTACGGCAAGATACAGAAACAGTTTTGGGTTCCTGCATAACCGGGCCCAAGGAGAGGAAAGAAGTAACATAGCAGCTGCCCCGGCCTTGTTTAACAATGGCCTGGTCTTAGATCCATCAGCACTTACAAGGTTGGTTACTCCAGAAAACGCAGCAGTTAGAGCAATGGAATTGGATACAGCACGCCGAGCGTTGGAGCAGATGCGCAGGGACGCCGAGGCAGAGAGGCAAGAAATAGAAGCAAGAAAGAAGCAAATAGAAGAGGAGGAAAATCGTCTCAACGAGGCAACCCGGGCACACCGGAGGAGGCATCAAAGCCGGCTGGGCCTTGGGGAAAGTATAGCAAACCCAGTGCCTGTGGCAGCATTGTTCAGAACTCCAGAAGACCAGCCTATTGGCGCAACTCAGGTGGCACCAGTGGCTAGGGCAAGTACAGAGCAAATAGAGGAACAGCGAGAACTGATGTAGCAGCAACAGCAGCGCCGGGTTTGCCCGCTGGAGGAGCCAGGGGAAATCCGGGTCTGCCGCCTAGAACACCAAGGTTTCACACGCCGGTGGGTCACTATTCAAATCCAGCGGATAACGTGTATGCAGCAACCTTGGCACTTGATAGAATTCCACTGGGAAATACACCGGCAGAGATTGAAGCCCGGCGTGCCATAGATATGTTACGTACTGCAGTAGTTCAGCAGACACAGTATTCAAGAGAGAAAAGTGCGTTGCATTCTACAACGTATCGTAGTAGGAGCCGCAATGGAGGAAACCCGCCGTTGGCCGGGCCTGCAGCGGCACAGCAGCCAAACCCGCCCCAGCAAAATCAGAATCAAAATAATCAGCAGCATCAACCCGCCCCAGCAATTTCCATAGCACAGCAGATAGTTAATAGATCACGCGCAGGGAGAAGTGCAGGTAATGCAAACCCGGAGTACCTGCAGCAGGAGTACCTCAAGGAGGACCGGGCCCTGCGCCAGCCGCGTCTGCAAGCTCACCCGGTAATGTCAATGTTTCAGCAAGTTCTTCTAGTTTAGCCGGGCCAAAATGTCTTTCAGATTCCATCAGAGCAGAACCTTTCCCTGAGAAGTTCAAAGAGCCAAGCAAGATATCCAACTATGAGCCTAGCATGGATCCGGCTAGTTGGTTGAGCAGTTATGAGATGGCAATGTGTATACGCAATGCCACAGAGAATGTTTGCGCCAAGTACATGTATTTGATGATGAGTGATGGAGCAGCAAAGTTGTGGTTTAAAAATCTACCAGAGAAATCCATTAATTCCTGGGATGAGTTGAAGGCAGTTTTCACCAAGCATTTTCAGGGTACGTGCAAGCGTTTGTTTTCCATCGAGGATCTTGATCGGTGTATACAGAAAAAAGGCGAGTCAGCACGTCATTGGATGGGCCGGGTCACGGAGATCTTGCACTCCTCATCTGGTATTGAGCCAAAGGACGCCATTTCATCAATGGAGAAAACTTGTAAGTATGCACCACTTGTCCAGAAGCTGGGTCGCATGAAGGAAGGGCACCGGGTTAAACCGGTCACCATGGCAGAGTTGATGGATGCTTGCAACAGGCATGCAGCCACAGACAAGACTCAGGATGAGCCTGAGGAGGAGAAGGGGAAAGGCACGGCAAATAATGGTGGAAGGAACAATAATGGCTCGGGTAACAACAATAACAGTAACCAGAATCAACATAAGCGAGGTCACAATGATGGTAGTTCAGAGTTAGTGGCAAATACCAATGCCGGGTTTCAGAGGCAAAGGATGGATGGGAACTATCAGGAAAACAGAGGATATCAGGAAAATAGGGGTTATCAGGAAAACAGGGGTTCTCAAGGCAACAATTGGAATTACAACAGTGGAAATAATTACCAAGGATCGCGTCCAATGAGTAATGAGGAGGCCTTCAGGATGCCGTGTCCTCGTCATAGCAAGAACGGCAGAGCCGCCAATCATTCTTTGGCTCAGTGTGTGGATCTGAACAGGTGGAAAAACAATGAGGTGCAGAGAGCTTTGCAAGGAGCAAATAGAAGTGGAGGACCCGGCACGGGTGGTAACCCGGCCTCGGGACCTTTGACTGGAGCAAACGCGGTACCTACGGGAAATCCGGGTCAGAACCAAAATCAGAACACAAGTAACCAAGGTGGATTTTCACAGCAGCCAAGGCAACTTGGTCAGTATCATATATACACAAGTGGCACAACCAAGAGAGAGAGGAAAATAGTCAAGAGGGCAGTTAACACAGTGGCTGCAGGAGTTCCGAGATATTTGAGGTGGTCAGAGCATACAGTTACTTGGAGTAGGGCGGATCATCCAGAGGTGGTGGAGCACCCGGGTCTTCTTGCGTTGGTTGTGGCTCCCCAAGTTCATGGTTTTGAGTTAAAGAAAGTGCTGATGGACGGTGGCAGTAGCATCAATATTTTGTACTGGGACACGTTTGTGCGCATGGGTTTGAAGGAGTCACAGTTGCAGAGAACGTCAACAATTTTTCATGGTATAGTTCCGGGAAAATCAGCTACACCAGAGGGTAAAATTTCATTGGAGGTAGCTTTTGGTGAGTCTATCCATAACTTCAGATCAGAGTGGCTCACGTTTGAGGTGGTAAAGTTTCCAAGTCCATATCATGCATTGTTGGGAAGGCCGGCCTATGCCAAGTTCATGGCAAGGCCGTGTTATGTGTATCTCCAGTTGAAAATACCGGGTCCTCATGGGATCATTACAGTGCATGGTAACAGAGATATTGCGGCAGAGTGTGATGAGGGGGATGCAGCTTTAGCAGAGCATGCTTGTGCTAAGGAGGAATTGAAAGCTTACAGAGCAAATCTTGACCCGCAGGATAACACAGCACTTAAAAGGCCAACAACAGAGGATGATAGGGCAAAGTTCAAAGCTGCCAGAGATACAAAGATGGTGGATTTTGTGCCTGGAGATTCTTCCAAGCAGTTCGCCATTGGGACCAACTTAACTGATAAATAGGAAAGCGCGCTCATCGAGTTCATCCGTGAGAATAGGGATGTTTTTGCATGGACACCTAGTGACATGCCAGGCATTCCAACTGAACTCGCTGAGCACAGCTTACATGTTGATCCTAAGGCAAGGCCGGTAAAACAGGGTATGAGGAAAATGAATGCAGAAAGAAGGAAAGCAATTGGAGAGGAGATAGCCCGGCTTTTGGAGGCCGGCTTTATCATGGAAGTGTTTCATCCAGAGTGGTTAGCTAACCCGGTTTTGGTTCTGAAAAAGAACAACGAGTGGAGGATGTGTATTGATTTCACAAGTTTGAACAGGTTTTGTCCCAAAGATCCGTTTCAGTTACCGCGTATTGATCAAATCGTGGATGCAGTAGCAGGTAGTGAGCTTTTGTGTTTCTTGGATGCTTATTCAGGGTATCATCAGATCAAGTTGAACAAAAATGATTGGGAAAAAACGTCATTTATCACCCCCTTTGGTGCTTTTTGTTACAAGACCATGACTTTTGGGTTGAAGAATGCAGGGGCAACTTATCAGAGGTGTATTCAGAATTGTTTTCATGATCAGATTGGGCGTAATGTGCATGCTTACGTTGATGATGTGGTAATAAAGTCAGAGAAAGCCGAGTCATTTATTCGTGATCTTACAGAGACATTCAAAAATCTGAGGGAGTACCAGATGAAGCTTAATCCTACAAAGTGTGTGTTTGGAGTTCCAGCGGGAAAGTTACTTGGTTTCATTGTGTCAGAGCGGGGAATTGAGGCAAACCCGGAAAAAATTAGAGCCATTCAAAGCTTGAAAAAGCCAGAGGAACTGAGAGATGTCCAGAAGTTGACGGGTTGTGTGGCAGCGTTAAGCCGGTTTATTTCCCGGCTCGGAGAGAAAGCAATTCCTTTGTACAAGTTACTGAAGAAAACAGATAATTTCGTGTGGAATCAAGAGGCAGATGAGGCATTTGGGCTTTGAAGAAACAGCTGTCAGAAGCGCCAGTTCTGGCGGCGCCGGGTCCCAAGGAGCCCATGCTATTATATGTCGCTGCCGGGCCTCAAGCTGTGAGTGCCGTGGTGGTGGTCGAGAGAAAAGAGGAAGGAAAAGAAAACCCGGTGCAAAGGCCGGTCTATTATGTTAGTGAGGTGTTATCAGAAACCAAGCAAAGGTACCCGCATTGGCAGAAGTTAGTGTATGGTGTTTTCATGGCCAGTAGAAAGTTGAAACCATATTTTCAGGAGCATCCAATTACGGTGGTTAGTTCTATACCCTTGGCAGATATTATTAGAAATTCAGAAGCTACTGGGAGAGTTGCCAAGTGGGCCATAGAGATGGGGGATTATCACATTGAGTATGTGCCTCGCACAGCTATTAAATCTCAAGCATTGGTGGATTTTCTTAATGATTGGACGCAGTTGAATGCGCCACCTCTCACCCCGAGTCTCAAATCGTGGGTTATGCATTTTGACGGGTCTAAGCAAGAGCAAGGATCAGGAGCTGGAGTTGTGCTAACTTCTCCCAAAGGTGATAAGTTGAGTTATGTTTTGCAAATTCACTTTGATTGTTCCAATAATGTGGCAGAATATGAGGCATTGTTGCATGGTTTGCGTATGGCAAAAGGATGAATGTCAAGCGTATCAAGTGCTATGGGGATTCAGATCTTGTGGCGCAGCAAGTGTCAGGAACTTGGGACAGAAAAGATGCAACGATGGCGGCTTACAGGCGAGAGGTGGATAGAGTAGCCGGGTTCTTTTCAGGCTATCAGGTGGATCATATTGACCGCAGAAAAAACGATGCTGCAGATGCTTTGTCAAGACTCGGTTCTCGCAGAGAGCCGGTTCCACCAAATGTTTTCTTGGACGAGCTATGGACGCCATCAGTCAAGCTTCAGGATGCAGAGGAGCTGGCGGGTCAGGAGGACCCGGATTCACAGTTGGTAGCAGCAACACATGAGATCCCAGAGTGGACAGAACCTTATTTGGCGTATCTTTTGCGTGGTGAGTTGCCACAACAGGAAGTTATAGCCCGGCAGATCGTGCGCCGGTGCAAGGCCTACGTGGTTATTGATGGCGAGTTGTACAAGAGAAGTGTCTCAGGCGTGTTTCAGAGGTGTGTCTCTGGAAAGGAGGGCCGGCAAATTTTGAAGGAAATTCATGAAGGGGATTGTGGTCATCACGCTTCAACAAGGTCATTGGTAGCAAAAGCTTTTAGACATGGTTTCTTTTGGCTCACAGCCCAGGCAGATGCAGAGCGCTTGGTGAATAGATGTGATGGGTGTCAGAGATATGCCAGACAGATTCATGTGCCGGCTCAGGAACTGCGCACCATACCTTTGACTTGGCCTTTTGCAGTTTGGGGGCTTGACATGGTGGGTCCTTTTAGCATGTCTCCTTGCAAGAAAACCCACCTCTTGGTTGCCATTGATAAGTTTACAAAGTGGGTTGAAGTTATGCCTGTTACAAATTGTGAGGCGGCTACAGTGGTCAAGTTTATGAAGCAGATCATACATAGGTTTGGATATCCTCATAGTATTATCACAGACAATGGTACTAATATGTCACTTGGAGAGATGGCAAAGTTTTGTGGAAATAATGGTATACGTTTGGATGTTGCCTCAGTTGCTCATCCTCAGGCCAATGGACAAGTTGAACGAGCAAATCAGGAGCTGCTTAGAGGTTTAAAACCACGCCTCCGGGTCCCGTGTCTCAGAGCCGCCGGAGCGTGGGTTGAGGAGTTGCCATCAGTTGTTTGGGGAATTAACACAACACCCAACAGATCTACAAAGATGACCCCTTTCTTTATGGTGTACGGGGCAGAGGCAGTTTTGCCAAGTGATATTATTCATGACTCGCCTCGCGTGGCGGCTTACGTTGAGATAGAAAATGAGCAGACCCGGCAAGATTCTGTGGATTTGCTGGAAGAAAACAGAGAGCAAGCACTGGAAAGATCAGCAATATATCAGCAAGATTTGAGGCGGTATCATAGTCGCCGGGTTAAAACTCGCACTTTCCAGGAGGGTGATCTGGTATTGCGATGGGTGCAGTCCAAGGAAGGGATGCACAAGTTATCACCTCCTTGGGAGGGGCCCTTCATCGTAAGCAAGAAATTGGACAATGGTTCATACTACTTAGTGGACGCAAGAGAAAAGTCAGAGACAGTCAATGATACCACACACTCCACCTTTTCCATGGAAGAGCGTGAGAGGCCGTGGAACATTGCGCAGCTGCGCCCATATTATACTTAGCAAGAGAAAGATGTAAAAGTTGTAACACACGATGTAACAGGCAGCAGGTTTCAGACGCGCTCTTTTCCTTACCAGGGTACCTAAGGGGACTGGAAGGTTTTTAATGAGGCGGCTTGCTGACCTAACCTTTTCTATCAATAAAGTAAAGGTTGAACAGAAATTTTCTTTGTCTCAGTTTACTTTTTTAAGCCGGTTATTTTTTATTTGCATCATAATAGTTCTTTTGATCAGCTTGGTCCTGGGGGCTTGTTATTGAAAAGTGCTAAGTTATTTCCCCAGGACCCGGCCCCAGTGGTTATCCGGGTTTCAAATATTGTAACCCGGCAGAGCAGTTCACAGTTTGTTCTATTGAGTAATATGTGTGTTTAGTTTCAGTATCAGTCATTTTTAGTTGATTTTATATCTTGAGGACGCCCAAAGAGTGCGTCCCGCCAGTATTTTGGATCAATGGGGTACTGTGGCATAAGCCCTTTACTTTATAAACATTGATCCAGGTCTTGGGGGCTCTTACTGCAAAAGTCTGTAGCTGCAATCCCAAGACCCGGCTTTTATGCCACTAGTATTCTTGGTTATCTTGCTGTGCAGCTGATGTGACTCGCGACTTTATGGCCTGATTGCACACCTGGAAATTCAATCAACCATGAAGCCCGTTGGGACTTGGTTCGACCCTGTTTTTCTCAGAGAAGTTGCGCCAGGGTATCCATGCGAAAGCCGGCTCACAGTTAAAGACACCAAAAGGGTCATCGAAACCACAGAAGAACAAGTATTTTGACAGGTAAAGACATAATACGATTACTGCAAAGTTTTACAGCGCACGAGCGCACATCACAGGCATAGTATCAAAATACGGCTAAGTTATTACAATACTGTGCCCCAAGGGCCAAATAAGACAAGTTTTTATGCAGACATAGCTGCTGAGCAATTGTTTAAGAACCGGCTTCAGGAGCCGGGTTAGTGGAAGGAGTGGTGGCTGGAGTATCTTCCTTGGCGCTGGCCGAGTCATCCTTCGCCGTTTCTGCTTCTACTTCCCGGTTCTTGGGGGCTCTGTTGTTGCGCCATGTCACAAGCTGAAGGGATTGAAAGTAGTTTCATCTTCATCTTCCACTGGTGCGCGCGATGGTGGTGGCACAGTGGGAGTTGAGGAGCTTGGCGCAGCGGAAGCACTGGGGACAGTGGGGCCTTCACCAATTGATTCCTTGTAGCTTTGAAGGAGGTCAATGCGTTGAGGTTCTTCATCAACAATTTCGTCATTGGTCTCGCTGTAGCCGTATTGTATGGAATTCAGTTTCAAGCCATTGGCAATTTGGGTAGCCACGTGCCGGGTTTGCTTCACAGCCCGGCTGTACGCTTTCCGATCAAAAGCAGTGCCATCTGCGTTGAACTGAGGAAATCCTGATGCAAGGGGACCCGGTTCCAAGTTGGGATAATAGGCTTTGGCCAAGGCCAAGCTGCGCATTGCACCGGCTCTGCACGCGGACCTCTTCAGCAATTGGATCCAGTTTGGCATCGTGGATAAATGAGCCAGTACTTCAGTATAAGTGCTGGGCGGGTTCTCCCAATTTCTGGCGGTTTTGATGACTTCGCAGCTACCAAAATATAATTGGCGCACCAGTGTATACATACATTTGATTTTCTCGGTGGCGGTTTTGCGAATGTTACCATCGCGCGCGCCTGCAAAGTGAAAACTATGTTAGGCATAGTTTATATGCCGGGTTTGGAAGAGAAAAATTTACCGGGTTTGAGAACATCATGCTTACCAACAAGAGAGGCAACCATAGCACTAATCATCTTTTTCAGGCGAGATAGCTCGCTGGTAGTTGCATCCAACTTCTGTTGAAGGTTGGTCAGCTGCTCTTGAAAGTTTTCTTCATGCTCTTGCATGTCCCGTTTCAGATCAGAATTTTCTGCTTCCAAGGTAGTTATTTTTTCTTCCAGGGCTTGAAGTTTGTTGGTTTCTTTAGCCCGGGCTTCAATCTCAGCTTTTAAGGTTCCTTGGAGCCGGGCTACTTCCTCATTGGCCTTGCTCACATGCTCCTGTTAAAAAAAAAGAGGCAAGTCAGAGTTCTTTACAAGGTTTTAAAGTTTACGAAGTGAAAAGTGAAGTCCCAGGTTGCTGCGGGCAGCTAACCCGGCACTTGGGGGCTACAGTTTTGAAGTTTTTAATGATTTGTGGAGTTAAAGGTGTGAAAGTCCCAGGTTGTTGCGGGCAACTAACCCGGCACTTGGGGGCTACATGGTTCAAAGTTTTGTTCTATGAAGTATGATTTTGATAGCGGAAAGTGTTTCAAGACCCGGCTTGTTATAAACATACAACCCGGGCCTTGGGGGATACAGGTTGAAGTTTTTTGCCAAGTTATTGTTGTTTCAAGCACCAAGTTCATCAACAAGTGATAATCTTGGAGCTTGGGGGCTAGTAAGGTTATGGTTATAGATAACTATATTAAAGATTACAAGAAGTAAAAGGACAGTAAATATTGTGCACCTGGTATCGTTTCTGAAGTAGGGTGACAAGTTCACTCTCCAAGTTCTTGTGATAAGCAATGCGAGAGAAGTACTCCTCGCACAGAGCAGGTGTGGACATGGAATCCAAAGCCGCCAAATCCAAAGAAGAAACTGGGTCCTTGCCCTTGGCAGAGGGATCCACTTTGACTTCAGGAGTAATAATCTTGGTAAGAGCTTGAGAGGCACTAGGAACCGGGCCTTGATGAGACCCGGTGATTTGCACTTCTGGGTCAATCTCTTTTGTCCCAGAGCCGTGTCCAGGAGATGAAGCATTGGTAGCTGGTTCAGGAGCAGGAGCAGGGGGACTTGGTGGTGAGGCTACCACGTTCTCAGCGCCAGATTCTTCTTTTCGAGCCGGCTCCTCGATTTGTACCTCCATTTCAGAAGGTTCAGTGGTGTGCGTGGAGGAGAGGCAACTGGAGGAGAATCCGGGTCTTCTTCTTCCACGATAGCCTTAGCACTGAAACAAAAGAGAAGCAGTTAGTCACAGCAAAGATTGCAAAGTATTGAAAAAGAAGAGATAGTGAAGCATTTCTAACCCGGTATTGATGTGAAAATCCTCGGGCGTGCTAACAGCGTCCGAGGAAGAAGTATCTGATGAACGAGAGCGTTTAGGGACCCGGATTTTTCCAGCTAAAGGATACTTTGAGCTGGGCGTCTTCTGGATGGATTTGGCCCAGCTTGATAAAGATTGTTGAGGGATACCTGAGTTCAAGGATACGTGGGCTGAAGAAGACCGGGTCCGCGGTCTCTTGTTTGCCTCGGCCTCCTTCTCAAGCTCCTTTTCCTGTGTTGGTACTTGAGTTTGAGATGAGTTCGTTGTACAAGTTGAAAAACGAGAAATTGGCACCTTTGCAATGGCGGCTCGGGTCCGCTTTTGTGGAGTGGGTGCAGCAGTTTCAGGACCCGGCAATGCATCTGAAGCCGGGTCAGAGGGGCCTGGAATAAGATGAGCCGGATTGTCAGTAGAAGGGCCCGGGTTTGGGACCTCGTTGTTAAGCAAGTTGATGAAGAGCCGGCCTAGGGAGTCTAGCTCACCTTCTTCTTCTTCTTCTTCTTGGTTGTCACTCTCTGTGTCTTCTTCAGCAGAGGAAGTGGGGGTGTAGTCAACGCTCCACCACTTGGAGTCCTGAGAAAAAGTTGCATGAGTAAAACCGTATACAAGATTTACCGGGTTATGATCTGCAGGGATATGAAAAGATAAAAGTTTTACCGTGGGAGGTTTGTTCTTGGCGCTGAACGGGGCGAGCCCGTTTTCCGCGATCTTAGTTTTCTTCTCACCAAGAAGCCTCTTGGCGTTCTTCACAATTGGTCGTCAAGCAGTGTGATTTCAGAATATCGCATATCATCTGTGGTCTCTTCTGTGTATTCATAGAAGAGCCGGGTTCTGATACTCAGTGGCTGGATAAACCAGCCGATCCAGCACTTAACCAAATCTGTCCCACGGAGGCCATGGGCGAGTAGGGCTCTGGCCCGGCTGTGGAGGCCTTCAAGTGCTTCTCGCTTTTCCAATTCAGCGTAACTGTTCATCTTGGGGGTGTACACCAGTGCAGAATTTCTGAAGGCCGGGAATTTGGCTTCATCTGCTTCTGGAGAGGTTTCTTTGCAAGAGATTTTGCAGCTTTGGGCCCTCCTGCCATCTTCTTCTCCTTCACCATGGTTGGAGATCAACGAGGTGCCTAAGCGGTAACAATGGCGAAGAACGATGAACATGATAAGAACTCTAGCTCAGATGCAAATGTAGATAGAGGAGTGCAGATTGAATCTAGACAAAATGAGGAGCGGAATCGGGTGCGCAGCACGAGTAAAAACAAAGATTGGAGTTACCTTGGAGATTAGTTGAAGTTGGAGAGATCGATTCGAGATCGGATCTGCGGCTGCTACAGTGCTTGCGTGAAGTTGGAGATGAGTTTGAGATGGGGAAAATGACTGCGCGAGGTCGAGGCCAGATATTTATAACCGCGGTGAAAACCCTAGGGGTAACATGGTAAAAATGAGTGGATAAGATAAGCATCTTCTCCGGGAAGTGAGCGACAATCAGACAGGACAAAAAGGATATTCCAACTCATTTATGGTGTCTCCGTGAGATGGCTGAGTAGAAATTTTCGCCAAGTGCTGGGTGTGAAACCCGGAGATACACGGTGTAGAATGAGAAAGCCGGGTCATGAGATAACCCGCCAAGAAGAGCTGGCTTAACAAGACAGAGGGAAATGAAACTTGATGTCTTGTACATATTTATTATCTTTGTATTTCAGGTGATTAACCAGGCAAGCCAGAACACCAGCATTGATCAAGAAACAAACAACGCAAGATAGAAGCAAAGCGTGGCGACCTGGTTACCTGGTTAACCTGGGGGCTACTGATGGAGGGATAATAACCCGGTAGGCCCATGACGAGGAAAACATGACCCGCCAGGCAGGAGGCCCGGCGAGGCCAGCTAACCCTCAGCATAGGCCGGGTTACGGTGCTGGGCTGGTATCTTGGTGATGACCCGGCTATTCATGAAGAATATTCCAGAAGGTCCGGAGGCGGTTCAAGAGACGGTTCTATGCTTGGAATACACGAAGGATAAAGGGGTAGTAGTAGGACTCAGAGTTCGGGTAGAACCCGGCCTATATTGTACGCGACCAGGAGGCCCGGTATCTATATAAACCGGCCCCTGCCCCTTAGACAGAGAAGACTTTTTCGTAATCCTAAGCTTAGGCGAGACATACAATCCTTGTAACCTAGATCGAGATCCGGCTCTGTTGTAGTAGCCGGGTTATCGAGACAGAGATCGAGATTAATAATAAGATAGCAGGAAGTAGGTCTTTATCTCCAATGGAGAGGCCGAACCTGGGTAAACCTTTGTCCCCTGCCGTGCTAAACAAACACCCAGACACCAGAGTCGTCTTGCCCAAAAGTTTAAGCTACCCTCAAGTAGCATCTGCCGTGTTTTCTACCCCACGACATCACTGTTGCGGGAGATTACAAAAAGGCCATACAGTGTGCCACGGTCGGTTCCACCTTAGCCGAATCTTTGGTGATCCAAGCTGAGAAGAGCAGAATGCATGAGGTGGTGGCGATGGCAAAGTCAGCACAGCTTGGAGTGCTGGCTATGACCAATCCGGATGGAGGTGCAACATTTGAGATGCCCAAGGAGACAAAGAAGATCCCCATTGACCCGGAGTATCCGGAGCGCATGGCTATCATTGGCGCCGGGTTGGGCGAGAAATAGGAAAGCGCGCTCTGTCACTTCCTCCGTGAGAATCGGGATATCTTCGCATGGTCGGCTAAGGACCTGCCTGGTGTTCCGAGGGAGTTGGCAGAGCACTCTTTATTTGTCAGACCTGATGTAAAACCAGTGAGGCAACCGACTCGGCGTCTCTCAGACGATCGAAGAAAAGTGGTGCTTGATGAGCTGGCTAAGTTACTTGCAGCCGGATTCATTATGGAGGTGTTGCATCCAGACTGGATATCCAATCCGGTTCTGGTGGAGAAGAAGAAGGATGAACCAGCGGTGGTCAAGGTGTGGCGTATGTGCATCGACTTCACCAACCTGAACAAGGCGTGTCCAAAGGATCCATTTCCTTTACCTCGGATTGATCAAGTGATCGATTCTACTGCTGGGTGTGAGTTGTTGTCTTTTATTGATGCGTACTCTGGTTTTCACCAGATACCACTGAACCCTAAAGATCAAATAAAGACTGCTTTTATTACCCCGTACGGGGCGTATTGCTATCGTGTCATGTGTTTCGGTTTGAGAAATGCCGGTGCAACTTATCAGAGATGTATGCAGAAATGCTTACACTCCCAAATGGGCAAGAATGTGCAGGTGTATGTCGATGATATCGTCATCAAAACTAAAGAAAAACACACTCTCCTCGAGGATCTCGAGGAAACATTTGTTAACTTGAGAAAATATCGGTTGAAATTGAATCCGGATAAATGCACCTTTGGTGTCCCGGCTGGAAAGTTGCTCGGTTTCCTTGTATCGAGCGAGGAATTGAGGTGAATCCGGCTAAGATCCGAGCCATAGAAAGAATGAAATTGCCTAAATGTCTAAAAGATGTACAAAAGTTTACACGGGTGTTTAGCCTCGCTAAGCCGATTTGTGAGTCGGCTAGGAGAAAAAGCCTTGCCTTTATATCAATTGATGAGAAAAAGCACCGGGTTCACGTGGACCCCGCAGGCAGATTCGGCTTTCAATGAATTAAAAAAGATGTTGTCCACTGCACCCATTTTGGCATCGCCTTTGCCGAATGAGCCAATGCTACTTTACATTGCGGCCACTAACCGGGTCGTAAGTGTGTCATAGTGGTAGAGCGAGAAGAGGAAGGTAAATCTGTGCAGAGACCGGTGTACTATTTAAGTGAGGTGATCTCAACCTCAAAGCAAAATTATCCTCACTACCAGAAGATGACATACGGTGTATACCTGGCGGCCAAAAAGTTGAAACATACTTCCAAGAGCACCTGATTACCGTGGTGTGTGAAGCTCCAATCGCGGAGATCATCGGGTGCAAAGATGCAACTGGCCGAGTTGCCAAATGGGCAATAGAAGTATCTCCTTACACCCCGCATTATGAGAGAAGGGATGCTATCAAGTCTCAGGCTTTACCGGATTTCCTTTGTGACTGGGCCGAGATGCAGTATGAGCCACCCAAGCCGGATTACAATTACTGGAAGTTGCACTTTGATGGCTCCAAAACCAAAATCGGATTAGGTGCTGGGGTGGTACTCACGTCACCGAAGCAAGATCAATTGCGATATGTGTTGCAGATTCATTTCTCAGCCTCAACAATGTGGCCGAATATGAGGCACTGATCATGGGCTTAATGTGGCTAGGGATATCGGCATCCGCCGAATAGAATGTTTCGGTGATTCGGATTTAGTGGTGCAGCAATCTTCTGGAAATTGGGATGCTCTTGATGCCAATATGGCACTGTATCGGTTTCATGTCCAGAAAATTTCAGGATTTTTTGAAGGCTGCGAGTACAAGCACATACCTCGGTTGGAGAATGAAGCTGCTGATGTCCTGTCAAAACTCGGGTCGTCTAGGGATGCAATTCCACCCGGAATATCCTTGAATCACCTAAGGGTCCCTTCAATCAAACCTTCGCCTGATTCCGAGTCAATTTTTATCCCAAAGCAAGAATCTGAGGCTGTCCCTATGAATGTTGATGTCGGGTACATTGGGGAAGACCCGGGGACCGCATGGCGAGACCCGGGGACTGCTAACCGGATCTTAGGAAAGAGGAGCAGAGAAGAAGGTGGTGCTAACCGAATCTTAGGAAATGGGCAGAAGCTGATAGAAGAAATAATGGCGGCCGAACCAGTGGAGATAGATGAGCACTTATTCCCTTGCATCCAGTACCGGAATGGGCTGAGGAAATCATGAAGTTCATGTCAGAGGGAGTTTACCAAGTGATGAAACCGAGGCTAGGCGAGTGCAGAGAAGGTCCAAGGCTTACACCATCATCAACAAGCAGTTGTACAAAAGGAGTGCAACCGAGGTGCTACAGCGTTGTGTGGAGCCAGCCGAGGGCAAGGAGATGCTCCTGGAGATACATCAAGGAGAATGTGGACACATTGCAGTACAAGAGCCCTGGTGGCTAAAGTATTCCGGCACGGATTTTACTGGCCCACTGCTCATGCGGATGCAGAGGACATAGTCCGAAAATGTGAAGGATGCCAAAGGTTTTCCAAGCAGACACACTTACCTGCATCGGCGCTTAAAACAATTCCTATCACTTGGCCGTTTGCTGTATGGTGTTTAGATATGGTGGGAGATTTCAAGCCGGCTAGAGGCAACATGACACATATGCTGGTAATGGTGGACAAGTTCACCAAGTGGATAGAGGTGAAACCAATCCGGAAAGTAGATGGTCGTTCGGCTGTAACTTTCCTGAAAGAAATTATTTTGAGATACGGTTACCCTCATAGCATCATCTCGGATAACGGCACAAACTTTGCCGTGGGAGAATTTGCTCGGTTTTGCATGGATAAGGGAATCCGGCTAGATATAGCCTCGGTGGCACATCCGGAGTCTAATGGGCAAGTGGAAAGATCAAATGCCCTGGTGTTGGCCGGCATCAAGGCTCGTCTCATTGAACCATTGTTGAAAACTCCGGGATGCTGGATAGACGAGATACCGTCAGTACTATGGGGTCTAAGGACCACGCCGAATCGGTCAACTGGCTATACGCCATTTTTTCTGGTCTATGGGGCAGAAGCAGTGCTACCCACTGACATAGAATATGATGCACCAAGGGTGACAATGTATACTGAAACCGAGGCAAAAGAGGCCCGGGAAGATGCAGTGGATCTGCTAGAGGAAGCAAGAGAATTGGCTCTATCTCGGACAGCAATATACCAGCAGAATCTCCGACGATATCATAGTCGAAAGATCAGCCCTCGAGTGTTTCATGAGGGAGATCTTGTACTAAGGCTGGTGCAGCGCAGCAAAGGCCGACACAAGTTGTCACCTCCATGGGAGGGACCATTCATTGTGAGCAAGGCTATGCACAATGACTCATACTACCTTGTAGATGCACAGGAACAAAGGAAAGATGGCCTGGACAGACCCGGAGAGGAAACTAAGAGACCCTGGAATGTAGCTCTGCTTCGACCCTTTTACTCCTAAGGGCGCAATGTATGTATTTCAGTTTATTATAAATGAAATTGCAGCAATCCGAGTCTGGACTCGGGGACTGCCTCGCCTTATGCATGTGTTTTTTATTATGTTTTGTCCATATCGTTCATGTGTCGAATTGCTTTGAACCTCTTCCCAAAATTCAAGTAATGTATGCTGTGTTGTTGATCTCGTGACTCGACTGACAAACACCAAAATGGTAGTCAAGAGCAGAGATGAGGAATATGGGAAACATGAAAATGGACTCGGGGACTCGGTCCAAAACCGATTCGGCAGATGTCGTTTACTAACCCCTGTTACTTATTTTTTAGTTTATGTTAGATGATTCTAAACCTTAACTCGCATGTTTCAAGTATTGTATGCTATGATTCCTATCTTGTGACTCGACTGTCAAACACCTAAAAGGTAGACAAGAGCAAAGATTCGGCAAAAATAGTAAACAAGAAAACAGACTCGGGGACTCGGTTTAAAATAATCCAACATAAACCTCGTCCGGATTGCGTTAAGCTAAATAAGAGCAGTCTCGAAAGAACTTAAATTGTTTATTACATCTGCTCCCGGCATACCGGGGATTTAACGTTTTTCACTGAGTCACTTCAGGAAGCGGCAGACTTGGTTGTAGCGGGTTCGGTTACACTAGCTTCAGTTGCAGGAGCCTCGGGTGCGCGAGCTTCGGTTACAGGAGCCTCGGTTGGAGTAGATTCGGTTGCAGGGGGTTCCGTCGCTGGAGTAGACTCAGAAGATGGAGGAACTTCAGGGGTAACCTTGCGTGGAGAGCTGGAAGGCTGGGCAGATTCGGAAGTAGCCGGATCAGCTGAAGCTTGTTTGGTAATCTCTGCCGGGTCAGTTGCTGGTATCTCGGAAGTCTGGGCCGGAGTGGCTTCGGTATTCTTAGCCGAGTCAGAGGCTGGGATCTGGATGGACTTGATAGGAGCATGTTCGACAGAGTTAGCCGAATCTTCAGACTCGCCCTCAGAATCGGCATAATCTTCAGCGGAGGCATCGTCCGATTCCTCTTCTTCAGACTCTTCCCCATCGAGAAGACCGGAGCCTCTAGATCAAGATGTTTGGTATTTGCAAATCCCGCCATAAAGTTTGCAGCTTCCTCGCGGATCTTGATCCGGTCAGGATTTGAAGCCCATGAAGAACCCTCGCGAAGGGAGCGCACTTTGGCGAGGTCAATCAGTTCATACCAAGACATGATCAAGATCAAGGCGGCATCAGCACCAGCGCGGGCAGATGAAGATCTCCATTGCTGTAACCGACTCTTCGTTTGATCCAGGTCTTTGATTAGCTCCTCTGCAGACCGGACTTGCCGAGACTCAGGAAATAAGATTCGGTGAGCCTTGAGGCTTGCATTGAGCAGATCAATGTGGGAATCCTTCAAAGGGGCAATCCGAGCCTTGAGTGCAGTAATGTGATCTTCAATGTCCCATGTCTCTGGTAACAGAGCACCGGTTAATTTGGCTCTCTCAGCTCGGGCGTCCCTCACAGCTTTGGCGGCTTGAAGCCGAATGTTGGTAAACTCTCCTACAAACAAATAAGCTAATACCGAGTTAAGCGAGAAGGAACACAAAAAATATGTCGGATAAGATCAGAACGAAAAGAAGAGATTCGGCAAAACTTACGGTCCATGTCATCATTGAGGCTAGCAAGTGCAGACAGCCATTTCGCACTGGCTGCTTTGTGAGTACTCAATTCTTCTTTCGCCGCTTTAAGTTCGGCCTCAGATTCGGCAATGGACGTTTGAATTTGCTTGTCTAGTTTGGCCCGCTCTGCAAGTGCGGCTTTGCAAACATCTCGCTCCTTCTGGATAGTGTCTTTCTCCTTCCGCAGCGTATCCCGCTCTCCTTTGACCTTGTCCTTCACTTTTTCAACTCGGTTAAGCTCTCGTTGGAGCCGAGCCACCTCTGCCTTTTGCTCCTCTAAAGCGCGCTTCTGCTCTTCTTCTTTATTGTCCATTTCAAGGCAGAGCCCATCAAAGGAAGTTTGGAGCTTCTGGTGCTGATGGGCGAGCTGCTTAAAGAGCTTGCTGCGAGCGGTCATAGTTTCCTGAAAGAAAACATGCAAATGGCGTCAAAAGAATCTCGGGGACTGGCCCGAGATTAACCGAATCAGTTGGAAAAGAAACTCGGGGACTGGAAGTCCCGCGGTTTCCTCGGTTAAGGAAACATTCATGATCAAATTTTATAGATTCAAGCCGAATGACTTTCTTACTCGGAGGAGTATCAGTCATTCGACCCGAATCTCGGGGACTGGGAGTAGTGCAGATTGATAATGATAAAGTAAAAACAGGATTCGGCAAAATTACCTCAAAGACCCGGTTAGCTTCAGTAACCGAGGTCTGCACGGAGTGTAGAGATTGAAACATCCGACTAGGCCCAGCCGGGTGTGGCGCTGAAGTAGTGAAGTCTTTGGCGAGGTCAGCATCATTCCAAGCTTCAATGAATTGCTTGGCAGACTCGAGCTTATCGATGCTCGGAGGGCAGGGATTCGACAGGGCCTGACCGAATCGAATCGCTGATGGGGCGGCAGAAACTTTCGTGCTAGTAACCACCTGCTTATCCGAAGTGGTTGGAGTTGAGCCAGAGGCACCTTGAGTCGGCTTGGGTTGCGGTGACGCACCCGGGGTCTGCTTCTGCTTTTGTTGCTTCGGCTGCTGTTCGGAATTTGTTGTTGATGTTGCTGCTTCTGCTTCTTCTTCTTCTGCTGCTCCTGATTCAGCAGGGCTTGAGCTACGGGGGTAGGGCGAGAGTCCGGCTTAGGCAAGGGCTTAGCCGATGTCTTAGCCTTTTCCTTCTCCAGTTCCTTCAGAGGGCGTGGCCAAGTTGAATCTCGGACAGGAATCAGGGTTTCCTCACTCTCCAAGTCAATAACCGGCTTTGAGGTAGAAGTCGGTTGGGAAATTTTGGCGGTTGTAGTGCGCACTGGAGAGGTAGCAACCTTTTCAGGAGATTGGTTCCCCACAGCCGAATCCAGTGGAGGAATAGGAGAAGAAATGGATGAGTGAGTCTGCTCGGTGACGATGACGTCACTACATAAAACAGAGTGAATAATTAATCCGGATGAAGATGACCCGGTTAGTGAAGAAAGAAAGCAAATGAAGTTAAGTGGGCATTACCCCTTCGTGGTAGGCATGGGCTTCAGCCGATTCAGCTTGGAGCCAGCCTTCTTGATTCTTTTTGCTTTAGGGGCATCAGATCCGGGCGTATCAGCGCGTTTCCGAGATGTCCCTTGGGTATCTTCTTTGGCTGGAACACAAGGTGGTGACCATGAAATCGGAATAGCATCAAGGGGGTCTAGGATCCGGCAATCATCATCCTCATCTTCGTTGTTAACAGTTTTTTGCTTACCCTTGCGGATTGGCTTGGCGCGCGGAATCGGCAGATAATCATCCGAATCCGGTTCCTCTTCGCCCTCGCGCAGCGGCTGCGATCCCGTGCCCATACCTTTGTGGAAAGATCGCCGTCTTCGGTGATCTGGCGGTCGAACAGCTGCAGTAAAATCGAGGCAAATCCAGATTAGTCCAATGACATTTTTGTGAGGTACGGATTAACCCGGAGAATAATATACTAACCTGCGGTGGAAGTGCGTCCCGGTGAAATGGCTCCATGCCCCATTGCCACTTATCCGACATCTCGGTGAATGCAATGGCATTCACGCGTCTCTTGACAGAAGTTTTGGTGAGGGCGTGTTTGCTGATTCAGGTGGGATCTAGCAGACCGCTCATATGGCAAATCTTGTGTTGACGTTGTTGTAAAGGACTGACACGGCGGGAGATAAAGGTCCGGAGGAGATCATCCGAATCCATGCCCTGCTCCATAAGGTCCTCCAGAGTTTCATGTATGGTCTGGAGCTCTGCAATGGTTTCAGCCGGGTTATATCCGAAGTTTAATCCGGCTGTGGGTGGCTCGATCTTGAACTCGGGCAGGTTGAGGGCTTCATGGCCTTTGGCACTCTTCACATAAAAGAAAGTCCTTTGCCACTTCCTGACGGTGTCCAGGCCAGTGATACGGGGAAAGATGGATCCCACCCTTGGCGTAATGCTAACCGAACCACAAGCAGTCATCAGCTTCGGCTTGGTGCCTGGAATAGTCTGCTTGCGGAGGTGAAAATACTTTGCCCATATATCAACTGTCGGCCAGACACCGAGATAGCCCTCGCAAAAGGAAGAAAAGGCCGATAGAGAAACGAAGGCATTCGCCGGGAGGTGATGAGGCTGTAGGCCGAAGAAATCTAGGAAAGCCCGGAAGAAATCACTCGCCGGCAATCCAAATCCGCGTTCAAAGTGCGCTAGAAACACCACGCGTTCACCAGGTTCGGTGACCGGTGCGAGTTCCTTCCCCGGTTTGCGGCATATAACTTGAGAGGTTATACGCCGGGTGCTTAATAGCCATTCCAGATCGTCCTTTGTCACGTCAGAACCTTCCCATCTGCCGGGAGGAAGCTTCGCCATATCCGGATCAATCCTGCAAAAAGTCGGATAGGGCCGAGTTAGATTGAATCGGATAATGGTTTAATCGAGGATAGGGCCGAGTTAGATTCGGCTAAGATTATCCCAGATAAAACTAGCCGGGTTCAGCAGAGAAGGTGATTCGGTTGCCAAATCACAAACACTTTCCACAAAAGTCTAGGGTTACGCAAGATCTACCGAGGCAGTTAAAAGAAAGGAAATCACGAGTAAAAAATATGATCGAACTGCTCATACGGTGGCAAGCAAAACTAGGGCAATCTAGTGCAAGATCTAGACAGGAGATCTACGCGATGCACTGAGGCTTGGCGATGGATAGTATGCGGATGAATCTACAAAGAACAGGGGTGAGTTCCCCGTGAAATATGAACTGGCTCGCGGCGGCCATGAATGGAAGAAGAGGAGCTTACGGTAGGGCGCAGCGAGGAAGTAGCCCAGGCGAAGAACGGCGGTGCCGGGCACGATGCGCGGCTCCGGCGAAGTCTTCTCAGGTGTTGAGGACGTCTCCGGCGCGGCAAGGCTGCGAGGGCAAGAATGCGGCGGCGGCAATGGCGCGGTTGGAGGTTTTCGGAGTGGGGAACGAGCGGAGAAGAAGAGAAAACCCCCCACGCCCCTATTTATAGCTGCTCACCAGTAACTGGCGCACTAACGCACGGTTTCCAGAGCGTGGCCGGATCAACTGTACCCAGAAACTCTGTGATCGCTGCTGTGGCGGTGCATCCCAAACACAGGTTGGGCCACAGAATTGGAAGCGGTCGTGCGGATCGGCTGTGCAGGTCAGCGAAGAAATCGAGGAGACGCGGTCATTTGGTCAAACTCACTTGAGTACCCGGTGGATCCGGGTAAAGTGCTGACAGTGGCATGTCAAATCAGAAACCCGGATTACGCGGCTTTGCGCAGAGATTTCCTGCCAAGCGTTCCGGGAAATTCGGAGATGAGTTAGTACAATTCGGTTAATGGTGTTGGATTTGAACCTGCTACGGCCCTTCAGCCGAGGCTGTAGGACCGCACCAGCTTTGGGGACTACTGTCGGGGGGCTGCCCCCGGGTAGGGCAAAGATGTGGTGTTGAGAGCTCTAAAAGGCTGGCCGGATCAATAGTCAGCCGGATCACCTGGGCTGAATCTGTTGTGAATTCGGTTAGCTATCTATCAAGCTAAAGTATGGGAAGAAACAAAGGGGATCCAGTAAAGCCAAACCGGATCGGTTTAGGAAGTATCGGCTAAGTTAGCCGGATTGGTCAGTAAGGACCCGGATAAGGTGATCCGAATATGGCACGGGGGCCAAGTAATGTCAGTAAGGTCACGGGACCTGCGGTTCTACTGACCCGGGCTCAGAAGACAGGAAGGTCGAGCCACGGGTTTTCCGGATTGCAAGGCCCTAGGCGCTGACTCGGCTAATTCGGGAAAGGGCAGTGGCCTAGGCTCCTGTGGGCTACTCTGCCTTAAGCTCAAAGAGGAAAAGATAGGCCTGCTGGGACTTGACAGCCAGGTCAGGCCACGGGATTCCTGGGAGCGCAAC
The DNA here is from genome assembly GCA_947311845.1 of Poa pratensis. Taxonomy (NCBI): domain Eukaryota; kingdom Viridiplantae; phylum Streptophyta; class Magnoliopsida; order Poales; family Poaceae; genus Poa; species Poa pratensis. Next base: position 24,055,822 of record CAMZMU010000105.1, read on the forward strand.
AACCTAGGAGCTGACTCGGCCAGTTCGGGAAAGAAGATGTGACCTGGACCCGGTGGGCTACAGCTGCCATCGACCGAAGGGCAAGATAGGCCTGCAGTCCGGCCGTTGGATTGACAGGAGGCAGAGGCTTGTCCTGTTCCTCTTGTCCATGCCATTATCACTTCCAGCCAGGGGCAAAATGGTAATCCGGTTAGTGTATAAGTAAGCTGCTACATCCTCCAGAGAGAGGGACGACGAGAGAGAGAGGCATCATCTCCCCCAAGCTTCATCTTCTTCCTAGAGCTTTCACCATTGTTCTTCTTACAGCTCAAGGAGCACTCTGTACTTGTAAACACTTGAGTTATAAAGAGAGTAGGCTAGTGCTGCAGTAGGGGTGTTACCTCCTCCAGGGGCCCTGAAGCAGGGTACATCGCGGTGTACTTTGGTTGTTCTTGGTTCTTCTTGTTCTTGCTTGTTCTTGTGAGTTCTTGGCTATTCTTCATGCATGCTTCGTGAGCGCGCAAACCCTCCCCGGATCCCGCAACGTCCTAGCGAGCCCACAACTTAAGCCATCCTATGGCATCTGCCGTGACACCACCACGACAGAGATGTCTTAAATATATAATCATCAGTAGCAAAAGGATTTTCAAACACCTCATCCCCAAGATTGGAGCTTTCCATATCATAATTGGATGGAACATGGATAGTACTAATAGTATAGACATTATTAACATCATCATTTTCAGAATTGGTACTCCAAAGATTTTCAATATCAAAAGTAGTTTCATTTTCCCAATCATGATCACTACAAGAAGTAACAGACATATAATCATCTTCAATAGTGCCTATAGATTTAGTGTCGAGATAATAATGACCCCAAGTATGTGAATCTTCTTCAATAAATTTAGACTCATTAGAAACAATCATGAAAGGAGCAACATGCTTAGGAGAGGATACCTTTTCTCTCTCTTTTTACTCCTCCTCTTCTTCTTCTTCTTCTTCTTCTTCTTTCTCCTCTTCTTTTTATCTTTAGGAGGGAGATGTTTGAAAGGAAGCTTCTCCACATGCCATGGTTCATTGTTAGAAACAATAGAAGAAACTTGGGAGGATTTCTCCCTTTCATTAATTAGAGTAAAACAAGTATAAGTCCTTTCATATTTTGGTAAAGGTACATCTTTTATAATTTTTTATATATAAGGATTATTGTGGCTCTTATCAACACAATGGAGACGGCATCCCCGCAAAATACTATTCATATCAAAAGAACTCATATCTAACAAAGAAGTTTTCCTTGATAACTCTTCACACCCAAAAAATAATTCAAGTTCATCATAAAGATCCAGATGGATCATGCTATCATCAAACAAACTCGAAATTGTATCATTAAACTTTGAGCATTGGAATTCAAAATGACCTTCTTCATAGCAGAGTTCACAAATAAAAGGATATATGGCACAAACCTTTTCAACAAGATCATTTAGAGCCCTACTCCATATTCTAGTTTTCTCATGCTTATGAAGTTTACAATATTCTTCTTCATTATTAGTCTTTTCACAAGGTCTAAGCACTCCACAAAAATTAACATGCTTATAAGAAATAGCATTTTCAGAAGTTTGAGCATGTTTATTGCAATCATTAACAACAATTTCATTTTCCATGCAAGTGTCTTTGAAAGGTTCATGATACATGTCCCAGCTTTCTTTAGGAACATTAATATGAGAATCAAAGGTTCAACAACAATCAACAATAATTTGAGAATCAAGACCATAATTAGCACTAAGCTTTTGAAAACCAGCAGTTTCAATGAAAGACTTAATGCATTCATATTCATAGTTTATACCTGATTCTTTACCTTTGCCGTTCTCCCAATCTTCAGTATTGCTTTGAATTCTTTCAAGAATATCCCATCTAGCTTTAACCTGCTTACTTGTGAAAGAACCCTCTGAACAGGCATCTAGATAATCCTTGCAATGACCTGAAAGCCTTGCATAAAAATTAGTAACAATTATTTTCTCAGGAAGCTCATGGTTAGGACATTTGAGTATTAATGTTTTCAGCCTTCCCCTAGCTTGAGCAATGCTTTCTCCATCACGAGGCCAGAAATTAAAAATGTAATTCCTATCTAAATACAATTCATAAGGAGGATAAAATTTGGAGTAAAAGAGATATTCAAGCTCCTTCCACTCCGAATGATGAGGATCATCCAGTAGCTCATACCACTCCCTTGCTTTGTCCTTAAGTGACAATGGAAATAATTTCTTCATGGCATTTTCTCTTGATAAACCTGCAACCTTAAACAACTCGCAAAGTTCTTTAAGTTTCAACAAGTGATCACTTGGATGAACTGTTCCATCCCCTGCATAATGTTCATCCATAACCTTTTCAACAATTTCCATAGGTATTTCAAAAGGAATACTTTCAGTAGGTGGATTTGGAATATCACAAGCGTCATTAGAATTATCACATATGGGAGACAAAGTATAATCAGAGCAAACTTTCTCCTCCAAAGCTGGGGAACTAAAAAGATCATTTTCATAAAAACTAGCTTCCCCAAGCTTAGACTTTTCCATAGCATTAGCAATAATAGTGTTCAAAGAATTCATACTAATAACATTTCTATCACTATTATGCAAACAAACTTCCATAGGTTTTTAATTTTCTCTTCAAAAGCATCATGTCCTAACTCAAGATAAATTTCATAGAACTCTCTAATTTTTTTGTTGTTTTCCATTAAGCCTAACTAGTAAAATAAAAACAAGAAACAAAAAGATATAATTGCTGAATCTAAAGGAAATACCTTCGAGCACTCACACGTCAGCAACAGTGTTAGAAAATAGCTAAGTAGCTGGAGGATGTGAGTACCTTTTACCTTACCTCCCCGGCAACGGCGCCAGAAAATAGCTTGATGTCTACGCACGCTTCTATTCGTGTAGACAGTGTTGGGCCTCCAAGTGCAGAGGTTTGTAGAACAGCAGCAAGTTTCCCTCAAGTGAATCACCCAAGGTTTATCGAACTCAGGGAGGTAGAGGTCAAAGATATCCCTCTCAAGCAACCCTGCAATTAAGATACAAGAAGTCTCTTGTGTCCCCAACACACCCAATACACTTGTCAGGTGTATAGGTGCACTAGTTCGGCGAAGAGATAGTGAAATACAAGTAATATGGATGATTATAAGTGGTAATTGCAATCTGAAATAAAAATGGCAGCAAGCAAACATGTAGCAGAACTGGTTGTAAACGGTGTTTCAATGCTTAGAAACAAGGCCTAGGGATCATACTTTCACTAGTGGTCACTCTCAACAATAATAATATAATTGAATACATAGATATTTTCTCTTCACTATGCTACTCTGAGTTATTCTCTCGTTGGATAACGAACACCAATCCACCGCGTAGGGCTATAAAAGCACACTTTAAAGTCGCATTCCATATCTAGGGAACCCCACACTGTCAACTTGAGCGCCCTAAATAGTACTAGACAAACACCGCAATTTCATAAAGACATCCAACGCAAATAATAACTCATGATAACTATTCCTGTCATCTTTAGCCTAAGAGCCACACACGGGGCGCACACTGTCAACTTCGCACCGTGGGACAAAGGTGACTCCGAAGATTACATTAATAAAACCACTTGAGTAGCATATAAGATAATGAAGAGTAACATCTATGGATTCAACTAGATTATAAAGCTCATGATCACATAAAGTTCACATAAAGATCACACCATGGGAGAGAGAGATAAACCACATAGCTACCGGTAGAGCCCTCAGCCCCAAGGGAGAACTACTCCCTCCTCATCATGGGAGGCAGCAACGGCGATGATGGAGGCGGTGGCGTCGATGGAGATGGCTCCGGGGGCAATTCCCCGTCCCGACAAGGTGCCGAAACAGAGACTTCTGTCCCCCCGAATTAGGGTTTTTGGTGGCGGCAGAGCTCTAGAACTTTTCTGGGGAAATCGTCTATTCTTCTGTGAGTTTTAGGTCAGGGGAAATATATAGTCCAAAGGGCGTCGTGAGGCGGTGCACGAGGAGGCGACACCACCCCTGGGCGCTGGTGGGCCCTTGGCCGCGCCGAGCCCACGTGGGGAGCCCTCATGGCTCCACTTCGTCTCTCCTTGGACTCCAGGTGTCTTCTGATAAAATAGGGGCCTCCATAAATTTTCGTCCAATTCCGAGAATATTTCCAGACTAGCTTTTCTGGAATACAAAAACAGCAGAAAACAGGAACTGGCACTTCGGCATTTTGTTAATAGGTTAGTCACAGAAAATGCATAATAATGATATAAAGTAGATGCAAAACTTGTAGCAATTGGTATAAAACAAGCATGGAACATCAAAATTATAGATATTTTTGAGACGTATCACACACCTTCACCACCTCCTAATCATCGAGATCGTCGAGACCCCTTGGCCAATGACAATGGTGCTCCGGGTGCTCATGACTATGGTGATCAAGGATGTCCACACCGCCATCCTCCAAGGCCACGCCACCGCAATCGTGACCATCGGAACCATGTGGAGAACCAAATTCCACAATATGACCATCATCCTCGACAAGAGCCTCGCCCTCGTCAAGAACATCCACATGATCGTCACCACCACCATACCGAGTCAAGTGATAGCGAGTCGAGCCTACACAATGGTGATGGACTCAATAGAAGGAGACGTGGACGTGCAATCCCACCTCCAAACTGTCGCGATGACTATGACAACATGAGCAATCTTCGCTTTGATATACCCAAGTTCTTTGGCACAAGTAATCTGGAAGCCTACCTCTCACGGGCACTTAAGGTTGACAAGATCTTCCGAGTTCACCGCTTCTCCGACAACAAGATAGTTGCCTTAGCTTCAATGGAGTTTGAAGAATATGCCCTATTGTGGTGGGAACAACTCCAAGATACACGTGAAGAAAACCACCATCAACCAATCAACACTTGGGTTGAGATGAAAGAAGCAATGTATAAGCGCTTTGCGCCATGTCACTACACTAGAGATTTGTACAAGAAGTTACAACAGTTGAATCAAGGGTTAAAGTCGGTTGATGAGTACTATAAGGACATGGAAATTTCTATGATGAGAGCCAACATTGAGGAATCCGAGGAGCAATCTATGGCTCGTTTCGTGAATGGACTCAACTATCCAATCAAGAAGATTGTGGAGTTCCAACCATATGCCACCTTGGTAGAGCTAGTCCATCAAGCAACAAAGCATCAAATACATCAAGACAAAGGCATTCTTCGCCAACAAACCCTCATCATCCACGACTACACCTACACAAGCTCCCCCTCAAGCCAACTCCAAAGGGCCTACAAGAGCTTATCCATCCACAACTCAAGCACCTCAACCTTTCAAGAAAGCACCTCCCTCTACCAACGCGCCTCAAGGATCTTCATCCGGTACAAGACTCTTGAAATGCTATAAGGGTGGAGGACAAGGACACAAATCCTTTGAGTGTACAAACAAGAAAGTCATGATTGTCAATGACACGGGAGAATATGAGTCTATGAGTGAAGAGGAGTACCATGCTTTGAACCAAGTCACCACAATGCAAAGTATTGAAGAAGAATCAAATGAGATATATTGTGATGGTGACAACAATCCTTCATTGGTTGTGGCAAGAACATTGACCACCAATGTCCAAGTTGAAGAAGACCAGAGATGCAACTTGTTTCAAACAAGAGCGGGAATCAATGGAAAGTCCATCAAGGTCATCATAGACGGTGGAAGTTGCCACAACTTAGCGAGTACAGAACTTTGTGACAAGCTCAACTTGAAGTTCAAGAAGCACCCTCACCCATACCATGTGCAATGGTTAAGTGATTCCGGATCTGTCAAGATTCAGCACATGGTGCAAGTGTCCTTCAAGATTGGAGCCTATGAAGTTACCGTTGATTGTGATGTTGTGCCTATGACCGTTTGTCACTTGCTTCTTGGACGTCCATGGCAATATGATAAGGGTGCTATGCATGATGGAAGGATACATTACTATAGCTTCAAGAGCAACGACAAGAACTTTGTCCTTCGTCCCATGACACCAAGTTAAGTCATTGTCGACAATGCCAAGACAATAGCACGTACACAACATGAAGCCAACCATCCAAATGATCATAGACGCCATCCAACCGCACAAGAGAGGGCGGCGAGAGAGAAAGCTTCGAGTGAGGTGAGTGATGAACGAGAGATCCACCATAAAGTGAGTGAGAACCACAAGCCAAATGAGAGTGACACTTCAAAGAGACCACCAATAAAACTTACACTATTTGCCACCAAAAGAGAGATGAGGGATTTGAGACAGGACCCATGCACCCTTCACTATGTGCTCATATGCAAGGGTGAAGTTTATATGACTAACACTTTCACAAACATTCCTCCTCCTTTGATGTCTCTTTTGAAAAACTTTGAATATGTTTTCCCTCAAGAAGTGCCACCGGGACTACCTCCTCTACGCGGAATCGAGCATCACATCGACCTTGTTCCCGGAGCACCACTACCAAACCGCGCCCCTTACCGCACCAACCCCGAGGAGACCAAGGAGCGGCAAATACAAGAACTCCTAGCAAATGGGACACATCCACGAGAGCTTGAGTCCATGTGTCGTGCCCGTCATCCTAGTGCCCAAGCACGACAACACTCTTTGTCTTTACATGGATTGTCACCCCATCAACGTCATCACCGTGAGATATCGCCACCCTATCCCTAGACTTGACGATATGCTTGATGAACTTTGTGGTTCCTCCATATTTTCTAAAACTGACAAGGGTATACACCTCGGGTACCCTACCGTGAGGGTACCTGGTGCACGTGACGACTAAGGCCCAATAAGCAAAGAGCCAACTCGAAGCCCAAGGCAAGAGGCCCAACAAGATGGATCACTCTCCAAGATTAGACACAGGCATAGTCGGTTTATACTTTCCTTACGTGTAAACTAGGTCAGTTACAAACTCCCGAGACCCAGCCTATTTAAGGGCTAGGAGGGGTGCTAATCTAGACCAAGCCATACTCGAACCACCAAAAGCCCTAGCGAGATCGACATCTCGCCAGAGCTTCCCTGTAATCGCATAATCTCACACAATCAATACCAGACAAGCAGGAAGTAGGGTCTTTACCTCCACCCGGGGGGCCTGAACCTGGGGAAATCTTTGCCTCTGCTTCTCAGCCGACGAAACTACCAGTACTACCACGTTCTCTCCCCACAATCTCAACCCTAGGTCCTTAACCATGGGATTTGATGAGTGTACCCCTCATCAATTGGCGCCTTCTGTGGGAAAGAATAGTGCTGGACTCACGGTTTCTTCGGCTTCGGCGGAAAATGGCGACTCGCCGATCGGATCTACAAACGGCAACTCGTCGGCTGCATCAACAAACCAGAACTCACCGACTCGGGCGGCACACAGCAACTCGCTGAATCACTCGAAAAACGGCAGCACGCCAGCTTCACCCACAAAAAGTACATCGGATCCTCTGATGGATTTCGAGCCACACTCGCCAGAATTCCAGAAGACCTTCTCCGATCTCGAGTTAGGTTTGGGTTTAACCATTGGTTCGTTCAATTTTTTCGTATACAAGCTTGGTACACAGGACTTGACAGATCCACGCCAACTTGCGACTTCCGCACCCGAGGCTCCATCGGTCGCGGCTCCTTCAGCTGCGGATCCATCGAATGCGTCCATACCATCGCCGATTCTCCAAGCTTGTTCGTCTACAACAACCATGTCGACTCGGGAGATGAATGAGCTCATCGAAGAACTCCAAGGAGAAGTGGCCGACTCAGCATACCGCTCAAACGATCCCGAGCTCGATCTCCCACTCGAGGATAGTTTCGAATGCGGGGTCTCCCTCAGCGACTTCGACGAGCCCGAAAATCATATCGACAACTACGTCGACTCCGAGATAAGCACCAACAACAACCTCGACTTCGAGATTCACAACAACTTCGCCGATGCCGAGATGAGCATAGATGATGAGGGTGTCGACAGCGAGACCCGTCCATATGGACCACTCGATGGGCATATCGACTCCGACATGAGCCTTGATGACGACGTCGAGTCCATGACGGGACTCGAAAACACATACACATACCCTCGGGTGATATCCCAGCAGGTCTACGTTGCCTTCGCCGCAGAATCATCCGATGCTGCGGCCAGTCGTAGGCCTACAGAGTTCCCGTGCATAGTTACTATGCCGGATGGAGTCACAACTCTCATAATTACTGCTGAGATGGCAGCAAAAGCAGATAAAGTCATCAAGGAGTGCACAATGATGCCCATGGACGCAACACGGGAGGATATGTTGACCTTCCAGTACTTCACCTGGCAGGAAACACTTCGACTGCAGCAGATCAGGGCAACACTCGAAGAACATAAAAAGCAAGCTAGCTTGTCGAGTGTGCGAAGAAGACAGCTCTCCCTGAGCTCCACCGGGCGGGCAGATACAAGACCCAGATCAAGGTTGTCACACCTCGTGCCAGATGAGAGGGCAGCACTCACCCGCAACCTAGGCAACTCCTTCATGACATACGATGAAGAGGGAGTGCCAGTACCCAAAACAGCCGCGGGTGCTCTCTTTACTGCTGCAGCATATCTAGAGGCAATCAAGCCTCCAGTGGATGACCCCAATGCAAAACTACACCGCCAACAGATCAAATCACTGGCTTTAGCAGCAAAGGCCATACGCCAAATTCCAACAGCTCCAGGAGGGAGTCGAGATCGTGCCATAGTTGACACACGTTGTGAAGAGCATAATCGCAGTGGTCGGCGCCACCACTCAAAGGAAAGAAGCAGCTCGTGTCGGCGCAGGTCTAGGAGCAGATCACGCAGATCCTACAGCAGCGACTCATACTCTGATCAGGAGTCTCAGTCATGCGGAGCTCCGTGCTTCACTCGACGCGTCCGCGAGACACGGATGCACAAAGGGTTCAAACTCACATCTGAACAACCCAAATACACGGGTCGACAGGAACCTTCAGGATGGCTGGAAGACTACAGACTGGCTGTCTCGTGCCAGCGAGGCACGAACACTACAGCCATGCAATACATATGACTCATACTCGAAGGCACAGCCCGCGACTGGCTCAAGGCTCTACCTCCATCAACATACGACTCGTGGGATCACTTCCGCACAGACTTCATCTAAAACTTCGAGCCTCTATGTGAGCGCCCAAAAATGTTCAAGGAGTTGCGAGCTTGCGTTCAATGGTTAGACGAAACGTTGAGGTCATACATCCGACGATGGACTGAGATACGCAACTCAGTCAGAATAATTTCACAAGATATGGCCATGGATGCCTTCATCATGGGCCTCGCCAGGCGAGACTTCAAAGAAGCACTTGGTCGCCAAAAGCCAACCTCTGTGGCCAACGTCCTAAAGATTGCGACTGAGTGGGCAAACGGAGAAGACATGGCACACACCACACGTGGGTCCTCACCCCGTCACAATCAAGAAGGTGGCAGTCGAAGCCGCAGAGACTCATACAGAGATGACCGAAGGCACAAGCATTCAAAACGTCACTACAATGACAGACCCGAATTCATGGCAGCTGGGGTCTCTACATCCCGCAACGACCAAGACAGAAACGACCGACGGTCAGAAGATTGACGAGACAGTCGAGATGATCGTCGGGATAGTCGAGATGATCGCCGGGACAGTCGAGACCGCGGCCAACGCAGCGATGGCTACAAGAGGAAAGACTGGCGCAAGTCGCGTTCTGGCGCACAATCCGAGCGATCATTCGAAAAAAGATGGATGCTGATTGCAGATTCGACCTGTATAAGGGGGAAGACGGAAAATTGCGCTCCAACCACTCGATGAGAAACTGCAGGGAGTTCGACCAAATGGCGACTGAATACATAAATCTCGGAAAGGTAGCAGCCACACCTGCACCCGTAGCTGCGCCGCAGCCAGCAAATGTACCCATTCTGATGGCACCACCTCAACCACCACAGCCTCACGCAGGCGGAAACATCGCGGGTGTCATACAACCTGTACCTCGGGTGGACGAACCTCAGTACCCTCCACCCCAAGGACAGATGTACATGATACAGAAAAGTCGCCCTTCCAACAGGGAGCAAAAACTTCGCACTCGACAAGTAAACATGGCGGTCATGTCACCTCCTGCTGTAACTGAATTCTTGAAGGGATCCGAGACTGTGATAAGTTTCAGCAGAGAGGATCACCCGCCATCGGTGGTTCGTCCAGGGCACTCCGCTCTGGTACTCGACGCCCAAATTGGAGGTTACGCCATGTCCAAGGTCTTCATGGATGGTGGCAGCGGCATAAACATAATCTTCGTAGATACGCTCTGCAAAATGAATAGTTCAGTCGAAAACCTGCCAAAATCCTCAAATACCTTCCACGGTATCATTCCAGGCAAAGCAGTAAGCCCAGAAGGCTCCATACAACTCGACGTAATGTTCGGGGACAAGAACCACTTCAGGACAGAGTCGATCGAGTTCGAGGTCATCGACTGGAAGTCACAATATCACGCCATACTTGGACGCCCGACGTTCGCTCAATTCTTGGCGGTTCCACATTATGCATACCTCCAGCTGAAATGCCTGGACCAAAAGGAGTAATCACAGTCAAAGGAAACTTCCAAAAGTCTGACTCCTGCGATCGAGAGTTTAGCAAAATCTCTGAGATGTTCGGCATGGAAGCAACACTCGCTGATCTAGTGGTCTCCAACGATCGAACACTTATGCCGGAGCATAAAAGGCGGCAGTCGATAGAGCGTTCAACGCCACCAATGACACAAGGTCACATCAGGTGCACCCGACTGACCCGACCAAGACAATCAATGTCTCGTCGAGTCTGTCTATCGCATTGGAAGGCGCGCTCGTTGAATTCCTCCGTGAGAACTGGGATATATTTGCGTGGTGTCCAGCCGACATGCCAGGTATTCCCAGGGAATTCGCCGAGCACTCTTTACAATTATTTCCAGATGCTAAACCAGTCAAGCAAACAATGCACCGCATATCCGGCCCGAGAAGAACCGCAGTCGAAGCCGAGGTCGACAGACTGCTCGCAGCAGGTTTCATCAGAGAAATGAAGAAATCACAATGGGTGGTCAACCCCGTACTCGTAGAGAAGAAGAACACAGATATCCTTCGGATGTGCGTACACTAGTAGGGAAGTGGATTTCTATGGAACCCCTTTTTGTGGCCAAGAGTCGAGGACAACTCTTTTCCAAGGGGGGGAGATGATGTAGTGCGCCCTACACATGACACGCCAAGTGGTCCAATGACAAGAGTAAGAGTCAATGCCATACATGCTAAGGTGAATTCACTCCTATATATGTGTGATCTTGACACTCACTTGAATGGTTTGCTACTTCATTTCGATACCTTGTGTGTGCTCAGCTATGGTGGACTTGATGAACTCCATGAAGTTTCCCAAGGAAGCATAGAAGATGGACAAGGGAATGAGGAAGAAGGAGAGGATATAGACGCAGGTGCTGAAGAAGCTACAGGAGCCGGTGCTACCACAGCGCAAAGCCGGTACTACCGCGGCCACTACCGCGGCTACTACCGGAACTCCCCAAGAGCTCCTGGTGTCCCTGAGTCACAACCCGGTAGTACCGCTTCAAAACCCGGTACTACCGCAAAAAGAGTACTACCGGATGATCTCGCCCGGAACTACCGCACGGAGGACTGAAGCCAGAACTACCGCGTGAAGCCCGGTACTACCGAGGCGGGCAGAGCCTGCGAGCTGAAATGACCTTCGGGCCATGTAATCTTATCCACCTACCTACCCATTCGTCTCCTAGACTATAAATAGCTATTTCACTGCCTAGGGTTAGATTAGACTATGATGAGATTTGAGTTGAGCTTAGCTCCTTTTCCACCCTTGATGGTGTTGCCTCTTAGGAGATGAATCAAGGCCTCCCCTTGTGGAGATGAACCAAGGCCTCCCCTTGTGGATAAGATCTCTCCAGTGGATTCAAGACTCCTCCTTGTAGTTGCGATTACTTGTCAATCATTCCTCTTGTGGTGACTTGATTGAACCGGTAGGATTGACCGGTGAGAGAAACAATCTTAAGAGTAAGGTGTGTTTGGAGAAGGAGAATCGGAGGCTACCCTTGGGGCTTGTTACCGATTGATTTCTTCCGGATTTGCTTTGCTATTTATCCTTCTTGTGCTTTTCCCTCGTTTTCATCGTGTTCATCGTCCTCCGACCCCAAATCCGTGAAGATCGGGACCAACCCACATCACATTTTGCACCATATGTTTTGTACTTAGTTCACAAAAAGTCATTTTTGCCACTTAGAAAAGGAAAATGATATTTATAAAATAATTTGAAAAATCCCTTCGGAACCATTGTTTCCTATACCAAGATACGCCTATTTGTCGAATATGAGAACTTTATCATAAACTATGCCGTGGAAATGGTCATAACTTGGTCATTTGAATTGAAACATATAAATGTTTATACATGATAGACCTTTTTGTGAAGATTTTTTTGAACAATTTGTCAAAAATCAAGTTTATTATTTTTCATAGCAACTAGTACACATAAAAGGACTCCATGCCAGAGGATATCTTTTGTTGAGGTTTTTTTCACTTTTTTTCAAAAGACGGTCAAAATGGCCACCACGACTATTTATCGAAAGAGGTCAAATTTTCTAAAACTATCGATATTTCTGTGATATAACCACTAGTTGTGTACCTTAAAATGATTTTAAAAAAAATTCAGACCAAACTATCAAACACTTGTAGTTCAAATTTGGATTATTTTCGGAAAATCAGCATAAACTCATTTAACTGGGCGAAATTAGATAGAAATCAAGAAATTCCTAATACTTGAGGATTATCCATCAAATATGGACTACTCTTTGTGACAATACTTGGGGTTTATCCATTAAATCAGAACCATTGTTTCCTATACCAAGATACACCTATTTGTTGAATATGAGAATTTTATCACAAACTATGCCGTGAGAATTGCCATAACTTGATCATTTGGCTCCATGCTAGAGGAATTTTTTTCATAGCAAGTTTATCGATATTTCTGTGATGCAAAAGATGATATGGATATCATATTTAAATTCCTCTCATTTTTCTAATCGACTCAGACATTTTATTTATCGAATTTTGATTTACGAATTTAAATATATGAATTATTTCATATTAAATGTAAAAAAGGAAAAATAAAATAAAAATCATTTTATTGTTATTTATTCAAAAAATATAATTACATAATCATTGTTATTTATTCAAATAAATTTTTAAAATTTAAACAATAAAAAGTGTAACATCATGACTCAGTGGTTAATATGATTGATAGGATACTATTATCAGTAAGTTCTAACTTCTCATTTGTAAGCTAATTTGAAAGGAACTCAAAAGTTAAACGTGTTTGACCTGAGCAATTTGAGTATGGGTGACCGAATGGAAAGTTTGAATAGGGTAAGTATTTTGACCTGAGATTAAGTGTATGGCTAAATGAGAAATTTCGGAATATAATTAAAAATATAACTAAAAAATGTAAAAAAAGTTCAAAAAAATTTAAAATTTTCAAAAACAAAAATCGGGGGGAAAAAAATCTGGCCTAGGCCTACGCCGAGGGCAAAACCATCGGCATAGCTTGGCACGCCGACTGTATTAGAGGCTAAGCCGAGTCCCTGATACGCCGACGGCTGCCGTCGGCATAGCCTATGCTGACGATAATCTGGGCTATGCCGAGGGCAAAAGGCTGTCGGCGTAGCTACGCATTCATGTAGTGTAAACCACAGAATGATGAAGGGTAACATGTGGCCACACGGGTTGGTGAGCTTATAGACGTGACCCGATAACATCACAGTGGGACTGATCGTACAATATTCATGTCGGAGGATGTTGAAATTATCCTGATGATACCAATATGTTCAGATGCCCATGATTTCTTAGCATGGCATTTTGGTTCAAAGTGGATTTTCTCGGTCCAGTCTGCACACCGTGTGAAACTGATTACACACGGAGCTGAGTCTGACGAACACGCGGAGTATGTCAACTGAAGGTGCCTGCTGGATGAGGAAACGTGGAATAATTTGTGGAGGCTCCATTGTCGAGCCAAAGTCCAACTTTTTCTGTGGCGTTTTGGACACAATAGTCACCCAATGAATATAAACATAGCAAGGCGTGGAGTTGATTTTTCATACGAACTGTGTAGTGTGCAAACGCCTGTTTGAAAATGGAGGACACTTATTTTTTCGGTGCAAGGAAGTTAAGCAGCTATGGCGTGTGTTGCAGCTGGATGAAGTCATAAACGCGCATATGAATTGTACTGGTCCTCTTCATGTTCTTGATAAAATTATGCAGCTACCATATGAGCGAAGGATGACCACCCACTAGTAGAAAAAGGGGCTATAGTCCCGGTTGGGAAGGACATTTAGTCCCGGTTTCCCAACCGGGACAACCCAATTGGGACTAAAGCCTCCCCTTTAGTCCTGGTTTGCCATGAACCGAGACTAAAGGCCCTCCACGTGGGTACCAACTGGGACTAAAGGTTTGTGTTTTTTTGTTTCTTTTCAATTATTTTTCAGGGTTTAGGGGGTTAGGGTTTAGGAGGGGTTTAGGGTTTCACATTTTATATATTTCATCGTATGGAGATCACGTCGATGCGTCAAAAACAAGTTTAGTCCCGGTTGGCATTTCCAACCGGGTCTAAATGGGCTTTTGAATAGTTTTTTTGAAAACATCCTCAACAACTTTTGGAACATCCAATATTTTTGTTGCACTTGGTTGCAAATGGAGTCATCTGTCTCATAGAACCAGAACAAAAAAAAATCAGTGTTTAGAGTTTTCTTCTGAGTTTTCATAACACAGTTATATAAAAGGTTTAATATATTATTAAACATCACCAACATCCCTATCTAGTGTTGGGGTATAAAACTTTTTTTCTTCACGTATGTCAACCCTTTCTTATGATTGCGCCGTAGCCATGGAGAATCTTCATCATTTAACAGGATGTTTGGGTCACTGTTCACTGTGAAGGGCAGAATTTCATCAAACTTATTGTAATCTTCTGACATGTCTATTTTGTCCTCCACTCCCACGAAGTTTATTTTCCCTGAAAGAACTATGTGACACTTTGGCTTATCGTATGATGTATTCGTTTGCTTATCTTTTCTTTTTCGGTCTGGTAGACATGTCCTTCACATAGAAAACCTGAGCCACATCATTGGCTAGGAAGAATGGTTCGTCTCTGTACGCAAGATTGTTGAGATCCACTATTGTCATTCTGTACTTCGGGTCTACCTTTACCCCGCCTGTCAGGTTGACCCATTTGCACTGAAATAAAGGGACCTTAAAAGAAGGTCCATAGTCAAGTTCCCATATATGCTCTATATAACCATAATATGTGTCCTTTTGCCCATTGTTGTTTGTTACATCAAAGCGGACACCACTGTTTTGGTTTGTGCTCTTTTTATCTTTGGCGGCCATGTAAAATGTATTTTCATTTATCTCGTACCCTTGGAAAGTCAATATAGTCGAAGATGGTGACCTGGCCAACAAGTATAGCTGTTCTCCAACAGTGGTGTTATTCATGAGATGTGTTTGCAACCAACCGCCGAAAGTCTCCATATGTTTTCCTTTAATCCAGGAGTCAGTACGCTCCGGGTTTTCGGAGCGTACAATATTCATGTGTTTCACGATATATGGAGCCACCAAGGTGGAACTTTGTAGAACTGTGTAGTGTACTTGAGTGAAAGAATGTCCGTCCATACTTATTATTGCTTTCTTTCCTAGCGTGCCTTTTCCACTCAGTCTCCCCTCGTGCCGCGATTGAGGAACATCAATCGGCTTAAGGTTAGGAATAAAGTCAACACAAAACTCAATGACCTCCTCTGTTCCATAACCCTTGGAGATGCTTCCTTCTGGCCTAGCACGGTTATGAACATATTTCTTTAACACTCCCATGAACCTCTCAAAGAGGAACATATTGTGTAGAAATACGGGACCGAGAATCCTAATCTCTTCGACTAGGTGAACTATGAGGTGCGTCATAATATTGAAGAAGGATGGTGGGAACACCAACTCGAAGCTGACAAGACATTGGACCATATCCTTTTGTAAACTTTGTAGAGTTTCTGGATTGATTACCTTCTGAGAAATTGTATTGAGGAAATGCACATAGCTTCATAATGGGTACTCGAACATTTTTCGGTGGAAGCCCCCTCAATGCAACCGGAAGTAATTGTGTCATAATCACGTGGCAGTCATGAGACTTTAGGTTTTGGAACTTTTTCTCTGCCATATTTATTATTCCCTTTATATTCGACGAGAAGTCAGACGGGGCCTTGATACTGCTCAGGACTTCAAAAAAGATTTGCTTCTCTTCTTTGGTAAGAGCGTAGCTGGCAGGATCTTGATACTTCTCTGGATTCAGATCGTCTCGTTCATGCATACGTTGCTCCTGGTCTAGCCGTGCATCCGGTGTATCTTTCGTATTCCCATACACGTCCAAGAAGCCTAGCAGGTTCACGCAAAGATTTTTTGTCACGTGCATCACGTCGATTGCAGAGCGGACCTCTAATATTTTCCAATAGGGTAGCTCCCAAAATATAGATTTCTTCTTCCACATGGGTGCGTGTCCGTCAGCGTCATTCGGAACAGATTGTCCGCCAGGACCCTTTCCAAAGATTACTTTTAAATCCTTTACCATACCATATATTCCTCACCTTTGAAATATTTGCCTTTTTTTCTTAAGGGATGCTTGTTTGGAAGAAATCGACGATGCCCCGGGAACACATTCTTCTTACATTTATCCAAATATATACTTTCAGTCTCACCTAAACAGTGTGTGCATACATTGTATCCCTTATTTGTCTGTCCTGAAAGGTTACTAAGAGCAGGCCAATCATTGATGGTTACAAACAGCAACGCTCGTAGGTCAAATTCCGTTTGTTCATGCTCATCCCACACATGTACACATTTTTGACACCACAGCTGTAAAAGTTCTTCAACTAATGGCCTCAGGTACACATCAATGTCGTTGCCTGGTTGGTTCGGGCCTTGGATAAGCACTGGCATCATAATAAACTTTCGTTTCATGCACAACCAAGGAGGAAGGTTATAGATACATAGATTCACAGGCCAGGTGCTATGACTATAGCTCTGCTCCCCAAAAGGATTCATGCCATCTGTACTTAGACCAAAACATAAGTTCCTTTCATCACCTGCAAAGTCCGGGAACTCTCTCTCTACTTTTCTCCACTGCGACCCATCAGCGGGGTGTCTCAACATCACGTCTTGTTTACGATCTTCTTTGTGCCATCGCAACAACTTGGCATGCTCTTTGTTTTGGAACAAACGTTTCAACCGTGGTATTATAGAAGCATACCACATCACCTTGACAGGAACCCTCTTCCTGGGGCGCTCGCCCTCAACATCACCAGGGTCATCTCGCCTGATCTTATACCGCAATGCACCGCATACCGGGCACGCATTCAAATTCTCGTACTCCTCACAGTGGTAGAGGATGCAGTCATTAATGCATGCATGTATCTTCTGCACCTCTAATCCTAGAGGGCAGACAACCTTCTTTGTTTCGTACGTACTGGGGGTAATTCGTTATCCTTTGAAAGCATCTTCTTTAATATTTTCAGCAACTTTTCAAATCCCTTGTCAGATACACCATTCTCTGCCTTCCATTGCAGCAATTTCAGTGTGGTACCCAGCTTTTTCTGGCCATCTTCGCAATTTGGGTACAATATTTTTTTGTGATCCTCTAACATGCGCTCCAACTTCAACCTCTCGTTTTTACTTTCACAGTTTATCTGTGCATCAAGAATGACCCGACGAAGATCATCATCGGGCTCATCAACAATGGCCTCTTCTTCAGCTTCTTCCCCATTGTAGTACCACCGTGTTCAGGGAACATAGGACGGGACTGCGTCGGTCACCGTACATCCATTATCGGCTCATCTGCATGATATAAGTATATCAAAAACCATTACACTACATCATGAATAGAGAACTGATCAAATTAATTAATACAAATTCATCATATTAAAACCAAAGTAGAGTAGTGACCAAATGTTATTATTGCAAAAAATATATACGTAAAGTTCATACAT
Organism: Poa pratensis; assembly: GCA_947311845.1. Classification (NCBI taxonomy): domain Eukaryota; kingdom Viridiplantae; phylum Streptophyta; class Magnoliopsida; order Poales; family Poaceae; genus Poa; species Poa pratensis. The sequence goes on from CAMZMU010000105.1 coordinate 24,073,854, forward strand.
AGTTCTCATAAAACATACATTGAAACTAACATACAACTATCCAATGCATTTAAATGCAACAACAAATGCGATCAAAATCGCAACTAAGGTAACCATTGATCCGACAGCATAATGATACCAAGCCTCTTTATTAATGGCATATTTTCTAATCTTTCTAATCTTCAAGCGCATTGCATCAATCTTGATCTTGTGATCATCGACGACATCGGCAAGATACAACTCCAATTTCATCTTCTCTTCATCAATTTTTTTAATTTTTCTTTCAAATATCGTTTTCTTTTTCAACTAAATTTAACTTCTCGACAAGAGGGTCGGTTGGAATTTCCGATTCACATACCTCCAAGATAAAAATATCTATGTCAAGTGTTGGTCGGCATAATTGTCATAAACACGAAATGAAACAAATAGTTATAAAAGATATTATACCATATCCGAATCATAGACCGGACGAGGGCCGACGAGGACGGATATCAAAACTATGGCACTATACATATAACAAACAATCATACAAGTAAGAAAATTATACAAGTAATAACTATGCATCTAAATCATACAAGTAAGAATTTTTCTAAAAAAAAAGATAAAAACAAGAGGCTCACCAAGGTGGTGCCGACGACGGGACGGCGCGGGCGATCGACGCCGGTGAGGACGGGGATGGGACGGCACTAAAACCCACATATCATACTTTAATTTGAGCTCAAATTGCATATAGAACAAATAAACTCCCTAACTAGCTTAGTTTAGGCATTTCATCAAACACCTAGCTAGCATTAGAAATATGAAATGAGCTAAACTAGGAATGAAATGAGCTAAACTAGCAATGCCGGATGAAAGGATGAAGTTGCTAAACTTGGATAGATGGGGCGCCGCCAATCTTGACAAATGGTGGAAAAAAATGGGGATGAACTCGACCTCGGGAGAGGAAACAGAGGAGAAAATGGAGCTGTCTCGAGTAGGAAAAATGGAGATGTCTCGGGCAGGAAGATGATATATGGGAAGCCTTTAGTCCCGGTTGGTATTACGAACCGGGATTAAAGGTCCATCTTTAGTCCCGGTTGGTTGCTCGCGCTGGGCCACCCTGCGGCTGCCTGCCGCGACCCCTTTAGTCCCGGTTGATATCCCCTACAACCCGGGACTGGAGCTGGCTGGCGTCCTAGCCGTTGGAACCGGGACTATTGCTCACATTAGTCTCGGTTTCAAATATGACCGGGACTAAAGGTCAGATCCGAAGGCCTGTTTTCTATTAGTGACCGATGCTCTTTTGTGGTGTTGGTGGTCTGAGCGAAACAAACAAAATCACGGAGAAAAAACGACTAACCATTGATGAGTTTCAGTTTCTTGTCAAACGACACACCATTGGTGAATGGGTTGAATTTTTTAAACCGCTGCCTAAAATAGCATATGCTCATGCTGCTCGTTGGTCCAAGCCTTCAGAAATTATATCAAGTTGAATGTTGATGATGCGTTCCTAGGAAGTTCATTTGCTGGTGGCTGGGGTGTGATTGCACAGGATCGATCATGCTGGAGATATCGTGTTCGCTGCGGCAGGTAGAAAATAACCAGTGTCTGCGCTCTACATTCTGAAGCTGTTGCGTTGCAAAATGGCATTTCTATTGCAGCTCAATTGGGTATCAAAAATGTGATCATATCAACTGACAGCCTACTTCAAAATGAATCCACAACAAAGGATTGCATATTGTTGAAAAGTTTTTTATTTTCTTTTATCTTTCTCAAAATGGGATCAAAATACTAGTAGCATTAGTAGGAGCAGCCTAGGTTAATCATCAAACTGGGAGTTTGTCATCCATAAATATATACAAGCGGGAAGCCCAGTCTAGGAAATAAGAAGGTGAAAGTTTAAAAAACATCGATTAACTCTTAAGATGGCATAGTGCTTTATCGTACACACATCCAGCTCAGTACTAATCTGGTACGAAATGCCTCCTCGTGCATTAGCTGCATTCAAGAGTGGTGCTCCTACAAAATGTATAGAAACAATACCGAGAATTCACATGGATTCTATTAAGTAAAAATACAGCTAAGGGGCGGACATATGCGCTTACACTCTCTCTTCAATAGTAATCTTAATCAACGCTTAATCAACGCTTAACCGCTTAACTCTCTCTGTGGTTGTATGGGCTCCTCCCTGTATTATTGGTGTGTGTTGTATGGTACAGATCAACACAAGGCTAGTGGAAGACTCCAAAGACGGTGCAAATATTCGTACTAGAAACAGTAATTGTGGGGGGGGGGGGGGGGGGGGGGGGGAGTAGTGGCATCCGATTATATTTATATAGGCATGCCCCATGCAACATCCCGCCACACATAAAGCCGGATTGTTGAAGCCGCCCATGATAAGTAAGGACATCCATTTCGTTCACCTGCAACCAAGAAGGGGAAAGACTGGGAGTTGAAATAGAACAGATATATTGACATTGTGATCCCTATCGAGTTTTATGTCCAAACGGACGCCTTATCTTTCAAGACACTTTAGTAATAGATATATTGAATATTTTTTTTAAATAATATTTTTTTAACAGAATTTCGTAATCTAGCGCGTTTTTTTTTCAGAAATTTGATTTATAGCGTGGCGTCGGCACCGGCCGGGCCGAAACCTTGTTTCGGCACGGGCCAGGCCGAAACTAAGTGGTTTCGGCACGGGCAAGGCCGAAAGCCTGCTGGGCTGCATGCGCATACTGTTTCGGCCCTGGCCGTGCCGAAAGCAGCATTTCACAATTTTTCCCCATTTTCCCGATTGTTGGTATTTCCCGCCACCGCTAATATTGCCATTATTTTCCCGGCAGCACCACGCATATTATGGTTTTCTCGAGTAAATTTGTTTCACGGTCAATTGTTCCTGTTTTTTCTCCCGCCATTTTCCTCCCGCCCTTCTTCTTCGCTCTTTTTCTCCCGCCCTTTTCCTCCCGCCCTTCTGCTCGCGCTCTTTTTCTCCCGCCCTTTTCCTCCCGCCCTTCTTCTCCGGTTTTTTTCTTCCGCCATTCGTCTCCCGCTCTTTTTCTCCCGGGTGAGCTTATATATACCCCAGCAGACGTTGTGATGGAGGCGTGTGGTGTGTGGTGATTTTCTTAGTCGCATAGGAAGGATGTCTGGTAGTTCGGGTCCTAGTTTGGAACATAGGTCATGGTGTGTTCTGTATGAAGCCGTAAGATGGACTGATGGTAGTATTAGGGAGGGTAGGCCGAAGAGCTGTTATAGGGAGCTAGTTAGTGAGACGGGCAACCTTCGTGAGCTGGGAGAAACTCTAGCCAAAAAATACAAAATCCCGCATATGACCCCTGATGAAATTTTAGATGAAATTGATGGGTGGCGGTGGAAGTGGCAGAGAGTGTTTGAGCTAAAAGATATCGAGGCGGGTCTACGGGACATGCCTATGACTCCTAAGTCACAGATAATCCATTTTTCGAGGGAGGCCTATGCATTTCACGTGGGGAGGTAACTGAGTACGAAAGTTTTATTTGTTAGAATATAGTGTTATTTGTCTGAAATATTTTCCTCTGCTATTGTTCTTGTGCAGCGCTGGCCCGCAGACGCACAGTTTCTGAACAAAGAGATCCCTCATTTTGGTTGGATGGAAGCTCTTTTTGGCGCTTGTCCTGAAGGCCGTCCACAGAATGCATTGTACGCTGATGACGTGAAGAAGGCTATAGCAAAGGCCAAAGCTGACAGTGATGATGATTTCATGCCTTCTAAACGAGGCAACCGCAGACGTAAGTTCAAGAGTGTTGGTGCATCGAAGGCTGTCGCCGATGAAAATAGTGATGATGACTTCATGCCTCCATCGCGAACACGCGGCAGAGGGAAGTGAAGTCGTTGATTAGAATTAGTCATCGTTTGTATTATTTCCAAGTATCTTTAAGAACTAGTATGTAGAACTACTGAAGTTGTAACGTTGTATGTTAGATTAATGTATCGATGCAATGTGGAAGGATATGTGTCGCACATATCCTAATAATATGTCTCCTACTTAGATAATAATATGTCTCGTACGTAGATAATATGTCTCATACAAACATAAATATGAATATGTCTCACATAGAAACCGAAATACGGATAGTAGAACATAGATAGAAATATGTCTCATAAATATGTCTTATACGGAAGATAGTAGTATCAGTCATCTCTGTGAGGACGTGTCCGCGGCTGTCTACGGGGTCGACGCCCGGAAGGTGACAAGCGTCTCGGAGCGCGGTGGTCACGCATCCCTCGGCCTTGCAACGGCTCGTCCTCCTGTGTCTGGGTTTCCTGCGTCGGGGCCGGCGGTGGAGTCTGGTACATCTGGTCGTCGTACAGCTCCGTGTGTGGAGAGTCGTCACCCCCACCTGCACATGTAGATGTTACGTCAGTACTCCGTTTAGGTGGACATGATAAATAAATGAGAGTTTTATAAAGTACTTACGGAGGTGGACCGGAATCTGAGACATCGGTAGAGCAGACGGGTTCCACACGTTATGTTGAGGTGGATGTATCCCGTAACCTTGCGACATGGCAAACTGGTACCCATGTGGCATGCCATACCCATAGGAAGGCGGCATCCCGAGCCCGTACATAGGTGGCGCCTGCCACGTCGAACTACCAGGCTGGGTAGGATCTGGCTGCTCGTACATAGGTGGCTGTGATGGACCGTGCTGGGAAGGATCTGGCTGGTGGGACGAACTACCATGCTCGTATGTAGGTCGTGGGCGAGGAGTCTGTACTACTGTAAGACGTGGTCGGGGGTCCTGTCGACCTGTGGAGTGACGGGAGGGTGATACCTGTGCATCCTGAATAAGTGGAGTCCGGGAGAGTGACTGCCGCGCGGGGCGAGGGTGACGCGGGGCTGGGCTGTGGGCCGCAACGTCTGCACCGCCGGCACAAGTAAGAACAGAGTACACACGTCGTAGGTTGTCCTCCAGACGCTTGAACCAAGACGCCTGTTGCGGTAGTGGGGCAAAGGCGGCAACGTCGCTCTGAATGTCTTGTATCAAGTCCGCCTGTTGTAGGAAAACAAAATGTTAGTGTTGATTATTGAGACATGCATTTACCAATATTAGTGAAGTACATACCGCGTAGTATCTGCTTCCCCCAATAGCCTCAAGCGGGTACATGTCCGTAACAGAAGGAGGTGGCAACTGATCAGGCTGCGACGTGTGCACTAAGCGAAGTCGAGTGGACTGTCTGTACGTCCGCAGATATAAGTTGAAATCATGTAGCACAAATGGCTCATCCGAGGGCCATACATTAGCCGTCGCGTTCGCCCATTCCGCTATGTACGGATTAAGTGCCTGTAGCCAAGATGCCAGAGATCTATCTCCTTGTCGCGACAATCTGAAACATGTAGGCGTAGTGTAATTAGAAAAGTACATTCCAAAGTCCTTGGTGTACACACAGTTGATTAAAAATATACCTGTGGATGTGCGGAGGAAGGGCGGGAACTCTAGCGGGTGGCTCCGGCAATTGTCGCTTGCCAAACTGTCTCATGACACGTTGTTGGGCCATCTCCTCCACTGTGACATCGAAAACAATGCGGGCTCGAGTGTACCAGTAGTTTTCATCCCTCCGGCAGAAGCTAGAAATCCCACCGGGGTATCTCGCCTGCACCCTGTCATGACGGTACGGCTCCCATATAACCTGATTGTCTTGCAATTGATCAAATTGCATCGTGAATGACTCGTAGCAGTTTTTAACCTGCTGGCCCGCGTACCGCCTCTGCAAATAGATAAACTAGTAATTAAGTGATGTGCAAGTTTACCAAAATAAAAAGTTTGAAAAATTAAATGATGTGCAAGTTTACCTCTCTACGCGCCCACATAGTACCAATAGTAGGCAAAGCGACTAGGTTTGTCTCAACGAGCCTGTACTCCCAGGGTGTAAGAGCGTCGACGTCAGGCCTACCGATAGGGAACCTCTCCAGGACCATAACTGCAACAGTAGTGGACAGCCAAGAAGCGAAGCGGAACGCTTATTCTTCATGCACGCCGAACACATAGCTCGGTACGTGGCGGCTAAGACAGCTGACCCAAAACTCCGTGGCACTATGTCGTCAACGTGATGTGCCTCCGCAATCTCTCGCGCCATATTGATGAAGCGCGCACTAATAGTGTCGACGTGGGAGTCAATGAACATTACCTTGCCAAACAGCCACAATAGGTATGCCTCCAGACATCTAGTAATCTGCGGTTCAGTCAAGGCGGTATCCGGGTATCCTAGAACTCCAATCTGCATTGATCATACAAAACGAACCGAGTAAGTACAAGTTTGTTGATAATAAAAATAAAACTCATAATTCTAAAAGTCATACCTGAAACTTGCTCAACCATTTAACCCGAGGACCGTGTCGCTCGTACTCTATGGGCGGGTTAGCCGGATGTATCCCTGCGAAACGTAACTACATTTCGGCATGCCAATTATGTGGAGCCTGTAAAGGACCTACGACCGCGCCCGCCAGTGGGAGACCCAATAGATATGACACATCCTGCAGAGTCGGTGCCATCTCTCCGCACGGGAGGTGAAAAGTGTGGGTCTCGGGCCTCCATCGATCAACTAAGCAGCAGAGCAGTGACCTGTCTGGGTTGATGCGTCGAGATGCATCAACCTGCACATCAATATCTGGGGCCCCGAGCTGATCTGGTGGAATATGTTGCCACTCCGCGGAGTCGCCTCAACTAGGCGCGCTATAGGTAACAGACCAGACCAAGATAAACTGCAACAAAATTTTCTTATTCGTCATATCGTACAACGTAACAAAATAATCAATATATTCTCTTATACGTACCGATCAACCCAATCAGGGTGTATCATCCTGTTGTATGATGGACCCCGCGTACGCAAGATCTTCGGTACGTCACCACCCTCCCAAATCTTTGCACGATGTTTTCCATCGATCACCCACTGAGCAACGCATGTGCAGCCATCTGTACAAATTTAAACATACAAATTAACAGACATACAAATTAAACCATACAAATTAAACCATACAAATTAAATCATACAAATTAAACCCCATACAAATTAAATCATACAAATTAAACCATACTAAATTGTACACCTCAGCTAGGTTGGTAGTCATGATGCCGTAACGTGCTCCATATTGGTCGTGCAACAGAGACCACTTCACAGGAGGCTCCTTCTCTATCCACTCTTCAAAATTTTTGATTCGTTTTCCCTTCTTTCTCTTCGTACCAGGAGGATCAATTCCAGGCAAGTCACACAAACCAACAGGCTCTGACTCTGTCGTATTTGCCGCATTGCTCTGTGTCGCATCACCCTCTGCTGCAGTACCATGTGCCGCAGCAACCTGCGCCGCAGCAAGCTGTGTAACTAACGCTTGCGCCTATGCAGCTTTCCTTTCCTTTACTTGCTGCCCAGTGAATTCAGTCAGTCTTTCCCACAGAAAGTTGTACTTCCTCTGCTGATTCTGATTGCACAGTCTTTTAAACAGATTCATCAGCCTTTTACTCTTAAAGCATGAGTAAAAGTTAGCGCCGAGATGGCGCATACACCAGCGGCTCTGCATGTCAGTCCATGGTGCTGGTTCATCCTCGGTGGGGTGCTGCAATCGCTTTATAGCCTTAAGCATACCAGGATGCCTGTCGTGAAGGATGCACACATTTGGCCGAGTCTTCACGACTCCCATTTTCAATTGCCTGAAGAACCATATCCAGCTATCATAATTCTCACCCTCGACGAAAGCGAAGGCAATCGGGACGATCTGCCCATTGCCATCCACACCTATGACGGTCAGGATCTGCCCCTTGTACTTGCCTGTGAGAAACGTGCCGTCCACGCAGAGCACTGGACGACAATGGGTAAAAGCTTCGATGCATATGGCGAATGAGAAGAACAATCGACCAAACACATCATATTCAGGAATCTCCTCCAGTTTTTGTAATTGGACTATAGCATATGTGCCAGGGTTCCTCTCCTTCAATGTGCTAACAAGACGAATAACATTATCATAAGAGTCATAGAAAGACCCAAACCGCTCCTCTAGAGCTTTCTGCTTGGCTCTCCAGGCCTTTCCATACTTAATGGTGGTATTCCATCTTGCCTGAACTGTTCTTATTATGTGTTTTGCTACCATGTCTTTCTTCTCCACTATCTCACTGAACAAGAGACGTGCAATGAGAGTTGACGTTAGGTTTGGATGATTTGTGAGCAAACTATCAATTTCACATGTGTGCGGCACGACGTCTGACACCACCCACATCGTGTCAAACTTCGGCAAGTGACCATGCACCCGTGAAGGACAATCAATGTCAGCACAACTCATTGTCAAATATGTTCTATTTGACACATCAGTGCGGAAAACCCTTTGCGTGGACAATGCCCACTGAATCACAGCTTCCCTTAACTGCTGCTTCGTGTTGTACTGAGCCCGATTGCAACGTTATTCACATGGTACTCCCAGGACGATTCCTGGACATCAGGCACAACCGTGAAGGCAAAATTGTCCTGATTCCAGTAACTGGGAATAGGCACATCTTCATCATTATTTCATCAGAATCTTCATCAGAATCAATATCTTCCGCGACGCCATCCTCGTCTTCCACCAATATCTCACCCTGTACTGTGCCTTCGTGCTCATCTGCATCAGCCTCCCCAATTTGGGCAGGTCCTGCTGACAGTGCTGGTTCATAATGAAGAGGAATTTCTGCCAGTGATGGTAAATAGTCAACAGGAATTTGAGCAGGTCCTGCTGACGGTGATGGTTCATAATGATCAGGCATTTGGGCACAATGCGAACTATTTGCTTCACTAGTCTCTCCAGTCTGAACACCACCGCCACCTATTTTCAAATTATTATGCTTCAGAACAAACGACACTAGGACTTCTGGTTTTGTCCCTCGGCGTTTGCATGATGCTAGCCAAGAAACCCACTGATTTGTCCGATCAAGCGGCAACAACTCCCAGCGAATATTTGAACGGGATTTGTCCATACCGACTGAATCCTAACAGTCCAGTAATTAGGATCATACCCAAAATTCACCGTAAAATACTACTGGACACCGCTGATTTTTACTTTCTCTGGCTCTGTTAACTGAATCTCCACATTTCCAAATTCACTAAGATCAACCCCTGACTCAGATGCACGTACTGTACCGGCACCGTAGTGCACAACAACATCGACCACTTCCATTACCTAAACAAATTTATTCCATCATTAAATACTCCACAACGGATATATCTAAATATTACGACCGCCCAAAATAAATATGACGACCCCCGGTAAAATTAAGACTAATCAAAATATACAATACATCTAACTGACAACATACACTAATCCTGACACATCCACCGGCAAACTATATTAACATCTAACCGACAACATATACTAATATGACCACCTAAAATATGCCGACCAACTAAAATATCACCACCACCTAAAATATGACCACTAACTACAATATATCTACACTAATCCACACATATGTCATGCATCCACCCTTAAATTATATTAACACTTAACCTAAAAAATCTAGAGATTAGGGTTTACCCTTGACGCGTGCGTAGCTCCCGCTGCCCGGCTTCAATCTAGCACCACCACCGCCGCACCACGCCTCTAGCTTTCCAACACCGGTACACACCATCACTATCCACCATTGTTGACCACCATTGCTCCACCTCCACTCCCCAAACGCCTCCACGAACAACTATCCCATCAACAGATCGGGGATGTCCTAACCCTCCTCTACTCTATTTCTTTAATATGTGGGTTTGTGGGGATTTTTTGGGGGAAGAATGGGTGTGGTTTTCCCTGGAAACGGAAGAACAAAGGAGAGCAGAGGAGCTGGAACGAGTGGAGCTGGAGCGAGGGAAGGAAGGAGAGAAGGAAGAAGAAAGGTGCCGACGGTTTCTGCCTCGATTCGGCTCGGGTAAGGCCGAAACGTCCATTCGGTTCGAGTAAGACCGAAACAGCTGGGCCAGGGCTGCCGCTGCGCAGGCCGACATGCATGAGCCACCTTTCGGTTTTGGCCAGACCGAAACACGTTGTTTCGGTGTCGCCCGCGCCGACGCCGCGCTACAAATCAAAATTCTGCAAAACGCGTGCTACATTCCAAATTTCTGTTTCAAAAAATATTATTTAAAAAAAAAGTCTAGATATATTAGTGGCGTGCCAGCAATGACCCACGCCACAAGTAACTTATGTTTTTCGATAAAGACCAGTAACTTATGTCTTGACGGATTATGAAATTATTGTAGAAAAACTTCTATTTGTGTGATAACAAAAGCGCAATAAAATCTCACCAAACATTGTCGCAAGAAACACATATATAAATCAGTACCCCGTCTGTCATCATTCTACCAGGGATCATGTTGCAAACAGATACATTGATATAAATCGTGGGAGAACTGATAAACAATTTCCCCATACCATCACAAAACCCATGGGCCAACCAAAGGTTTTGCGGAAATTAATACCGTTTCATCGATCCTTGAAATTTGGTTTGACCTCTTGCATATACATATATACTTGGTTTGCTATATTGGTTATTAGACGTAAGGATACCCTAATTCATAATAACACTAGTCTTTTTTTTTTTGAGAACACAGTACAACACAGACGCTCACAAATACGCACATACACTCACCCCTATGAACGCACGCACGCACACCCTACCCCTATGAGCACCTCTGAAGGACTGAGCCGGCAGATCTTGAGGTTGACGAAGTCACCACAGGCGCCTCGCTGTTGACGGGCACGTCACCTACCACTGAAAGAATAGCGCCGGATAATCCTGGAATAAATCCAGGTAAATGCAAACGCCCATGCCAAGTCTAGGACTTGAACCTGGTGGGCTGGTTCCACCACAGGGAACCCAACCATCAGAGCCAAGCTCCGTTTGCATAATAATAACACTAGTCTGAATATGTAGAAAAGTGCACACTCCTTACTTCCATTGTAATTGATACGAAAAAAATGAGATTGACTCATGGGACCAAATTCTCTCAATACAACATATGGTCCTAGGTCATCACGCTCAAACATGGTGGTAAAAATGCCACCACTAAGGTGCCTCTCCCTATGATCTCTAACTTTTATCTCGAGTCTCTTTTGTGGTTCTAGAGCGGATACGAATTTTATGATTTTCATATTCTATCTAGAATAGCAAAAATATCATGACCTGGCTACAAGCGCCCCCCGGTGAAAACCCCGTGCCCACTGCTGACTCACTCATGCTACCATATAGCACGGCAGCGGCCGCGGGCGGTCCAAGTGGCCGGTGAGAGCCTCAAGGCTCCACGCCGGGCGTGGGGCCCACGCCGTCAGCAAGCGAGAACGCGCGCGCGCACGCGCGGACGAACGGACGGCCGGTGTGATCGAAGTACCCTGCCCCTCACTCAATCACACTACCGCGCAGCACGCACTCGACTCACACTCCCCACGACGGAACGAGCACGGAGCGCGGATCCCCCCGATAAATAATCCCACCTCGCCGCGCCGCTCCTCCCAAAAATCCATCGATCGGGGCTCGGTTCCCCGGCCGCACGACGATGATGGCCATGGCCGAGGTCCCCTGCCTCTGCGCGCGCCCGTCCCTCGCCGTACCCGCGCGCCGGCCGGCACCGCGACCGCGCGGCGTGTCGCGGCCGTGCCCCGGTGCAACGACGGCGCGGAGGGGAGTCGGGGCGGTCCGAGCCGCGGTTGCGGAGGCGGCGGCGGTGGCGGTCGAGGAGGAGGAGGACGACGAGGCGGTGGCGGTCGAGGAGAGGTACGCGCTCGGCGGCGCGTGCAGGGTGCTCGCCGGAATGCCCGCGCCGCTGGGCGCCACCGCGCTCGCCGGCGGGGTCAACTTCGCCGTCTACTCCGCAGGCGCCACCGCCGCCGCGCTCTGCCTCTTCACGCCCGACGATCTCAACGCGGTGGGTGGGCTTGCTTCCCGACTAGTAGAATTCAGCATTGCGTTGCGTGCGCCCTTTTTTTTGTCAAACCGTTTGAGTTTCATGTTGTTGGCGCAATGGTGCAGAATAGGGTGACCGAGGAGGTTCTCCTCGACCCCGTGATCAATCGGACGGGGAACGTGTGGCATGTCTTCGTCGAAGGCAAGATGCACGACATGCTCTACGGGTACAGGTTCGATGGCACCTTCGCCCCTCAGTGCGGCCAGTACTTTGATGCTTCCAATGTCGTGGTGGATCCTTATGCTAAGGTGGGAGATGCTTCTTTAGCTTTACTTTGCTTGTTGATGCTTGCAGATTGATACATGAGTACTCACTTGTTCTGCCTTTTTGTTGCTCTAGGCAGTGATAAGCCGAGGAGAGTATGGTGTTCCGGGCCTGGTGGCGATTGCTGGCCTCAAATGGCTGGCATGATCCCTCTTCCGTATAGCACAGTATGCCTGAATTGCTCAATATATCGGTCTTCGTCCTCGTCTAAGACAGTCATGATTAAAAAAAATAGTATCACTGTACATTCGTAAATGTCTACTAAAATCTGACAAATAGCTGTATTTCTCTGATGTTAAAGGACTTTGAATCGTATTATTTATATTTTGTTTGCAAGTGGAAATGAAGTGAAATTGCATCTACTGCTTGTTACGGTTATCTTAGTTGTTTAATTGGAAATGCAGTAAAATGTTTGCATCTGCAGTTTGATTGGCAAGGCGACCTGCCTCTAAGATATCCTCAAGAGGACCTTGTGATCTATGAGATGCACTTACGTGGATTCACGAAGCATGATTCAAGCAATGTAGAACATCCGGGTACTTTCATTGGGGCTGTGTCGAAGCTTGACTATTTGAAGGTACAGTTGCTACTTTCTGACAACATAAGATAATTCTTACAAAAACTACATAATTATCCAGAATTTGCGTGATTACAAAAACTACTGGATATGATAGAAGCTATATGCTCATTACTTAGAAGATGTTCACATACATTTTAGTTGGATTTAGAAAAATATACCCCATTCTGCAACTTAATCATGACCAAATATGTTATACCAGATCTGCTTATCAACTCTATACTATTTTCATAAACACTTCTCTTAGTAGTTTGGCGGCTGCTACCTGTTTCTTGTATGACTGGTCATTAATAGCAATTTAAGACATTTACTTGTATGTGTACCCTTAATTTGATATTGGAATACTTGCATTGCAGGAGCTTGGAGTTAATTGTATAGAGTTAATGCCCTGCCATGAGTTTAACGAGCTGGAGTACTCCACCTCTTCCAAGTATGTATACTTGAATTTAGTATTAGATCACCTGCAGTGTTCAAATGAGAGTTCATACATATCCTATGCATCCATAAGCGATATGTATTTAGAGGATTGTTTTTTCAGCAGTCACTCAACAGTTTAAATCCTGTAGGTGTTTCTATTGATATAATGGTACCAGCTTCTCCTATGATATTGTGATATAATTTTTGTACCTAAGCTATAGTTTTTTCATGAGGCATTAATCCATAATTGAGGTTCATCACATTAATTCCAATTTACAGCTGAATAGTTGATAGCTGGAATTGAAATCTAGCATGCTATTGTCTTGCCATCTCCATACTTCCTAACATGGATTCGATCTGTGTATCTTTCTTTTGTACTGAAGGCTCTAATTGCCCTCTCATTATTCCTGTGGACACTATTATGATTGGCTATATTCTCACCGGAAACAAAGCCAATTTGTGATACTATTTCATATGGGCTACTTGTTATCTTACCAGGATGAACTTTTGGGGCTATTCTACCATAAACTTATTTTCACCAATGACGAGATACACATCAGGTGGGATAAAAAACTGTGGGCGTGATGCCATAAATGAGTTCAAAACTTTTGTAAGAGAGGCTCACAAACGGGGAATCGAGGTAAGCATTAATGCTTATCTAGTATTTGCTGCCTCTTCAACTTATCAGTTTGATGCTAAGACATGTTACTGTTAGGTGATCTTGGATGTTGTCTTCAACCATACAGCTGAGGGTAATGAGAATGGTCCAATATTATCATTTAGGGGCATCGATAATAGTATATACTATATGCTTGCACCCAAGGTGAGAGATCTTTCTCATTATGTAATTATTCTTTAATGGATGCGTAGAGTACATATGTATTATGTAGTCCTTCTGTGGATTCAGTCTCTGCAATCAAAGAACTTCAAGGGCATTTGTTCATGCAGGGAGAGTTTTATAATTATTCAGGCTGTGGGAATACCTTCAACTGTAATCATCCCGTGGTCCGTGAATTTATTGTAGACTGTTTGAGGTACAGATATAAGTGTAACATCTAGAAAATACTTCTCAGTTTTTTTCACTGCTTGTCGTTTTAATACAATTAAGCCGCAAGCTTGTAGGTAGGTAAATCTTTTGATCAGCATATTGTATCTTTAAATGTTACAGATGCTAATGTTTTGGTGCTTATAGATTTGGCGTCTTTAAATTCTTCTTCAATAAAAAGGGAAAATCTATTGTATCCTACCATCATCTCTTGGATGTTCATGAATAAACAGGAAAAAAAGGACTAATAAGTTGCTTTTAATAAGCTTGAATCTTCTGTTAGCCCATCTTCATCATATATCAGGGCAAGCTTATTGGCATTTATTCTATATACTTGTCAAGACAAACTATTTATTCAATACTAATTAAGTTTGTTCTGTAGATACTGGGTGACCGAAATGCATGTTGATGGTTTTCGTTTTGATCTTGCATCCATAATGACCAGAGGTTCCAGGTACTTTATATTTATTTTTGTTTGTATCTTCCCTTTTCAGAAGAACCTTAAAGTAATGTTTCTTTTACAAGTATGTGGGATCCAGTTAATGTGTATGGAGCTCCGATAGATGGTGATATGATTACAACAGGAACACCTCTTATTAGTCCACCGCTTATTGACATGATCAGCAATGACCCAATTCTTGGAGGTGTGAAGGTACATATTTCATTAAACAGTCGTCATCTATGTACATTGATTTGTAGGATGCTAATGATTCATCTTCCAGTTTTGATAAGAAATACATTTTTTATGCAAGCAGCTCTGATTATCTGCTCCTTATGAGTTACAGTACAACATGTAGAGTAATACACATCAATTGAACATATTATTGATTCCTTGGGAGCCCCTCTTACTCCTTTCTCCCATTGCAATTATAGCTCATTGCTGAAGCCTGGGATGCAGGAGGTCTTTATCAAGTAGGTCAATTCCCTCATTGGAATGTTTGGTCAGAGTGGAATGGGAAGGTAAGAACTGTATAATGTATGGATTCACCTGTTTA
This sequence comes from Poa pratensis, assembly GCA_947311845.1. Lineage (NCBI taxonomy): Eukaryota > Viridiplantae > Streptophyta > Magnoliopsida > Poales > Poaceae > Poa > Poa pratensis. Next base: position 24,089,053 of record CAMZMU010000105.1, read on the forward strand.
AAGTCCGATTTGCTAAGTTAACAGATTGTTCTTTGGCAAATACTGGTAGGAGTTAGAACGTATATCAGTGACATACTTAAAAAGCTAAATGATACACTTTCTGCAGATAAACAAATATGGTTCCGCGTCTGTAAATGCACAAGAAAGATAGCACATGAGATTAATGGTGAAGTACGACGTGTCAAATAATTGAATGTGCCTATCGTTGAGTGTCCATTCTGCAAGAAATATTTGAGTTTAATCAGGCCTTCGAGAATTTATCTGTATATTTATTTGATATATGCTGCCATATAGAAAAAATCAAACTGGTCTCATAGAAACTTTCTGGAAGAAGTTAATCATCTTTTGTTGGAACATTTGGATAAACGGATAGACACATTTTCGAATTAGATCTCCACGGCATATATGGAAGAGGATATTACTTTAGGAAATGCAACAGCTAACCTCAGTGTTACATACAAGATTTTGGATGTTTTAAGCAGGTAGCAGGATGGCAATTTAGTTTGTTTTTACCTTTCTTTTTAGCTTGATTTGAGGGTATGACCGAGATTTTCAATACAATCCTATTTCTTTTTTTGGCAACTTTACCCTAGGGGAAACCCCTATGGTGTAGAATACAATCCTATTTTCATTGTACTGGCTCCTTAGAAAAATCAGCGTTACTTACAACATTTATTGTTTAAATCGTTTTTATCGGGAATGAAAATTTGAAATCAGTACCAGACAGTACCATATTAAGCCTGTATGTATGAGTTAAATGCTTTTGGAGTTTTAAGAGAGAACATAGGATCGTGTGCATCCATCTTCAACTAAACCAATATGTAGTACATTTCCCATTTACCTTTGTACTAGCTGTTTCATTAAAGTACTCACATGTGTGGTTGTTTCCTCAGTACCGGGACATTGTGCGTCAATTCATTAAAGGCACAGATGGATTTTCTGGTGGTTTTGCTGAATGTCTTTGCGGAAGTCCACACCTATACCAGGTATGTTGTGCCAATACGTGTAAATGGATCCAGTGGAATGCCACCTGGATTAGCTGTTGTATTTGGCCTAGAAGTGTAACACTAGTGCTATACATATAGGCCGAATAAAGAAACACAGGGCTATTCAGTTCTTTATTTTTCTGGTGGCTAATACGCTTAAAATTTTCCATCAATGTAACTTTGAAGAAGTGAGAAGAAGCCATATTGAGTTTTTGGAGAAAAAAACAGCCATATTGGATTCCATATGTGGGACCATATATTGATAAAACTGTTTGTTCCTTCAAAGAAAATGAAAACAACTTGATACTTTCTGTCAGTATGAAGTTTGCTTCGTGTATACTTTAAAGAGAAAGCGTTGAAATTAATGTGTCAGATAATTCAACCTGTTACTCACAAAGGTCTATTTGCTTTCCATATAAATCAAATTAGTAACTTATATTTGGTCACTTCAATTTCTTATTGATTAATCAGGCAGGAGGAAGGAAACCTTGGCACAGTATCAACTTTGTATCTGCACATGATGGCTTTACGCTGGCTGATTTGGTAACATATAATAACAAGTACAATTTATCAAATGGGGAGAACAATAATGATGGAGAAAATCACAATCTTAGCTGGAATTGTGGGCAGGTAATGCTGAACTCTCCTGTTTCTGTATTTTCTTGCTTTACCTCTAGACAAACGTCTAGCTAAATCGTTAGGGAAGTAACGGTGTCCCCACCAGATGTCATGTTCGTAGAATTGTAATTTCTAAAATAAACTTGCCTTATATTTTGTGCGCGAGCCGGTACAGGAGTTGTGGCTAAAGATTGATCAGTATGATCGTCGAAACTAATAGGGGGAAACCATGAGCACAATTACTTGAAGTTGATAAACTTTCCTCTGTTTACCTCACAGCAGACCCCTCTGCATATAAAACTTGTATACCAACTGCCAAGAAGCTTCAGAATCATGTGTGACATGTACTTACAATTTCATGTGAACAATATAGGAAGGAGAATTCGCAAGATTGCCAGTCAAAAGATTGAGGAAGAGGCAAATGCGCAATTTCTTTCTTTGTCTCATGGTTTCTCAAGTAAGACTTGCTATCAGACCTCTCTACATTTTTGTTATTTCTTGTTTTCACACAATGGCAAACGTGGTCAGTTGTAACACCCAACAGGCAGTTTGTGTCAAATTTGACAGAAAGGGTCTTGGTTTCAGTTTTGTCCTACCTCCATACATGCCAATATTAATACTCATCATGAAGGGATTTCTTATCTGAGATTCCCAAAGTTAAATTCTTCAATTCACCTTCAGTATTTCAAACCTTCTAAACATTTTCATTTTTTTTCCCAACTGCTAGGGAGTTCCAATGTTCTACATGGGTGATGAATATGGCCATACGAAAAGCGGCAACAACAATACATACTGTCATGATCATTATGTTAGTCGAATTCGATCATGTATTTTTCTTAATAACTATCTTAAAAAAATTCCATTCATCCATCTTGATTCTTGTATAGGTCAATTATTTCCGCTGGGATAAAAAAGAGCAATCCTCTGACTTTCACCGCTTCTGTTGCCTCATGACCAAATTCCGCAAGTGAGTACTATTTCAGTTTGAGTAATTTCTGTACGGAACCACTTGAGGTGCCTCCAAAATGCTAAATGAGTGAGGTCTATTTGACTGCTCTGTAGGGAGTGTGAGAGTCTTGGCCTCGAGGACTTCCCAACGGCTGAACGGATGCAGTGGCACGGTCATCAGCCTGGGAAGCCTGACTGGTCTGAGACAAGCAGATTCGTTGCCTTCTCCATGGTACATATATAATTCTCGTACTTCACCTATGTTTTACTATTTTAAGCACAAACTAAACTATGGATAGATTTTATAAGTAACGATGCTCCTATGTATCTCACCACAGAAAGATGAAACACAAGGCGAGATCTACGTGGCCTTCAACACCAGCCACTTGCCGGCTGTCGTAGGACTCCCAGAGCGCATAGGATACCGGTGGGAACCGGTGGTGGACACAGGCAAGCCAGCACCATATGACTTCCTCACCGACGACTTACCTGATCGCGATCTCACTATCCACCAGTTCTCTCATTTCCTCAACTCCAATCTCTACCCTATGCTCAGCTACTCTTCAGTCATCCTTGTATCGCGTCCTGATGTTTGAAAGACCGATGTACAGCGAATAATATATAGTCCGTTCGTATATCATCAGTGTGTGCAATCTCTCTATGGCCAGTGATCTAATCGATCCACAGATGCAAACTGCAAAGTTTTCTGGTGATCAGATATGTTTTTCGTGACGACCAAAGCTACGAGAACGTTCATTGACAATGGACAAAGAGGTAAATGCACATAGCGTGCTGTGCTGTCGAAAGATGATCCACATTGCATTCACCAGAACAGCAAAAGAAAAGACAGAAGAAACAGCAAAACGAACAGATGATCCCCATCCCAAGTCTCCAGCACGACCTTGCTTGCTGTGCATTGTTTGATCAGGAGACGTTGCTCTCTGGATATGTGATGCACCTGTACACCCTGCATCTCTGGCATAGGATGTACCCAGCCTGCAATGACAATGGACGCCAACGGTTGGTCATCGGCCGCCTGAGCTGAGGAAGAGAAGGGAAACTAAGATATGAGGAAGAACTCACGGCCTTGCAGGTTGGGCAGCGGCGGTAGATCCGGGGGCTGCTCTCGGACTTGACGTTGTTCTTCTTCCCTTTGCAGAAGTCGCACAGCAGCCACCCCGTGCCGCCGCAACCATCTTCGCACTCTACTTCACCTTCTTCCTTGGGACAAAATCACATATGGCAGGTGAGAATCATTAGCTTCAACTCTACAGATAGTCCATGAGGTTTGAGAGATGCTAACCTCCATGTCCGCCTCAACCTCCGGCAGAGCCGCCTCTGCGGCCGCCGCCGCGGCGACCTCCCTGGGAACGGACACGCATCCGATCTTCCTCGGCTGCTGGAACGGCGACCAGGTCGACGCCGACGCCCAGAGCGGCAGCAGCGGCGCCGGCCGGTGGCACCAACGGTTCAGGCTCGTCGCGCTGCACCATTGCACGGCCATTCCTCGTGTCCTTCCTCAGCTTCGCCTCACCACCGCTCCCTCCGGATAACATTGCGAGGGAAAGAGGCAAAGAGTACCGAACTCTGACGTCCCGGGCCCACGCAAGTCCAACTTCGAAGCCTGACACCTGGGCCACCCAGAATCTCAGTTCGCTGGTTCTACAAGTCGCCTGAGGTCAACACATCCGGTTTGGGCTTTCTCATTCTTCACCAGATCTCGCCGCCGCGTCCGCTCCCGTTCAATGCCGTCGCCGCACGGCCCGCACCACCACCACTACCTTGTCCTGCTCCTCTTATTCGTCGTCGGCGTGGTGCTCTCCGCCGTCGCGGCTCTCAGTGACGAACGAGAGGAAGCCTGCCGCGCGGAGTACCGTCAAGAAGACCTCCGGCCGGACCGGCTCACGGTGCTCCTGAGCGGCTACTCGGAGCGGCGGCTCCCGCTCCTCCGCGCCATCGCGGGGGCCTACGCGGCCCACCCGCTGGTCCACGCCATCGTCGTGCTCTGGTGCAACCCCTCCACCCCCGACGACCGCCTCATCTTCCCGCGCTTCCCGCCGCGCGTCTCCCTCCACCGCACCGCCTCCGCCTCCCTCAACTCCCGCTTCCTCCCGCTCCCCTCCATCCGCACCGCCGCCGTGGCCGTCGCGGACGACGACGTCCTCCCCGACGCCGCCGCCATCTCCTTCGCGTTCGCCGCCTGGCAGCAGCGGGCCGCCGGCCACCCGGGCTCCCTCGTGGGCTTCTTCCCGCGGTCCCACCACCTCGACCTGGCCCGCGGCAGGTGGGCGTACGCCGCGCCGCAGCCGTGGCGCTACTCCATGGTGCTCACCAAGTTCCTGGTCCTCGGCGTGGACCTCCTCCGCAAGTACTCCTGCTCCCCGGAGCTCGCGGCGGCGCGCGCCGTGGTGGACAGGGAGCGCAACTGCGAGGACATCCTCATGAACTTCGTGGCCGCCGAGGAGTCCGGGAAGGGCCGGTGCTCGTGGAGGCCGGCAGCATCAGGGACTGGGGCGACCCGAGGAACGATGCCAATGCCGGCGCCGGCGAGGATGGGGGCGCTGGCGCGGAGATGAAGACCGTGGGGCTGAGCTCCACAGGGGGCGTGGGCCACTGGGAGAAGAGAGGGGAGTGCATCACGGAGTTCCACCGGCTGCTGGGGAGGATGCCGCTCCGGTACAGCTACGGGAAGGTGGTGGAAGCCGCCGTCGGCGAGCAGGGCTGTGCAGCAAAGGTGGCCGCCTCGTCCTGTGCGACCGGGAGTAGCGCCTGAGCTTCTCGGGGCCGTGTCGACTTTCAGACAGTCCTAAATCAAAACTCTCTACTCTGACAAATTGTAGCAATGGAACGATGTGGAAAACTTTTACATGTTCTCGACAGAGACAGAGGGGGAAAAGACCCGTTCGATTTTGCAACGCAGTTTTTCCTTAACTAGAAAGATCTCCCCGCTTATCATGACTGTCGACAACGAACGGTATTACTCCCACTAATTGATGTGTTGATAAAACAAAAAAGGACTAGACTACAGAGCGGTGCCGCACGTATGTCCTTCCGTGCGGCGGCTGTAGCCAGCCATTGCGTGCGGTGTGACCGAGCGAAAAACGCGCTATTCCTACCAACTAGTACATCACGAGCACGTCACCACGCACACTCAAAAAGCTGCAGCGGCAGCGGTGCTAGTTGCATCGGTAGTAGACAGCATGCATGCAGATTTTGGAATTAACAATCACGGAAATAAAGTAGGGATTGTGCGATACTGAAAAGTGTCTCCTGGCAAATACATGTGTGACCCCAGACTAGCTGTCCGAAATACCCGATTATGCTTAACACAACGATCCCGTGATCAGTCTGTCGTTGCACATAATCCGAATTGGATACCAAGTTTACATCCATTACAATACCGAATTAAAAGTTTTACATAAATGGTCGTTTAGACTAAGTCTTACATAGGTGGCTTCATGGGCCAAACCAAAATATCAGCGGAAGCTACGGCGTAGTAGTCATCACATCCTAACGAAGACGACCCGACAGGTAGCTGACTTATGGAGATCCTTAGTTCGCGTAGAAGTCGCCATACTCCTGCTCGGCGTAGTGCTCCTCCTCGTAGTCTGGCTAGGACAATAGCCAGGGACGAAACCAATATGAGTACATTGGATTGTACTCGCAAACTGCCCCAACATGAGTATGCACTAGTTTTATTTAAATTTCAAACTTTCATTTATTTAAAACATCTCTATATCTTTATTGAAAAAAGGTAAGAAGAGTTTTATAACTATCTTTTAAAGAATCACCATTTTATTTGTTTTCTCCAAAACTCCCCCATTTTCGGACCATAGTCCATCATGGCCCATTTGCCTCCAACCAACTCATACCAACTCATTGGTATAGTTGTATAACATCTCTCCACCTTAGTTTCTTTTAAAACTTAGAGTTTCTCAAAAACTAGCACATGGTGTTAGGACAGCCTCCCAACTGTCCATATCCGAGGACTCGGCTATTCGAATAGTTTTACACTCTGCAGAGGTAGCACGCTTTTCCCACATCCATCCGATAACTCATCGTGTCAGCCACGTCCCGCCATACAAGGTGTATGCGAAGTTGAGCCACCGACCCTAGCCTGTCCTTTGCTCATGCTAGTATAGGATCCTGCCCTTATGGTATTTCCCACCACACTTAACCCAGCCCTTCGGAATCTAAGTGTGAGGACTCATAATTTTGCCCGGCTGACATGGGTATGCCTATTGGGTACCCTACCGTGAGGGTACCTGGTGCACGTATTGACTAGGCCCAACTATCAGAGCCTACATGAAGCCCATGAAGGGAGGCCCAACAAGATGGAGTATCCTCCAAGCTGGCGAAGCCATAGTCGGTTTAGAGTTTCCTTTACTTGTAAATCGAGTCGGTTACGAACACCCGAGACCCAGCCTACTATTTAAGGACTGGGAGGGCCATCGAACCAGACCACGTACTTTCAGAGCCACCAAAACCCTAGCGAGATCGACATCTCGCCGGGACCTTTGTAACCATCATATTCACAAAGCAATAACAGACAGGCAGGACGTAGGGGTGTTACCTCCACACGAGGGCCCTGAACCTGGGTAAAATCTTTGCCCTGCTTGTCAGCCGACGATACTTCCAGCTCTACCACGTTCTCTCCCCCATATTCATAACCTAGGGACCTTAACCATGGGTCTTGATGAGTCTACCCCTCGTCAAGTGGCGCCGTCTGTGGGAAAGAATAGCGCTGGACTCGAAGTTTCGCCGGTCCCAACAGCAAACGGCAAATCGCCGATCACACCAGCAAACGGCAACTCGCCGATCTCATCTGCAAACGGCAACTCGCCGGCCATGTCAGCAAACAGCAACTCGCCGATCCAGGCGACACACGGCGACTCGCCGATCCACTCGAAAAGCGGCAGCCTGCCCGCTTCACCTGCAAAAAGCGCATCTGCTCTTCCAATGAATTTCAATCCGCACTCGCCGGAGCTTCAGGAGGCGTTTTCCGGCCTTGAATCAGGTTTGAGTTTAACTGTTGGAGCATTCAATTTTTTCGTAAACAATCTTGGCACGCAGGACTCGACAGATCCGCAACAACTGGCGCTGGGCGCACTCGAGGCTCCGTCGACTGCGCTCGCCCCGTCGTCGATTCCTGAAGCCTGCTCGCCCGCAACAACCATGTCGACCGGCGAGATCGACAGGTTCATGATGACGGAACTCCAAGGCGAGGAGGCAGAATCAGCATACCGCACAAGCAACGTCGACTTCAACCTACCACTCGACGAGAGTTTCGACTGCGGGATCTCCCTCGATGACTTCTACGAGCCCGCGATTCATAACGACAGCAACGTCGACTCGGAGATCTTCACCAACACCAACCTCGACTCAGAAATCCATAATGGTTTCGCCAACACCGAGATGAGCATAGGCGATGAGCACATCGACAACGAGATTCGCCTCGAAGATCTACTCGATGAACATACTGGCTCTGACATGAGCCTCGACGGCGACGTCGAGTCCATGACTGGAATCGACAGCACATACACCTGTCCACGGGTCACGCCCCATCAGGTCTACGTGGCCTTCTCCGCAGAATCATCCGCAGACGCAGCCGCTCGCAGGCCTGCACAATTCCCATGCACGGTAACCATGCCGGATGGGGTCACAACCTTGACAATCACGGAGGAGATGGCAGCAAAAGCAGATAAAGTCATAAAGGAGTGCACAATGATGCCACCAAATTCCACCCCAGAGGAGATGTTGACCTTCCAGTACTTCAACTGGCAGGAGTCAATTCGACTGCAAAACTACCGAGCGACGCTCGAAGAGCGCAAAAGGCAAGCCAGCCTCTCGAGTGCCCGAAGAAGGGAGCAATCCCTCGGGTCCACAATGCAACCAACCCCACGACCTAGGTCGCGGTTGGCAAGCCTTCCAGAACATGAAAGGGTAGCAATCACCCGTAACCTGTCGTTCATGACAGAGGACGCTAACGGAATCCCAGTGCCCAAAACTGCTGCGGGTGCATTATTCTCCGTAGGTGCTTACCTCAAGGCAATGCAACCTCCGGCGAATGACCCTAACGCAGCCCTGCATCGCCAACAACTCAAATCGCTAGCTCTAGCGGCACAGGCTATACAGCCAGAAGACAAAACTCCAGCAAGGAATCGCGATCGCGACATAGTCGACTCACGACACGCAGCACATCATCGCAGTGGTCGCAGCCACCACTCGGATGAAGGAAGGAGAAGCACGCGCCGGCACAGGTCCAGCAGAAGCAGATCTCGAAGATCCTATAGCAGCGATTCATACTCTGATCGTGAACCAGAGCCATGCGGAGCATTGTGCTTCACTCGACGCATCCGTGGACGCGGATGCCCAAAGGGTTCAAGTTGACAGGCGAACAACCCAAGTACAACGGTCGCCAAGAACCTTCCGGGTGGCTAGAAGATTACAGACTCGCCGTGGCATGCCAGCGTGGCACGAACACCACGGCGATGCAGTACATACGACTCATGCTCGAAGGAACTGCCCGCGACTGGCTCAAGGCGCTCCCTCCATCATCATACGACTCGTGGGACGATTTCCGCAGAGACTTCATCAAAAACTTCGAGCCTCTATGTGAGCGCCCGAAGACATTCGAAGAATTAAGGGCATGCACTCAACGATCAGACGAGTCGTTGAGATCATACATACGGCGGTGGACCGAAATACGCAATTCGGTTGGCAAAGTGTCAGAAGACAGGGCCATGGATGCCTTCATACAAGGTCTCGCCAGGAAGGACTTCAAAGAGGCACTGGGTCGTGAAAAGCCAACCTCCCTGGCTGACCTCATCAAAGTTGCGACTGAGTGGGCAGATGGAGAGGATTCTGTACGCAGATCCCGTGCTTCCCCACCACGCGACAACTACGAAAGCGGCAGTCGAGGCCGCAGAGATTCATACAGAGAAGATCGCAGGCGCAAACGTTCCAAACGTCCTTACGACGATAACAGACCCGAGTTCATGGCGGCTGGATACACACAACCCCGGGAGGACCAAGATAGAAGCAATCGACGCTCGGATGATCGACGGGACAGTCGAGATCGCGAGCAGCGGAGCGACAGCTACAAAAGGCAAGAATGGCGCAAACGCAGCGACGCAAAACCCGAGCGGTCATTCGAGGAAAAGATGGACGACTGGTGCAGATTCCACCTCTTCAAGGGGGACGACGGAAAACTACGCTCCAATCACACCCTAAGGAACTGCAGGGAATTCGACCAAATGGCGACTGACTACATGATACGACTCAAGAGGTACGGCCCAGCACCTGCTCAGCCCACGCCTGCACCCGTACCACAGCCGAACGCTGTGCCCGCTCTCATGGCGCCACAGCCGCCACCGCAACCACCACCACAGCCTGCTCCAGGCGCAAACCTCGCAGGTGCCATACAACCCGTACTACGGGCGGAAGATGATCAATATCCACAGCCCCACGGGCAGATGTACATGATACAAAAGGGTCGCCCCTCCAACAGGCAGCAAAAGCTAATCACTCGACAGGTGAACATGGCTGTCATGGCACCTCCTGCCGTGCCCGAATTTCTGAAGGGATCGGAAACCATCATAAGCTTCAGTCGAGAGGATCATCCCCCAGCTGTAGTTCGACCAGGGCACGCGGCTCTGGTACTCGACGCGCAAATAGGAGGCTACGCCATGACCAAGGTCTTCATGGATGGAGGCAGCGGCATAAACATCATCTTCGCGGACACGCTCCGCAAAATGAACAGGTCAGTCGAAAACCTCCCAAAATCTTCAAATACCTTCCACGGTATCGTTCCTGGCAAAGCAATTAGCCCAGAAGGCACCATACAACTCGACGTTACGTTCGGGGACAAAAGCCACTTCAGGACAGAGTCGATTGAGTTCGAGGTCGTCGACTGGAAATCACAATACCATGCTATTCTTGGTCGCCCGACGTTTGCTCGATTCATGGCGGTGCCACACTACGCGTACCTCACGCTGAAGATGCCAGGACCAAAGGGAGTCATCACTGTCCGTGGAAACTTTCAAAGGTCCGATGCTTGCGACCGCGAGTTCAGCAAAATCTCCGAGATGTTCGGGGTGGAAGAATCACTCGCCGACCTGGCGATTTCCAACGACCGCACACTCCTTCCGGAGCATAAGAAGTTGGCAGTCGACAGATCCTTCAATGCTACAAATGACACAAGGTCGCATCAGGTGCACCCGACCGATCCGTCCAAGACAGTCAACGTATCTTCGAGCCTGCCTATCGCATAGGAAGGCGCGCTCGTCGAATTCCTCCGTGAGAACTGGGAAATATTTGCGTGGTGTCCAGCCGACATGCCAGGTATTCCCAGGGAATTCGCCGAGCACTCTCTCCAATTGTTTCCAGATGCAAAGCCAGTCAAGCAAACGATGCGTCGAATCTCCGGCCCAAAGCGAACCGCAGTCGAATCTGAAGTCGACCGGTTACTCGCAGCAGGATTCATTAGGGAAATCAAGAAATCACAATGGGTGGCCAACCCCGTACTCGTAGAGAAGAAGCATACAGACATCCTTCGGATGTGCGTGGACTTCACAGCGCTGAACAAGTGCTGTCCAAAGGATCACTTCCCGCTACCCCGAATCGACCAGATCGTCGACTCCACCGCCGGATGCGCACGACTCTCCTTTCTGGATGCTTACTCAGGTTATCACCAGATAAGGATGAAGCAAGAAGACGAAGAAAAAACGGCGTTCATAACCCCACTCGGGGTCTACTGCTACACAACTATGCCCTTTGGGCTCAAAAACGCGGGTGCAACATACCAGCGCATGATGCAGGACTGCCTCAAAAAGCAAATCGGACGCAACGTCCAGGTCTACGTGGATGACATTGTCATTACCACAAGGGAAGAACACACACTACTCGACGATTTGAGGGAGACGTTCGCAAACCTCAAACGCTTCCATATCAAGCTCAATCCTAAGAAGTGCACGTTCGGCGTTCCAGCCGGGCAGCTCCTAGGGTACCTAGTCTCTGCCCGTGGAATCGAAGCAGACCCGGAGAAAATACAGGCCATCCTCACAATGCAAAGGCCTTCAAAGCTTCACGATGTGCAGAAACTAGCAGGACGAGTAGCAGCGCTCAGTCGATTCATCAGCAAACTGGGTGAAAAGGCTCTACCATTCTATCGACTGATGAAGAAGGCGGACAAGTTCGAGTGGACGCCAGAAGCTGAAGCAGCCTTCACAGATCTCAAGCGGATCCTCACAAGCCCTCCGATCCTCGTCGCACCTAAGGAACGGGAACCACTCTACCTGTATGTCTCGGCTACAAACAGGGTGGTGAGCACCGTACTGGTAGTCGAACGCATGGAGGAGGGGCACATCCAAAGCATACAACGTCCAGTCTACTACCTGAGCGAGGTTCTCTCCATATCAAAACAGCGGTACCCGCACTATCAAAAGCTGGCATACGCTGTATTCATGTCCTCAAGGAAGTTGACACACTACTTCACCGAGCACCCGATCACCGTGGTAAGTAACTCAGCAATCGGTGATATCCTCACAAACCCCAATGCAACGGGTCGAGTCGCAAAATGGCTCATCGAGCTGGCTCCAAGAGACATCAAGTACGAGCACCCGAAGGCTATCAAAGCACAAGTCCTACCCGACTTCACAACCGAGTGGATAGAGGCCCAATTACCTGGAGCACCAGACGTGTCCAATTCCTGGACCATGTACTTCGATGGGTCCAAGAAACACGAAGGCGCAGGCGCAGGCGTCATCCTCATATCACCAAAAGGGGACAAGCTACGTTATGTTTTGCAGATGGGATTCAAACTACCCTCCAATAACGAGGCTGAATACGAGGCTCTGATCCATGGCATGCGGATGGCAAAAGCACTTGGGTGCACTCGATTGATGATCTACGGCGACTCCAATCTCGTGGTGCAGCAAACAATGAAGGCCTGCGACGCAATCGCGGACAACATGATCGCTTATCGCGACCTGTACAACACACTGGAGGGCAGCTTCGATGGCTGTGAGTTGAGGCACATAGGAAGGGAAAGTAACGAAGAAGCAGACATGCTAGCCAATCTTGGCTCAACTGGCGCACAAATTCCACCTGGTGTCTTCCTCGAGCGCATCGAACACAGATCTATCAAGGAGAAACGAGAGCCTCCTCCGTCGACTACGCCAGCCAAAAGCAAAGCGCCTAGCACAGAGGACCCCCCAGTCGAGGTACTCCTCATTGAGCCAACTTGGACTCAACCTTTTCTGGCTTACATACTCCGCGGCGAGCTACCAGATGACATAACCGAGTCCCGGCGCGTGACTCGAAGGTCAAAAGCATACACCGTCATTAACGGCGAGCTATACAAGCGCAGCATATCAGGTATGTTCCAAAGATGCATCGCATTCGAAGATGGTCAAGCCATACTTCGAGACATTCATGCAGGCACCTGTGGGCACCACGCCAGCAGTCGATCACTCGTAGCCAAAGCCTTTCGAGCAGGGTTTTACTGGCCTACAGCACTCAAGGACGCGGAGGACATAGTCAAAAGGTGCGTCGGCTGCCAGAAATTCGCAACAAAGCCGCACGCACCCGCATCGGCGTTGAAGACCATACCGTTGGCCTGGCCTTTCGCCCAATGGGGGCTCGATATGGTTGGGCCACTCAAAAAGTCATCGCATGGCGGGCATACTCACCTACTGGTGGCAGTCGACAAGTTCACAAAGTGGATCGAGGCGGTCCCCATCACAAACTCGACTGCTACTACGGCGGTCAACTTCATAAAGAGCATCATATACCGATTCGGTGTCCCAAGCAGTATCATCACTGATAATGGCACAAACTTCACGGCTGAGGAATTCAAAACTTTTTGCAAAGAGCAAGACATTACGCTCAACTACGCATCCGTGGCACATCCACAATCCAATGGCCAAGTCGAAAAGGCCAACGGACTTGTGACGAGTGGGATCAAGAAGCGCCTCCTGGTGCCACTCAAAAGAGCTGCGGGTGCTTGGGTCGAAGAACTACCATCTGTGCTATGGAGCCTACGCACAACTCCCAACACTTCTACGCAGTTCACCCCATTCTTCATGGTCTACGGTGCAGAGGCAATTCTGCCATCAGATGTAAGGTTCAATGCGCCACGAGTTGAAGCATACAATGAAGAAGACGCGGAAGAAGCACTCGAAGACGCAGTCGACTTGCTCGATGAGGCGCGCGACACGGCCTTGGCCCGCACAGCTGTTTACCAGCAGGACCTTCGCAACTACCACAGCCGTCGACTGCGCACCAGGTCCTTCGTCGTTGGCGACCTGGTTCTTCGACTGAAGCAAAAGAAGGTGCACAAGCTCGCTTCCCCATGGGAGGGTCCCTTCATCATCACGGAGGTCCTTGGTGGAGGCGCATATCGACTGAAGAACGCGAAGACAGGAGAACTTTCTCATAATCCCTGGAACGTTGCGCACCTGCGCCGTTTCTACGCATAAAGTGCTCACAGTCATACAATGTAATAGGCTATATGTCGGATGGCTGCAGGTTTCAGACGCGCTCTTTTCCTTACCAGGGTACCTAAGGGGACTGGAAGGTTTTTAATGAGGCGGCCTGCAGCCTAACATTCAAAAGAGGAATAAAATCAATGTTCCTTCGACTTCTTTGTGGTTACTACCCGCATAATTCATACCTTAACCGCACCCGAAACCCTCGGGGGCTGTGTTATCGATCAAATGAGCTCTCGCTCTTGCAGAAACACAATGCCTTAGCCGCACCCGAATGCTCGGGGGCTGCGTAACAAGGATCCAACGAAGACAACAAAAACTATGCAGTCGCACTCGAATACTCGGGGGCTGCACAGTTGTTGCTTCACAATCAACACATACCTCATAAACCCCACTCAAATGGCTCGGGGGCTGGGCAAAAAATCAAGATATACAATCAAATATTCATCTACAAAGAGTCGAAATTGCACTCGCAATCTACTCTACTCCTCGGGCTCCTCCTTTATGGGCAGCTCCGGGCCACAAAGCTGGGCGTGAGTGCGCTCAATCAGCGTCTCCGCAGCACTAATGGTGTCGTCCAGATCTCCCTGGTCCAGGGTCACTCCGGTTGCGGGTGGCCGCAACACCAAAGTTGGTCTTCGACTACGCACATACGCCATTGCAGCGTTGGCTCCAATCACAAGTCTCTGAGACAGCAACTCTCGAATGGGATTTGTTTGACGGAAGATGTTCAACAAAGCACGGATCCCTTGTGGTTGTGGCCCCGCAGGAAAAAGAGTCTCGTTCAGGCGAATAAACGCCGCCCGGCATAACTCCAGCAGTTCTGCACTTCGCCAGGCGCGATCCTTCAAGGTGGCGAGTATGCGGGCATGGTACCTATGAAGCCAAAAGTGTTGACGCCCAGTCGTGGGGTGGTCAACTGCACTCTCCAAACGCTCTTCAACGCGAGCCTCTTCCGCTTGGAAATTGTCAACAAAGCCTGCAAAATATACAAGTTAGAATAGCCACACGAATGTAAACAAGGCAAAGATCATACTCACATTCGAGTTGCCTGTTCACAAGCTCCATTTCGCCAAGCACATAATCCTCGCGTTGGGTGGACAGCGCGGGTCTCGCCCTCAATCGATTCAGCTCAGCCTGGGCGTCCTTCAGATCTTGCTCCATTCTCACAAATTTGGCCTTCATAAACTCCATCACCTTGGCATCATTTACCACTGACCCTGGGATCGGGTGGTGATTGGAGCCTGCGAGGAACTAGTCGCAGTAGCAGGTTCTCGTGACTGTTCAAAGAGCATAATCACAAACACAAAGTTTGTGTCAGAAGCAAAAACTCAGGTCATAAGCATACAACTCCTCGAGTGTAAGACATTAGCAAAAGACTATTTGCATAAACAAGGTAGCACAAACAAAGCGCAGACTCGCGCAGTTCAGAAGGTATCATTACAAGGCATAAAAAAACAAAAGGGTACAGCTACCCTAAACCTAAGAATTCGATTTCCTAAGCAGACGAGTGGCAGTCTCGACTGCCCGGCGCTCCATGGTGGTCATAAAAACCTCGGCCAGTCGCGCGGCGGCTCCGCTCACCCCCTTCAGAGAAATGGGCTTCCCATCTGGCTTCCGAGGGAACGCAGACAGTGCTGCCTCGTAGTCGCAATCTATCCCATGTCCCATAAGAAGCTTGATGGTGGACTCGGATCCGCGTACCGTGTTGGCGCGAGCGAAATCCGCCATGGTGGACGTCCCGGGGCCAAACACGTCGGCGAAGTCGTCCGCCGTCGACGGCACTACGCCAGTCGGGAACACCACCTTGTATACAGCGCCAAGTGTACTCGCCGATTTGGCGAGTGCGTCCTTCGCCTGGGTGCATACGGCGCCTAGGCCGCCCACAACCTGGTCCAGCGGAAGATCACCACTCACGCATCTGCAGAGGCCGGTGCGCCAACAGCTTCTACACAAGTCACAAAAGGGCAAAAGTCATTTCATGGCACTCTACAGCTGCGTCGTAATATCAAAAGGAGAAAGAGAATACTCACCTCCCATGGCCTGCGCAAGTACCACGAGCTGGTCTGCATACCCTCGCTCGCGTGTGGCGGCTGAGTTCATGGCGGCGTCTAGCTCTTTCTTCGACTCTTCGCGCTGCGCCGCGAGTGTATCCTCCAGCTCCTTCTTCTCGCCTGGTTCGCCCAATCGCATACATACTCGACAGAGTCAGGCATTGCAAAAAAGAAATTCAGCAAGCAAAGGCAAAAAGGAGAACTCACGACAGAGCCGCTCTAGCTCGGCGCGCATGGTGTCCCTCTCCTGCTCCACCTGGACATAAGCCTTGGCGGAATCTGCCAAGGTGTGGTAGAAGGGCTGCGAGCACACGAATTCAGCAAAAATTCAAACTCTCACAGACCTACAACTAAACGGGTCAAGCAAAAAGCTACTTACGTGGTTCATCCACGGCTCAGGAGCCGCGACTGATGTCCCGACATCTGGAGTTGCCGCCTTGGCTGTCTCAACGACAGCATCAGTGGCCATTGGCTGGGCAGCCTCGTTTCCAGTCGGTGCATAATTCGAGTGCTCCAGGGTTGGAACATTCTCGACTGGAGGAGTCCCAGGCTGATTGTTTTCAGCGCTGTGGGTAACACAACAAAGCAAAAAGACGGTCAGCACAAATATGTGACAGCACAAAATTCTCATATCATACTCAACAATCACACACCTGTGTTCCTCATCCTCCTCATCTTCGGAGTCGCCAAAAATTGGGCCTCCAAAAGCTGGGGTACCACTCGACTGAAGAGGAAGAGTTGAGCTCGTTGAGCACGCACGCAAAGGAGCGGCTTGGAAAACAGGTGGTGAGCCTGATTCCTCGTCATCCTCCAAGCCCTGCCCCCTCGCGGGTGAACTCACAGCAGAAGGCGCCTTCTTGGCCAGTCGACGCCGCTTCGGTGGCGCGGTATCGACTTCTTGGTCAGCGGTGGCCTTGTCTTCAGATTGGACCTCTTCTGCTGCTTCCTCCTCGACCTCCTCCACATGTGAAGTGGTGGCAGAAGGGATGGGCGACTGATCCCCTTTCGGGTCCACCACCTGTACCTGAGTTTCTTCAGTCTCGCCATTTTCAGGCAGAGGAGGAAGGGAGGCAGCAGTCGAGTGACCCTGCATAGCATACATCACAAATTGCAAAGTCAGAATCAAAAATCGCATATCGCAGAACATACGAGTGGCAAACTCTTCATTGCAAGCAGGCTATAACACATACATACCTCAAGCAAAGGGTTCTCCAACCCATATGGTTCAACAGGGCAGTCGACGTTGCAAGTGTCGGCTGCCGTCAGATTGGTGATGTGCCGCACATACGTCAGCAGCTCACTCCTTGACAGCTCCTCTGGGTTCATTCGGGTGATGTCACCCGCGCCTTCATACTCCCACATCGGGTGCGCTCGGGCACGGATGGGCCACACCCGTCTCTTCACAAAGGTGGCGATTAGGTGGATGCCTGTGACCTTGTCCAGCATGCCTCCGATCCGAGCCAGCAAAGGGCTTGCCTCCTCCATTTCTTCGGCTGAGAGCTGGTGGTCCCACGCCTTGGTCTTGGCAAAAGCTGCGGTCGAGAAGGCGGCGATTCCGTCTTGCTCGACAGTCGCATAAAACCACCCCTTCCTCCAGCCTTGGGCGGAGTCGACGGTCTTCAGGCGGAAGTAGCGGGTGTCGCTGCGCACCTGAATTCCACAGCCGCCAACGGGGTAGGTGCGGCCACCTCCTCTGTTCGGCCGCACCATAAAGATGGCTTTCCATAGCGCCCAGCTGGGGGTCGCCGAGGAAGCACTCGCACAGCGTGATGAAACACGCAATATGCATAACACCGTTCGGGGTGAGATCATGGATCTGCACCCCGTAAGCAAAAAGAAGACCCTGGACGCAAACTCCGCAAAACATACACGCTCGTTGGCGCGTGGTTCGGGGAATACCTCCTTGGGCGACGGTGCGCGGACGGCGAGCTGTTCCGCGGGTGGCAGATACCCTTGCTCGCGGAGCTTGAGCAAATGGGCGTCCTTGATGGTGGACCTTGCCCAATCCCCGCTGCCCTTCTTCAGTGTGGCGGCGTCCGCAGATGTACCCGCCACGGTCTTCTTGCCCTTGGCCGCATCGGTCGCGGCGGCGGCGGCAGCACCACGCTTCGCACCTCCACCTTTCGCCATTGCTACAGTGGAGGGTGTGTGGGGCAAAGAACTTGGGCGCAGAGCAATGGAGGGGCAGCGCGAGGAAGGAGACGAGGGGCGGCGCAGGGAGCAAATGGCAAGTAAAAAACTCTGCCAACACCGTCCCCACTATTTACCACAGAGCGCAAAAACGATCGCAGCCGTTAAAACAAATGCATACGCTCCGCGCGAAATCTGGCCATACACGTGGCAGCCACGGAGAGCAAGCGTCGCCGGCCACTCCGCCCACTACGCACGAGAATCCAGGAAACCATCATCACGTCCCGTGAAAATCGCGCCAGAACGGTCAAATCAAGTCCACGCGGCGTCATCCCTGGTCAGCTCTGCAGAAACGGGCCCACAAAACAGGGTCACGTCTTATCAAGCCTTACCAAGCGCGCCACCGCTTGTCAGAGATGGCAGTCGCAAAAATGCGTCATTGCTGACGTTATTCATACTGCACAAATGGCATAAATGTCACTCGACGACGTCTTAGGGTGGCTTCTCACAGAATTTCGATTGGTTCTCGAGCAAAGGTCATACATGTCAGTCGAAAGAATTTCGACTACAACATCATACTCCCATCGGGAGCGTATCAAAAAATTTCTTTGACTAATATGTGCAGGGTAAAAAGATTTTGAGATTATCCTCCATTGCAAGCAATAAAGCACAATCTCGGGGGCTACTCCCATCGGAGCGCTGTCGCGCACCCGATAGAATTATGGCAAAGTATCAGTCGACAAATCATTCGACTCAGTTCATAAGCAAAATCATACTCGAAATATTCCCGAGTTGATCCGACGATCCTTGGATGCTGCATGCATAGTGCAAAGGTAAGACCCGCCGATCAGTCGAGCTGGGCTAAGGACCGCTCCAGCAGCGTTATCCTTAAGTGTTCCGTGTCAGCAGACATGATGAATAATCCCCGACGGACGCGTTGGGTTGATTCAAAATTATACTGCAGTTCGATTCAATCAGACCTCAACGGCCGTTTGAGTCTGTCCAGTTTGTTCCAGATTCGAGTCCGGTGACTCGAGTTTGATTGAAAGCTAGTATGGTTTTGCCCGAATGGTAGTTAACTGGCCCCGATCCGTCGTGTGTGCTGGGCCTGCTAAGCTAATATCCCTTGACTATCATAAGCAAAAAATCATAGTCGATGAAACACTCGGCATAGCCAACATGTGCTATTTCATACAGGAATTCCAAATTATATGATGCAAACGAGCATAATGTGTGAGTCCATGCCCGACTCTTCGAATCAGACAAGTACTCGGGGGCTACTGACATGGGTATCCTGTTGGGTACCCTACCGTGAGGGTACCTGGTGCACGTATTGACTAGGCCCAACTATCAGAGCCTACATGAAGCCCATGAAGGGAGGCCCAACAAGATGGAGTATCCTCCAAGCTGGCGAAGCCATAGTCGGTTTAGAGTTTCTTTACTTGTAAATCGAGTCGGTTACGAACACCCGAGACCCAGCCTACTATTTAAGGACTTGGAGGGCCATCGAACCAGACCACGTACTTTCAGAGCCACCAAAACCCTGGCGAGATCGACATCTCGCCGGGACCTTTGTAACCATCATATTCACAAAGCAATAACAGACAGGCAGGACGTAGGGGTGTTACCTCCACACGAGGGCCCTGAACCTGGGTAAAATCTTTGCCCTGCTTGTCAGCCGACGATACTTCCAGCTCTACCATGTTATCTCCCCCATATTCATAACCTAGGGACCTTAACCATGGGTCTTGATGAGTCTACCCCTCATCACCGGCGATTTATGGTGGAACCTTCAATCCTCCTCCTTATCTTTCCATAGAGTTTGAGCGAGGACCCGGGTCAAGGTAGGTCCTCAGATCATCCCTCCATGCATAACGGAGTCGTCTCCGTCGATGAGGTCTCCCATACTAATATGAGCAAATTATATGACTAAGCTCTTTCCCATATGTGGGTAAATGTGGTCGCACAGGGTAAGATTGGTCGTCATAGTACTAGGATACACTGTGCATTTTTCATAAACATCTCCATACTCCATTTCTCCACTCCAACACTGACACCTCGATATTTCATATCCACACAAGTATTTTCATAGGAGTTTTGAATAAACAAGTTTATTTTCCCATCCTATAATTTTATATCAACTTCTACATAGTGGTGGCAAAATAATTTCCATATACTTTTGAAAAGGTTTTGGAAAATCCTTGCTATAAGAATAAATCATGTGATTTAAAGTAGATGCATATATATGGGTTGCAAGCTCAGAGGGTAGCTTGCCTTGCTCGACAAAGTGACCTTGGTCTTGATCTTCAGATTCAACAAACTCTCCTTCCTCAATAAATCCGACATCGTTCTCGTCTAATTAATAAACAAACAAGTACAAACAATCACTAAACTACTCAAGCAACATCACAACATTACAATCTTAAACACCACAATTAGATACTGCATACACAAGGCCACACAATTTGATTTCAATTTAATTCTACTTAAACATTATTTGGTTATGTCTTAGTTATGGCAGAAACTAGTTATTCATGTTTAAGTGCATAACTTGAGTTCTGGTTGTCACAAAAATACAAACTAAAATTCTACAGAAAGCTACTGATGTGTAGAAGACAACACAATTTAGTTTGGATTAATTGGAGTTACCAAACTCCCTACACAAATGTTTTAATCCAGTAACTTAATAATCAAGTTTTAGCTACCAATTAAGTTCTGTTGATTCTAAAATTAAATCCTTTTAGGGGTAACTTAACGTGACTAAATGTGACCTGACAAAATTGGTCCTAACTTATTTGGATTAACCAATGCACATATTTAATTGTTTTAGTTCAGAAGGGTTCTATAACTTCAACTTTATACTAAACAATTACCACTGCACAATTAATTCTACCAAAATTAGGGAAGCTAATACATTGCATTACTAAGCTAACAAAATTGGTTTGGAATCATTTGGCTTAACATAGTATCAGAAACAAACAAGCTTAGAATTTAAACCTTATGTAGTATTCTTAATAATACATTTTTATTATTTATCTAAATGAATTGAATCTACTTGGGTTGGTTAAACATTTTCATAAGCTTTCCAGAACAATTGGATTTGATTTATTTGGAGCTATAAATCTCGAGATATTGATTTTCTAAGTTGGGTCCAGTTCTGATTTCACAGAGAGAACTAAATTAGAAAATCTAACTGTTCTGGATAATGTTGAAAAGTATGACAGGTGGGGTCCACGAGTCAGTGACTCAGTGCATGGTGGAATTTAAATAAAATGCTGATGGGTGGGGCCATCCCGTCAGTGGCTAGCTACAGCGAAGCGTTACGCTGCCGTTGGATTTAGATCCAACGGCTCGTGTTCAAAGACAACGGCGGCGACCATAAACTGGCGGCGCCGCCGCGCCGGCGACACGGTGGTGCACGGATCCTCACCTAGGGGGCTCGGGAAGACGCGGAGAAGGTGCTGGAGAACGGCGGAGGCTCGAGGAAGGCTGTGGTGCGAGTTGTACTTGCTGGGGAGGGCTGTAGCGGTGATGGCGACGCGTCGGACTTCCACGGGCACGGCCACGATCTTCGGCAAGCTCCCGCGGGTGCTTCTGTGCACGGAAAAGAGGGAAACAAGGGCAGGTGAGTGCGGTGATCATAGGTAGCAACGTGCAGGGGTCAGGGAAGAAGAAGGAAGGGCAACACGGCGGGTCCGTGGTCGTCGTCTACCTCGGACACGGCGAAGCGTCGCGGAAGCTCCAGAGCAGCTGGGGCTTCGAGGAAGTGGCTCCGCCCTCCTGGCGGTGCACGAGAGAGGGTGGAGTGGGGTGGAGGCAGTGGTGCGGGGTGTGGAGAGAATGCGAGCTTGGGCGGGGTATTTAACGGCGGAGCTCGGCGCACGGTGGACTGGGCGCGGGAGCGGTCCAGGGGCGACGTGCGCTCGCCGTAGGGGTGCTGGGGGTGTGGCTACGCTGTGGGGATACTGGGGAGCAAGGTCGGGTGCGTGTCGACGAGCGGAGCGTTCTAGCGAGTGGGACGACCTGGGAGTGCTCGGGCGGCGCACGGCGTGCACGGGCACGTGCATGTGGGCGCTCCGGCGACCATTTCCCTCGACCAGCGGGTGCGGTGTGGTGCGAGGAGAGGGCAGCGAGGTGAGGGAGAGAGTGGGGGGGGCACGGCACGGCCAGCACAACGTCGCCACGCCACGGCCACAGTGCCGACCATGGCGCGGCCGTGCCGGTGCGTGTTTCCTGGTGTTCCCCTCCCTGTCCCCGACCTCCTCTCTTCGAGTTTTTGCGCGCAGAGAGATCGGCGAGGTGCAGGAGACCAATTGGAGGCATCAAATCGACGGATTAAACACCGAATCGATCGAATTGACCTCGGGTTGGATCGATTTGGGAAGAACACAGAGCATGTCTGCAATGTGTTCGATGAAATTCCCCAACCAACTTTTAATTTTATTTTCTGAAATTTATTTTCCTAATTTGCTTCATATTTTCAAATGTGGGTTTATGGTGTTGTGGTGCAATTTATTTGGCAAGTGTTGCACCACACACTTTGTGATTTAAAATGATAAAGAAAGGTTTTGAATTTTAACTTGGGATTTTTAGAAATAGTTTTTGGAGAGGGAAAAGTGTAGGAATAAAATTGAGAGTGATTAAATATCACTCCACTGAATTTTATTGTGAAGGAAAACAATTTCTCACTTGGAGAATTTTGTGTGCCACTTGTCACATTATTTTTCTTGCTTTGCTTTTATTTTATTTCTCTTCTTTTATTCATGTTTTTATTTAGGGCAAGCAACACACAATTAGCAAGAACTAAATAACACAATCAACAATATGAGATCAACACATATAATTTAGCAAAAGTTTTTGTTGGCTCTCATTTTTGGAATTAATAATACTTATATTAATTTTGGGATGTTACAATACATGTGATGCTTATGGAGAGAAGTGCATATTACAACCCTAAACTTCTACTCTAGTTTAACTTACAACCCTGAACTGCAAAACCGGTTAGAACACACCCTTCAACTATTGAAACCGGTTAAATCTAGCCCTATGACAAGTGGAAGGTGGTTTTGGACGTGGTATCCCAGTCAACATGTCTTTTCAAAGATAAACTAGCTAGCAGAAAATATCAGCGATGAGTGCATCTCAGGCCCATGCAGATGCTGGCGGCTCGTGCCTCACTATAATTAAGCTCTACTTTGAAGACGAGTAATCAGACTGAACATTTTAAATGATTCCGTCATTGAAGCCACAAAGTACGTGGCCACTTTTAGGAATATTTACACAAATGCATTTTTTTCTTTTGTCCAAAACATTTGAGAGATAATCTATTAGATGTCGTCACTACTATTGTACGTAAATATTCCTAAAAGTGGCCACGTGCTTTGTGCAATCAATTCCTTGTCCAAAAACGTATGAAATCGTGCAATGACTAAGTGCAATCAATTCCTTGATCCAGGCGAAATTGTACGTCATTGATCAAAATGCCACTGGCCAACTTTTCTGAATTCTAAACTTGCGTTGCACATGTGTTTAGTGTTCCATCAACTATATAGCATATCACTGTTCTTTTCTTTGGATGTGACACATACTGTTTTTTCTGCAGATTTCATATATTATAACTAGCTATTTGTTTTTTCATTTATGGTGAATTCTTTTGTTTGCACGTGACACATACTTTCAACAGTAATTCTGAATTTCGTATTAGCTATTTTTTAACAGACAACGATCATCCCGGTGCACACGAGACTTAAGCGCACCAAACGATGATTGTCTTATAAATGTTACTTCAACTAAAACGTCAACTGCAATATTTTGAACATTGTCAAAACTATTTTACATCGCCTAAACATACATGTCGTTGCACGTAGATGTTTACTATAGTAACAAACGGCTGATATTACGATGCCACATCATTAAAAAAATACATGTCGTTGCACGTAGATGTTTCACGTAAGTACCAGTTTTTTTTGTTGTCATTAAAAAATCTTAGTCCGTAAATTAAGTTATTTGGTATTAAGACAACTCTGATGTTGTTAAAAAAGTAATCAGGTGGTTTAGACATGTTTTCCATATTTTTCCAAAGGAAATTTCATGATTCTCTGACAAATTTTGTCATATTTGTTTGGATACGGCTATCGGGTTTTCCAGAAACAGGTTATAGGTTCTCCAATTAAGCTAGCACATTATTCGGACACAGTTATAAGATATTTATGCACCCGTCAGCTTCTTCGGTTCAGCTACCACATTGTTCGGACATAGTTATCAGTTATTTCGAGTCCACCCGCCAGGTTCTCTAGTTCATTTACCACATTGTTCGGACATTGTTATATATTTTGAATTCATCCGCCAGGTTTTCTTGTTCATCTACCACATTGTTCAGACACAGTTATCAGATATTTTGAATTCACCCGCCAGTTTCTCTGGTTCATCTACCATATTGTTCGGACACGGTTATCAGATATTTCTAATTCACCAGCCAGGTTCTTCGGTTCAGCTGCCACATTGTTCGGACACACTTATCAGATATTTCTAATTCACCCGCCAAGTTCTACGGTTCAACTACCACATCGTTCGGACACATTTATCAGATATTTTTTAGTTCACCCGTCAGGTTCTCCGGTTCAGCTACCACATTGTTCGGACACAGTCATCAGATTTTTCGAATGCACCCGCCAAGTTCTCCGGTTTAGCTCCCACATTGTTCGTACATAGTTATAATTTTTCGAATGCACAAGCCAGATTCTTTGGTTAATTTATCACATTCTTCGGACACAATTGTGATTGGTGTCCGATTTGAAATAGTCTATCAAATATATCATATTGTTGTCAAACTGAAAACATGTTTTTCTAACATCACGTGAAAGTATTTATTCTGTACATACTAGCACTCGAAATAAAATTGTATGTATAATTTTTGTGAAAAAAACGACTTGAAAAAAAACTAATATAGATATAGACAGCAAGGTGTACCCAAGGGAAAATTGTGTGCTTAATATAGCTAGCATGTTATCCAGTGTCTACTGTAACATGCACTATAGTCTACAGGGGAGTGTACCGTAGCGTGTACTGTAGTGAGTTAGACTGTAGCATGCAGTGATTTGTTTTCCGTGACACCGTGCCTCAAAAGTCGTTGCAGCACGGACCTATTTTGTCAGACACGTACAAATGTTCACGCGTAGATCAGCAGTCCACCTAATCGGACGGATGCGTGGCCGCCGCACGGAGGACGCACTGCTGCGGCGCCTCTCCGTAGATTTTTCCAACAAAAAAATATTGATGCGTGGTTTTAATTTTTTTTGTCGATGCATGTACATAAATTTATTATTAGTACATGAATCTGCAAAATAAATTACATGAATCCAGAAATGACTGATAATACATTGATATTTGAAAATTTATTAATAATTTGTGTACGAATAGTAAAACATTTAGACTTTCAGATAAGCGAGGGAGATACTCCTAGGCGTGGAGTTAAATTTTCCTCGATTTTGGTTAGGAACGGTGCATATCATCACTTGTACGAGAAACTATCCGATGGAAACCAAGTTTAAGTTGTAACCGGTAAAAGGCACAAGAAATCATCTTTGAAAGTTCTAAAAAAAATCTCAACAAAAATACGTCATGTTGTGTAGGTAGAGTTTTATAGACATGCAAATTTACAAGTTGCAACTCAAAATTGTTTAGGAGATATGAAAATGACAAATTCCACAATGAATATTATCAAACATTACTATTCATTACTAAACTACGTGTTGAATTTGTCATTTTTCATAAAAAAACATTTTCATAGCTTCTTAATTATTTTGAGTTTCAACTGTAAATTTGCATTTCTAATTTTCTATAGAACTCTACCTTTTCAATATAATTCATTTTTGTTGAGCATTTTTTTAGAAATTTAAATTTGATGTTTTGTGATTTTCACCTGTTTCAACCGAAATTTTGTTTACACCCAATATTCCCTGCACTTGTACGCGGTAGTACTGATTTAAAAACTATGTACTCTACCAAATTTTACCACCCTCCGTTCCACAAGACAAGATATTTTAAATGTACACATGTTGTTTATTTGGACTAAAAAGAGTGGACATGTACACTAAAATATGTCTAGATACATATGTCATGTGAATATGGAAAAATGCTAAAACATCTTAAATTGTGGAACGGATGGAGTATTACGTGTTCTTGATCGATTTAGTTACTTGAACCATTATTCTTATTCGTGATTAGGAACAGTGCAAATTACCTTTTGGAGCAATTTACTTGTACTCCCTCTGTTCTGATTTACTTGTCGTGGGGGGGTCAAAATTTGAGCTACGGTCCATTTTACACGGAACCCCCTGCGTAGTTTTAAATTCTAAAAAATACACATCAGGCACGCAGCTCGCGCGTGAAGAGTCTGTCGCCGGCCAGGCTCCAGGCCGGTGGAGCTCCTGCCCCCGGCCTGCACCTGCTCCTTCTCCCCTTCCCACGGACTTCTCCTGCTCGTGCAGCTTCTCCCCTGCCACCTTCTTGCTCCTACTCCTTCTCCCCTGCGGCCGGCCTGCTGTTGTAGCTTCTCCCCTGCCGCCGTCGTGGACATAATGAAATAAACCAGCCCAATTTTATCTCAAAACAACATTTATTTTGGGTCAGCTATTGTTTCATCTATTCTCTGCTACTGTTGGTTATATTGTGTATTCTCCGAACAGTAGCCTTCATCTGTTCTCAAATTACAGTGCACAGTACTCCTGAAGAACGGGCTAAAAACAACTTAACTGAATCTGGTGGCATAACAACTTAACTGAATAGGAGTAGAACGCATGACGCTGGTGGCATAACAATTTAACTCAATCTGTTAAGGGCAGCGAAATTTAACACTGATGAGGTTCAATTTAACACTGATGATTTCAGATTAGGAATTCAATGTGCTACTGAAGCATATTGTCATTCGCATACCCATGGCAACTGAAGAATAACGCACTGTACAAGCTCCACATCCACTTCTGAAGAACGGATAGGTAATCGCGCAGGCAAGGCACGGGAATTCCTGATTACCTTCGACGAAGTCCATGGCGGAGGCCTCGGGGACGTCGTGCGCGCGGTGGGAGATGAAGACGGCGAGCTCGACCTCGTGGTGCAGCGACTCGAGCGGGCACCTCGATGCTCTCCGACACGATGTTCCCCGCCACGAAAACGTCCGTCGCCGCGCGGTGCTCTGCCAGCGAGAGCTCCGCGAACGCCGGGACCTCCTCCCGCCGCCGGCGGAGCGCACCCCAGGCGGCGGCTGCAGCCTCCCAAGTTTGGATTGGAGGGAGATGGGTCTCCGGGCTCTAGGGCACAAGCGCCGCCGCTGGAGCCGGCAAGTAGCGTGCTTTCTAGTGTGGTCGCAGAAAAGGGGATCCTTTGCGGCGTGGGTCGGGAGGCGTGGGAGAGGGGGAGGGTAGCAAGCCGCCTGGGGCAGGGGGAGGGGAGGAAGGCTGCTTCGAGCGGGGGAGGAGGGAGCAAGCCGGTGTGGGGCGACGCCGTAGATCGAGCGTGGCGAACAAGCTCTCTGTTGAGGACGGTGAGTGAGGAAGGAGACAACAGGGACTACGTGTTTTGTCGGAAGAAACGGGAGGGTGTATTTGCAAAAACGGCGTCGCGACGAGTAAATCGGAACGGAGGGAGTACGTGGGTACTACCGATTTTGGAATTGATTTGATTTGTAAGCACATTTTCAGACGAGAGTTGTGCGAACGGGGCGGTTGCTGCGTCCCGTTGTACCCCTGAATCAAAAACATCCCTGCGATCGCGATCGAACGGCTAGCGTGGACGATGGGCTCCCCGCTCTCTCTTACAAATCTTCCTACCACGTCACCCCAACATCGCAGGAAGTGGGCGTTCGTGGGCGCGCCCTGGTGCCATTTCAATTCTCCTCTTCTTCTTCCGACATACAGAAGCGGAATCCGCGGAGTGCTGCGTGCGATTGGCAGCAGAGGACGAGGACGACGATGCATCCGCGCGGCGGTGGCGGTGACCGGGCGGCGGTGAGGAAGGGGCCGTGGACGGCGGAGGAGGACGAGGTGCTGCAGCAGCACGTCCGCGAGCACGGCCCCCGCGAGTGGAGCTCCATTCGATCCAAAGGCCTCCTGCCCCGCACCGGCAAGTCCTGCCGCCTCCGCTGGGTCAACAAGCTCCGCCCAGACCTCGAGACGTAATCCCCTTCCTCCTCCTCCTCCAATTCCCCCTTGTTATGCTGGGCTTCCAACTTCGATCAGCCATGGCGCGCGGCCTCTGCGTGACGTGCTGAAGGATGATGATGTGCTTGTTTTTTGTGTCGAATGAAGGGGCTGCAAGTTCTCGGCGGAGGAGGAGCGGGTGGTGATCGAGCTGCAGGCGCAGTTCGGGAACAAGTGGGCCAGGATCTCGACGTACCTGCCCGGCAGGACCGACAACGACGTCAAGAACTTCTGGAGCACGCGGCAGAAGCGGCTCGCCAGGATGCTGAGGGCGCCGCTCCCCCGCAGGAGACCCGCCGCCGCCAGGCACAGCGCCAGCCGCGGCGCTCCTTATTCTTCTTCGGCTGCGGCGTCTCATGATCAGTTGCTGCGCGGCCCCGAGGTGACGGCTCTTGCTTAATTTGCTTTCTCTCCTGAAGAAAAGTGAGTTGTTGCTTCTGAACCATACAGCAATCACCTTATTTCTGAATCTGATTGTATACCTCTGCTTTTCTGAAATGATCCAACGGCACTTGTTTCTTCTGCACGGCTACCTTTATTTAATCGTTATTTTGGACATTCTAAGATACAGATTTGGCCAATATTCCAAAATCACATCTGAACTAAAATTGATCAAATTACAAATTCAAACACTTTCTGCCTGTTAGGCTGTTAGCTCAAACTTTTTGTAAGTAATAAGCGCCGCTCCCAACTCCATAACTGAAATTGACAGGGTTCAAGTGATCAATGTTATAAAACTTAATCACGCACTCTAAAACAGAATTTATTTGTGACTTTTTTGAATGTTTTTTTACATTCCCAAACTCAATCATGCTGCCGAGTTGTTGTTATCTGAACTTCTGAAGCTTTGTAATGTTGCACATTTCAGCCTCTCTGTCAGGATCAGGCTCCTTGCTTCGGCACGATGATCCCTTTCCAAGAGACGCCGATGCACCAGCACCACATCGGCGAGAGCAGCTCAGAACCACCACTCACGCTGAACGATCCCCCATTCTCCGGGCTACTCGACGACGGCTCCATCCTGCCGTCTCCCATCGGGTTCGCCGCCATGGACACCGCTGCCGTGGGATGCAGCAGCTCGTACGGTGCCGCTCCGCAGGCTCACCACCACCTCTCCTTCCTGTACGCCGGCGACCCTGCGTCGATCGTTGATGACGCTGGATTCGTCCATGGCGGCGGCGTCGCCTACCTGGAGCCGAAACGGGAGCAGCAGTCGCCGGCCGGGTTCTTTGGGCTGGACGGGGAAGACGACGACTACGGCCACATCGTGCCGGCGCCGAGAGGTGCGCCCGACGTGCACTTCGACGACCTCGCCCCGGAGATGTTCGACTTCTTCGAGCTCCCACCGTCGCCGCCACCATCGCCGTCCATTCGGCTGTAGATCGTCACTGATCCACTGAGGCGCATCCTGACTCATTAGGTCGAGGTGCTCTCAGGCTTAACACGCATTCATTATCTGGAATGTCATTATGTTGTCTGATCGTATCATTTGTAATCATCTAAGCAAGGAACTATCTCATGAACCTGTTTCATCGTCATCATTTGTGATTTGTGCATGTGTAAACGCCTTGTGTGATTTTGGGACACGTCTCTTCTGACTGAGTAAATGCTTAAACTTCCTCTGCGTACTTCCAGCTGAAAAGCTTGAGCAAAGTTTCATCATGTGTGAAACACGATGATCTTTCTATGATTCCTCTATTTCTCCTGGCCTGATTTCCATAACTAGTCTTACTAAAACTTACGACATGTATTTCAAAAAAAAAAACTTACGAAATGATAATTTGACCTAAATTTCTGATTAACTTTCTTTGCTAGCTCACCGGAAATTCTGTCTTCAGGAGGAAAGCTTGCTTGAGTACCTTACTTGAAAACAAACCGCTTGAGCACTTAGGGCATCTCTAGCCGATCCCTCTGTTGACACACAAACACGTCACGTGTACCCGCGGCATCGAGTGAGATGCTCCGCAACTCACTCCGCGGGTGGCTCGCCGGAAGCGCGATACGCAGGGCAATCCGGCAGGCACTTTTGTAGACCCGAAACCCCGCTCGCCCGGGAGGGACCCCGTCAGGGCTTGCGGCGGCTATGGGCTGCCCTAGGTCGGCCTGACCGCCTAGAGCCTCGTGGATTCGCAGCCTCCAATCTTGAAGAATGGCGAAGAACGAGAAGCAAGGTACAAGGGGAGAGAGATAAAAGTAGATGAATACGAAAAAGTAGTAGATGTGTTTGTTCGATTGGTGTTGGATCAATCGGCCATCACCTCTCATGTATATAAGAGGCGACTGGACTTCCCGTATAAGAAAAGGTTTAGATTCACGTCCAAAACCCTAAACTGGGTTGAATTTGGATGGTCTGACCCGAACCTTCCAAAATTGTTCGGTCTGCACCTTGCGGATCGTTTTTGAGGCAGTTTCTTACCTCGGATCAAAATCTCGTAGAAGAAAACGTTGTTTGCCCTAAAAAAACGAAGAACTTTCATTTTATGTGTTTTTTCATGCGACTCCATCTTGACCGCTCATCTGGGCTCGTAAACAAAACTGTTCGGATTGGACATGATTCTTCCAAGTTGTGACCTTTTACAGAACACGACTAGTACATGTATTAGTTGACGTCTGTTTTATATTTCTAGTTTTGGCTCAAATCCGAACCTTACTAGTACATGTACTAGTTGCGCTCTGTTTCGTCCTAATTTGGCCGAAATTCTGAACTTGACTATTAGTACATGTACTAGTTGCGGTCTGTTTCATCATATGATTTCTTCTAAACCAAAATTGGTCATCAACACCCTCAAAAGAGGTTAGGGAAGTAATTTTTTTGTTTTGCTCCTCTAAACCGCACCTAGCGGATCCCTCAAAACCTATAGAGGAGAATGATTTTTTCTCCAACTTTTTTCCAAACCCACAACTCTCTCAAATATACTCGACCTGGAGGCTGCTTCTTATAATTTCTCGAGGCCTCCTCTTCCGTCCGCCGCTGTCGGAAAACCACGCCGACGGCCTCCCTGTAATCGGAAAAATGAAACCCACGACACCTCGCAACTCCGGCGACCCTCGCCGGCGCCGGAATCTCGCCGGCGGCGGGGAATTTCCTGAAAACATGGCATTATTCATGTTATTATGCCGCGCCACCGTTTGTCCCCGCCATGCGACGCCGTTTGCCCTTGCGTGTGCGTGCGTCCGTGGTGCTGCTACATATGCGCATGGCCGTCTTAGTCCCAGGGCGAGAGGTGTGGCGACATGGAACCCGGACAAATTTGGGCCCCATAACTGGTACAAATGCACATACAAGGCAGAGTGAAAAACTCAATTAGAAGAGTGACTTCTCCCCGATGCTAGAAAAACTTTTTTTACAGTTTCGGGGAAAACTCGTTACAGTATTTGTTTCCCGTAAACTTTTTTTTTCAGGGGATTCCGTAAACTTATGCCCAAAATCATTTGGGCCCATGTTTGAGTAAGACCGGGCCCAATACCTGCGCCACAACACAGCCCAGTGTTCAGTTTTTAGAGTCCTAAAAAAACATTGAAGGTTATCAGCCCAGCCACGCCCGGTCAGGCTATCTTTTTTTTCGAACCTCGGCAATGTCTTTGATTGATAAAGTCGAAAAGAGTTAGACAGTTTATGAGGGAAACCGGCCAAAAACCGTACAACACAACGCACCACACTGCCCCGAAGGCCACGCCCCCTAAAACGAGTCGACGACTAAGTCGCCCTAGCGAACCAAAGACGACACAAACACGGCGGAGGCAAACTCAACGCCAACCCGGAGCCGCCGCTCCGACATCCACACCGGCCCCAAGGCCACGCCCCAAACCCAGCCGACGACCATGTCGCCCTAGCGACCATAGCCAACAGCCGACACGGCGGAGACGAACTCAACGCAAGACGAAAACCGGAGCCGCCGCTCCGACATCCACACCGGACCGATTGCCGCGCACCCCCTAGCCGAAGACGAAAGGTCGCCGCCACCAACCACCATCTGAATCCACTGGTCCCCCTGGC
The DNA here is from genome assembly GCA_947311845.1 of Poa pratensis. Classification (NCBI taxonomy): domain Eukaryota; kingdom Viridiplantae; phylum Streptophyta; class Magnoliopsida; order Poales; family Poaceae; genus Poa; species Poa pratensis. Next base: position 24,121,471 of record CAMZMU010000105.1, read on the forward strand.
CGGTGGAACATCCAAGACGAGGCCCCAAGAGGCAAACGACGCAGGAGCGCCGCCCTCGCCCGATCCCGCGAGGGATCTGGGGTTTCCCCCGGAGAACCCAGCGTGAAGAGGCAACAGAACCACCTCGATGACGCCTTCAAGAAGGACGCGGCTCCCAAGGGCGTCGCCGTCGTCGGCCCTGGCCGACAACCAGGGCAGGGCTTTCACCCGGCGATGTGTCGCAAACCTCACAAACCGCCCATCAAGGACCGGCCAGTCCACCATCAGCGCATGCCGCAGCCACCATGGCACCCCACACCACGACGGCGCCGCGCCGACCAAACCCGGAGCCGCCGCCCCGGCATCCTCTCCTCCGACTGGACGACGAACCCACAGCCGGAGATGCAGCACGGCCACCTCATGCCGGCCACACGGCCGGGGCAACCCCGACCGCACCGATGCGCCCAGGCCTCGTCCTCGCGTGGCGCCATCGATCCGGGGCCGCCGCCCCGGCTTCCTCTCCCCGGAGCCACCGCTCCACACCCCTCCGACCTCGCGCACCGGTGACCCCGACCCGCCGTCCACACGGCCAGGCCCCGGCCGCTCCCATCAGACCCGGGCACGAGGGCCCCCGATCTGCCATGCCGCCGCAGAACCACGGCCTCCGGAGCCGCCGCTCCGGCGTCCCGCCGCCGACGACCTCGACCTGTCGCCACGGCCGACGCCCCGGCCTGCCGCCCTCACGGCCAGACAAGGCACGTCCCCCTCAAATCCAGGCGCGAGGGCCCCTGGATCCGCCACCACGCCGACGAACGGCGCCCCCGGAGCCGCCACTCCGGCCTGCCAGCGACGGCAGCACTCCGTCCCCGTCCCAGGCGGGTCCGACGAGCGCCCCGCGCGCGCGAGAGAGCTGAAGAGGAACCACCCCCGTCCGCCAGTTGTGTGGCGACGGGGAGGCCGCCACCGCCGCGGCGCGAGGGCCGGCGACGGCAGCGGCGGCGAGGCGCGGTGGAGGGGAGGACCCTAGCGGCGCGAGGAGGGCCCCCCGGTGTCGCCTGGGTGCGACACGGGGGGGAGGGGAGAGGGGAGGGGGGGGGGGTGGTGGAGGAGGATGGGGTGGCCGGCGGCGAGCTGGCGGCGGCGGTGTCTGGGGGCGGAACCCTAGCCGCGAGAGCGTCGCGCAGGGTTTCCTCCTTCCGTTGCTGCTCTCACAAAGATACAACTCCGCGGTCAGGCTATCGTTGTCCAGGAAAGGCGACGGGAGGATTCCAGAGGCTTCCGGAGCACGAACGGAAGGTTCTGCACGCTTCTCTTCCTCCATCTGTCCACTTCACTCCTCTCCCGATGGAGCTCATATATATCTCCCGCCATCACGCACCACTCTCGCTACGACAACGAGCTCATACGTCTTGCTGTCTGTTCGATTAGCGCGCGAGGGAGCAAGGAAGCTTACAGTGATCGATCGTGAATTCGTGATGGTGGTGGTCATGGAGTACGCCCCCGCCGCCGGCGCGGCGCAGAAGAGGAAGGGCGCGGAGGATCCGGGCCAGTTTGCGTGCCCCGGCGACGGCGACCTCGTTTCCTGTCGCGCGACTAAGATGCGGCGGCTGGAGAGTGCCGGCACCGGCCACGATGCGCTGGCGGCGGTTGAGATGGAGAGCGACGTGTCGATGGGGGAGGAGCCTCCGGCTCCATCGCTCGGGACCGCTGAAGAGGGGAGGGCGATGGTGATGTACAGCGGCCCCGACGTCGACGCCGCGCCTGCTGGCGGCCTGCTCGGCCACTATCGGCTCCGGCCGTGGGCGCCCGTGAGCGCCGGCGCCGAGTGGATCCGCGACATGCTGCGGGAGGCGGACAGCCGCACGGTGCGGGCGGTGCTTTCCAGAGCGCAGGAGGAGGACGGCGCCGAGCTGGCCGTGGTCCCTTGGGTTGCCGCGCCAGCGCCGGCAGAGACGGGTCAGGCGTCCACGGCTGCCGAGACGGTGGACCGGGAGGAGGAGGAGGACGCCGAGGGGGCGGCGGCGATGGACGTCGAGGAGGAGATGGGCCAGCATCAGACGTCGATGTTCGGAGCCAGCGGCTGCGGCGACGGGTACTTGTGGCGGTGGCCGCAGCACTGCTTGGCGCCTCCGCCGCCGCTGCCGGCGGTTGGCCAGGCGAGCGCGGCGGTGTGGTCCTGGTGAACAGCGTATGGCAGTAGTAATACGATCGAGCTCTGTCGCCGCGCGTCGATTGGTATTCGTAGTGTGCAGTTCGTTGTATCCTTGGGACACCGACAGTTCGTTCGTCGTGCTCCCTACGATTTCTGTATGGACGCGAGTAGTAACTTCTCTTCTGATCTGAACTTCTAATTCCCTCTGCGAATTGTTTTGTACCCAAATACCACGGACCTGATTGGCTGTCTGCACGATTGCAGCACGAAGCAGCTCGACCGGGACATCTGATACATGTTGTTTAATACGAGACCGCATGACAGCTCCAGATTTGATCACCTGCATTAGAATTGCTGAACGCTCATGATCACATAAATTCGGATGGCTGTGCTCAATTCTTTGGTGAATTTATCTTCTATTTCTTGTACAATGTCACGCTTGCAAATAACAACTCATAAAACAGAAACTCAAATGTGTGCCCGGGTGCACATGCACCCGTTTTATTTGATTTTTTTTTTAAAATTCAAAACATGTCGAAAAATTCTGAAAAAAATCATGCATGTACCTGAGCATGTCACGCACCATCGTGTCAAATTTGGCGACGAAACGACATCGCGGCCGCCCTGTGCAAAAATGACAAAATTCTGACAGAAAATAGATCCAAAATTTTGAATTTTCAGATCTGAGATTTGTCATTTTTGCACAGAGCGGCCGCGATGTCGATTCGTCGCCAAATTTGACACGATGGTGTGTGACATGCTCAGGTACGTGCATGATTTTTTTTGGAATTTTTTGACATGTTTTGAATTTTCAAAAAAAATCGAAAAAAGCGGGTGCATGTGCACCCGGGCACACATTCGCTCTCCTCCTCATAAAAAAAGATTTTTACATGGGAGAGCCCAGTATTTTGATAGAGGAGGGTGCAACATCACGGAAATTGCAAGCGGTCCGGATCTTGCCCAGGAGGCTGATGAGAAGGTAGGCTGGATATATACGGATCTGACACAAGATCTCTATCCGTGAAAAGGCGGAAGGACCTTATAAGACTGCCAAGAGTACCCAACATTCTTCCTTCTTTCAACCCTATCCAATGTCCGGTAGAACATTGGAGGCTTCTGGTGGGTTAGAAGGCATCAGCCCCTCCCACCACTAGGCCACGACTTAGACCCTGTTTGTTTGAGCTTCTGTTTCTGCTTTTGGGCTCCAAAAACAGAAGGCAAACAAACAGCATCAAATAGCAAAGCGCTGCCTAAAAGCGCTGTGAGCAGATGCACTGCGGGAGCGAACGAAAGCGGAAGCGGGGCGGGAGGGGCTTCCCGCAGCTTCGTACTCATGTTCTGAAACGTTTTCCCTTAGTACCCACTCCCTGGCGACTTCCGCTCGCTTCCCATGCCTATGTAGGCGTGTACGTTCCCTCGCATGCATGCGTATCTACTCTAGGGGTACATTGTAGGTACCTATAGGGAGTTGAGCCATAGTGTATCTCACACAAATATTGTTTCAATCGGAATAATTTGTATACGAAATATGTGCGTGTTGAGGAGTAAGTTCCATTCCCCTAATTGGTTTCGAGTTTTATAGATTATAGGTTCTTAATTTAGGATCGAACTTCACACCATTTTTAGACGAATTTTATTAAATTTGTCGCACTCCATCGCCTGTTAAAATTTACTGTCAGGAGTAGATTGATCTCGCCGTTTTACACAAGTTTCGTGTTGTTACTTTTTCGCTTTGACGGACATATATGAATAGATCTCGTACTCGTTTACACTCTCCTTGTTGTTCTGATTGATGCGGTTCAAAACGGCACTTATATAACATAGTAATAATGAATTAAATAAGTTAAAAGCAATTGTTTCGCTTCAGATCGGCACATATATAACATCTTCAGCACTCAGGGGCATTCCAGACATTTCACCCAAAAAACCAACAGTTACAACACTCCTTCCAAACATCAAATCTCTGCTTCCAGCAACTGCTTCTCACAACTGCTTTTCCACAGCTCAACAGTTACAACTGCTTTTCAAAAGCTGCAGCCTAAACAAACAGACCCTTAGTCTGCGTAAATAACAACTCATAATATGAAAGTTTTCGGAATGGTGAGATGGAGCGTTGATTCGGTGTCACGACCTTCAAAATGACAGTCGAAGACATCAGTGAGGAGCAAATATCCGGTCTCACGACCTTCAAAATAAAATGTGAAGATATCAACGAGGAGTGGATATCCAGTTTCACGACCTCCAAACTGATAGGCGAAGATGACTCGACGATAACAGAGACCATTAAACTTAAAGCGTTGGTTTGGTCTCATGCCCTTAATTGCTGACTTGACCTTTATTCAAGAGTAACTCGCCTACCGACTACTTAATAAGAAGAATATATATCACATATCTATTCTATTTTCATCCATACACATTCACTATTACCATAAACCGTATTTTCCTCGCCTTCTCCCACTTTTTTCTATTATTATTTATTTTCTTGTTAACTATTTTCAGTTTAAGCTCTACTTTAATTCAATCATCAAAACACATCATCTCCATTCTTTATTACTCCAAACCCTTACAGTTAATTCACCTAAGGTTGACAACTTGTGTGTGACGGTTACATCAATAACAAACGCTTGCCTACAGCTCTCTCGTGAGACGTTTTAACTATTTTCAGTTTAGCTATGCTTCAATTCAATCATAAAAACACAACATCTACATTTTTTATTACTTCAAACCCTTGCAGTAAATTCACCAACAACTCTCGTGAGATGTTGGAAATTGTGCGATAACAAACCTATGGACTTACAGGTATCATATGCACTTCATAATCTTATTTTTGTTTGCCAACATATATTTACTTGCACTTAATTTTCCTAGACCTCACAATTCGCCGATGCAATGTTGACGTCATGACTCTTTATCTTTTTTAAATATAATATTTCTATGTAATTATCTCTAACGCCTTTTTGACAATAGATAGACACCTCTAATTTTCTTCCAAATATATTAAATGTACTCTAGTTACGGAATTTTATTTAACACATTTTTATAGTAGATAGAAACTTATTATTTTTTCCAAATATATTGAATCCAATGTATTTCACATGTTATATGAGTCTTACATTATTATAAAAGGGTGGGCTTCCTAGACAGAGCTCATTGTACGCGTCACCCAAACCCTCTATCTCACCCCCCTAGTGCAGTACACGCTTACACTTGGCACCGACCCGCCCAGAGGATGGCACTTTTTGACAAACCTCACAACCAAGCACTTGACCATACACGCGAACACAAAGGGAGATGAACGGGAGGACCACCACCGTTTGGCCAAGACCTCATATATCTCCCTTCACGCTTCGCTTATGGCCTTTCTGCCAATAGGCATGATCCACGAGGTGGGGAGGGAGGACAACACCGCCTCTAGTGAAGAGGACGACCACATGAGGGGGGGGGGGGGGGGGGTGGACATGGGAGAGCCATATATACACCACCCCGATGCATGGTGCCCAAGCAAGTCGGCTCGCCGTGACCCTCGCAAGGCCGAGCTCTTCCGGAGGCTCGACGCTGCATGCGAAGCCTGCCGCCTCGAGGAGGCTCGCCTCCTCAAGCCTTAGAATCTTAGTGGTGAAGAAGATGCAGGTCATAATATGGTTGCGATGTGTTGCTTGAATTCTTCAAGCAGGAGCCCTAAAATACATCTCGCCACAATGTAGTAAATGGAGGAGTGTCTCCAAGAGTCATAGCTAGACTTTGAAAACATACCCTATGTCTACAATCGGCACATTTTCTGAGTGTGCCGTCTCTTATTCTTCCTTTTTTATAGGTCTGGCTAATTGTTCTTACCTTTCTCTGGACTTAGCCTATTTTCTTTGTAAACGCTTACGCCATCTTGCTGCCATTCTTCTAATGCAGAAGGACACATCTTCTAATATAAAAGGACACATGTTTGGGGCGTGTTTTTTGAGAAAAAACAGTTTGCATGTTATGTTATTCAGAGTTTTGTCATGTTGGAGCAATAACCGAGCAAAACCGTCAGGAAAATATCGGCACCTTGTCTATCGTGCCCCAACTGTGTCGAAAAGCAACAAGGAGGCTCTTCAAGACATGCTTCTCTTTGGAACTTTGCTTAAGCTAGCATGGTGCGATATGTTGATTTTACTGCGATGATCCCTTTCCGTGATAGAGCCAACACCAATACTCTATTGTTTCAACATCCCACTATAAGCAAATAAACATGGTCCACTTTTCTGTCTACCGGTTGTGCGACGTTGATGTCAACAAAATCAGTAACAAAAATAGGAGGTTGTGCTTGCTCGCTAGTTCTTGGTCAACGATTGATGATGACAACACTGTAAATTATGTTCCCATATACGGGTTTATGGGTCTATTCCCAATACTCACATTTAACGTATTTTGAAACATGTATTATTTCAATTAAATGTTTTAGGGGTTAGTCTCTAGCCACTCAAGGAGCCTAGATGATTTTCAAAGGTGTGTGAGCTATGTGCTGCTGAGGTATACAACATGCATAAGATGAGACCGTCTGACTTCAATCAATATTCTACACCATTGTTCAGGATTCGGAGGCGTATGTCCACAAGGCCCTTTTCACCTTGCTTAAGTTATAAGAAAACTCATACAAAAGGCATATCCTAGCAAGTTGATCTGAATCGTAATTGTCCCGCTACTTTGAAAACGTATCTATGTCTTTTGAAAATTATTATGTGACTATACATGTTATTTGCAATAGATATTATGTTTTCTTTATTTTATTTTATCAAATTAAGGGATTTATCATGAAATATCATTATTTTTTACCTAGCGTTGGAAAGCAGGAACCTTTTTTTTCTTCTTATTTTCCGGTTTCATGAAAATGTGTAACCCAATTAATTCGTGGGAGAACCCTGCTTCAATATTTTCTTGATACAAAGAGTACCAGCAGAAAACAGAGTCCATAAGGCGACCGAGGGCAAAAGATTCTTGCACCCTGGAAGGTCTCGTGCCCCTCGATCGCCCGAGTGAGTTGATTCTTGCGCTGCTAGGTCCGTCTTGACATAAAAAAAACCAAATATGTGTGTATATATATCCCCTCAAATACCTATCGCAGTAGAGAGGGTAATACCAGTCAAAACACCTAAATAGAGAAACGAAAGGCCACCACGGGAGAAGACCGGAGGGGTAAACACCGTTGTAACTTATCCCAGTTGCATCTCCAACCTCTCCAATGACTTCTCAACTGCCTCTATGATGAATAAGCAGTGATATGGATTTGTGGCGCTAGTTTGATCATACTCCCTCTGTCCAAAATTATCTCGCATTTTAAAGTCAAACATTGTAAATTTTGACTAAGCATATAAAATATAACTATATCTATAATGCTATTAGAATAATATTAAAATATAATTTCATATTGTATGTATTTATTATTATAGATAGTGATATATTGCACTATATTTCTTATCAAACTTTTAAAAGTTTGACTTTGACCAAATCTAGAATGCACGGTAATTATTGACATAGGGTTTGACATAGGGAGTATCGTTCTATGTGTTTTAATTGTTGTGGTACCATATGAGGTGACATACATGATTATAGTAATATTTGTGTACCCTTGATGGTAGGTCTTTATGTTATGATATGATTTTTTTTTAAGACACAACTTGTTTTATATATCTCTGTTGCTGATCTATTTGTATATACATATTACTACCCTGTTTGTGATATGCCTATTCTGATTACTAGTCGAGAACTTTTTCTGGTGCCGTTGCCGAGAGGTTAGATAACCTTCCTTTACTCTCTTAAGTTTTGTTTCAGTTTTTTACTTTTCTTATTTTTATTATTTTCTTTCATAATAAAAAAAATAAAAAATTGTTTATGAGACGCAACCTTACATAATACTTCATACGCAACACTCACCATAGAGACCCCCGCTCGAGGCACGAACAGCTAATAGAAAACCAAGAGTTGAGTAATAGTGGACGGCGTTTCCCGTGGCATGAACCTGTGTCAATCTCGTCTCCGAGTGCTATGATCGAGTTACGCTAGGTGCATCACCCCCTTCCAATCATTGTTAGGAAATAACCACGACAAATAGGTACACAATCAATTCTTACAAAATTAAATGGTGTTCCATAATAGCATTTGATTGGGGTATTTTGTCCTTTTCTATTCATGACATTAACCAACTTAAGTAAAACGCTATCCTCACGACTCGACTCGTGACCGTTGGAACGGAATCACCATTGGATTTTTAGATCAGAACCACCATTGGTAAGTTGTTCAAAGCCGCTAACCCGGCCTACAGGTCCAGCCCAATTGCCTTTTAGTCAGCCCACACGTCATGTTAGCGGAATTGTTTGCCCTATTTCGCGTCATGGTTTCATGTTAATCATCAACCTAAATCGCTTTACGTGTCCCTAAAGTTAGGTTTTAAGCGAGCTCAACCCGGTGTTCTCTTGCCGATGAAAATCTCGCCCGTTCAACCTTACTCCTATTTCTATTCACCATCTATCTACTTTGACTTGATTGCCCCTATGTATCATGCATATGGCAACATAATAATGACGATATCTTTGTTATCTTATCATATTTTATTTCCGTTATGAAATCTCCGTAGAACATTTATTTATAATAGATAGACATTAATTGTTTCTTTCCAAATATATCAATATCATTATCGTCCATATGTTAGACGAGTCTTACTCATTATAAAAGGAACGAGAAAATAGATAGATATCATCGTCTCCTCCAAAAACACCACTCTCTTCTCCCTCCTAGTGGAGTTCACCCTTACACTAGGCACCGGCCCATCCACACTATGACCTTAGTTTCAGACCCCACCGCTACCCCCGAACCCGTGACCCCCCGCCCGAAGACGCACGAAGACCAAGGGGAGGGCCACCACCGCCACCACCCATCGGCTGACCCCTCCTACTACCCTCCCCCTTCGCTTACCTCATTCCCGTCCCTAGGCGCGGGGCGGTGGACGCCGCCGGCGCCGATTCGGGGGACGAGACGGGGTGGGAGGATGACCTCCCCGCCGCTGAGTCGGAGGACGAGGGGTGGGAGGACGCCGCCGCCGACTGGGAGGACGAGGCGGCGTGGGAGGACGACATCCCCGAGGCTGAGTCGGAGGACGACGCCGCTGCCGCCGCCAAATCGGAGGACGACGTGCCCGCCGCTGAGCCCGAGGAAGACGCGGGCGGCGAGGCGGACACGGGAGAGCCCGACTCCCCCCCGATGGTGGACAAGCAACTCGGCGCGCCACGACCCCAGCGGCCGAGCTCTTCCAGAGCCTCGACGCCACCTGCGAAGCCCGCCGCCTCCAGGAGGCTCGACGCCGCAAGCCTCCACCGCTGCCGACGGGTGCTGGGGAGACCGATGCGCCTATTTGGCCACCGAATAGCCCCCATTGGAGGCGCTTCAGGTATACCTCTTGGCCCGCCACCCCAGCTCTCCCCCTCTCGTCTTTAGACGCGGCTTCTACTTATGAATGTATGATTAGACAATGTCTTGACATATGTATGATTCGAAGATTAATCCTGTTTCTTTGCTTCGAAGAATGAGCTTTGGGGAAATCCTGTGATGAAGCTGTTCTTGTTCGTTGATTTTACATGTGCAGTATATTTGATGCTTCTAGGCTTCTAGCTAAAGGGGAAAATGTGTAGATCTTTTAAGAGCGGCTCCCATGAAGGACGTTATTTCTACCAGCAAGGCAGATCATCCCTCTTTCTCTTTTGTTTACACATGTAGATATTTCACTGGTATCATTGCTTGTCTGATAAATCAGGGCAAAAATGTGAGGAGAATTAAGCGGTTAAAGTTGTAATTAATTGGGACTGGGCACCCCCAGCTCTTTTTGCAAAATTAATAGATAAGCGGATGTATATGCCGCTAGTCTGGTGGTAAAGTCTGTTTGACATTTGACATAAAGACATCCACCCCGTCTTCATGAGCTTGGTAAACATTGACACAAAAAGGAGTAGTAACAATTTTGAATAGTTTAAAGGTAGCACATGAAAATTTTACTTGGAGTGGCAAGGAAATACCACATATAGGTAGTTATGGTGGACACAAATGGTATGGATTTTGGCTCAAGGATTTGGATGCACGAGAAACATTCCCTCTCAGTACAGAGTTTAGGCTAGCAAGGTTATGTAAGCAAACAAGAATATCAACCGGTACACCAAGTTTTATATGACCAACATATTGCAAACATTATAAGACTTCACACTGTCTTCCTTGTTAACCCAACCCTTTTATTAGAAAATATCTAGACCTTAGAGATACCACTCATGCAAACCAAATTTCAACAAGTTTTACAGTAGTTCTTCACTAATGGGCTTAACTTACATGATGCAAAAGTTTAATCATGATCTACTTGTTAACTCAAAACAATTGACAAGTATCAAATTATCCAAATTAGTGATCTACAAGAGTATGCAAGTCTTTTCCATTATACCATTTACCACATGCAACATTTTCTGTTCCAACCAAACACCAATTAATTTATTTCAATAACTCTCCAAACAAGTATAAGTGAAGTAAGAGAGTACTTTCTTTAAAAGAACTAATAGCTCTGACAAGAGATACATGAAAACAAGAGCTAAAAGCTGAACAGCGCTAGATATGAATACTCAACAAATATAAGTGAAAAATAGGAGTATTCTCATGAAAAAGCGGAGCGTGTCTCTCTCTCAATCAAGAATGCTAGGATCCAATCAAGCTGATCACAAAATAAAAAATAACATACTGAAAATAAAAGCACAGAGACGCTCCAAGAACAGCACATATGATGTGAAATAATTAAAATATAGTTTCACTAGAGATGACATGATAATTTTGACGATGAAGAAGGGGGATGCCTTGGGCATCCCCAAGCTTAGATGCTTGAGTCTTCTTGAAATATACTGGGGAGATCCATGGGAGCCTCCCCAAGCTTGAGCTCTTCACTCTTCTCCATCCTATTATATCACTCTTCCCTCTTAACCCTTGAAAACTTTCGTAACACCAAACTCAAAGTAAATCTCATTAGAGGGTTAGTGCACAATCAAAAACTCACATGTTCTGTAAGGACGCAATATGACCATTACTTTAAACATTAGCTACTGCCACTTATGTTATGTGAAGCTCTTCCACTCAAAAAAGAATTCCACTCAACACTAGTAAAAGAGAGAATGCAAAATAAAAGACATAATCTGTCTAAAACAGAACAGTTCACAAAGACGAATTTTTTCGAGGCACTTACGTTACTCAGATCGAAAAACTTTGAACTAACAAAAGATGCATAAATATAAAAGGATTACGCACAAATTTTTTCAGATTTAATTCACATTCTGGTGATTTTAGAGAATTAATACGGTGAACAGAAAAAATTTGTTCCTGCGCAGCAATCAAAATTTAGCATCATCTTATCATTAGAGACTACTCTTGGCACAACAATGCGAAAAAGTAAAGATACAAATTAGTTGCTACAGAAGTAAACACCCTCATTGACTCAGTAAAAGAAAAATTGCAGAAATAAAAATAATGGGTTGCCTCCCATAAGCGCTTTTCTTTAACGCCTTTTAGCTAGGCACAAAGCATGCATCAAGTATTACCAAGTGTAGAAGCATCCAAAGAGAGGTCAGAAGTTTTCTCAACAATGCATTGTATCTTATCTATATAAGTTTCGAAATCCCCCTTTCAATACCTTCAGGCACACTATCTTCATCAAATGGGTTTTCAGGAACAATCCAATCAAAATTCTTTTCTAGTGCTTCATGCATTCATATAAGCTTAAAAGGTATTGGTATCTTAACTTCCCCCTCATAGTTGGCTTCCTTAGTGTACTTAAGCCTATCTTTTTCCAGTTTTTCAAGTGTATTAACAACATCAATACAATAGCCAATAATCTTATATCGAATAAAAACTTTTCTAGCTTCCCCAGCAACATCACCAAATTCTTTAAGCAGGGTTTTTAAAACAAAATCTTTCTTTTCACCTTCTTCCATATCATGAAGTTTAAGAAACATGTGCTGCATTATAGGATTAAGATTGACAAACCTAGCTTCCAACATGTGAACTAGACAAGCTGTAGCAATTTCATAATTCGGAGCAAGTTCTACCAAGGATCTATCTTCAAAATCTTTAAGTCTACTAACGTGACTAAAGAATTCTTCAATGTTATCTCTTCCAATGATAGACCCATGATGACGTGAAACACACGTTCGTTGGGAGATCCCAAGAGAAAGGTATGAAGCAGTGCAGCAGCAAGTTTTCTCAGTACGAAACCAAGGTTATCGTATCCAGTAGGAGTAGTAGCACTTCAGAAGGTTATCAGTGGCGGAATATGGCACGGCGCAACACCAGGGAATCCGTCAACCGACGTGGAACCTGCACACAACACAATCAAACTACTTTGCCCCAACGAAACAGGAAGGTTGTCAATCTTCCCGGCTTGCTGTACACAAAGGGTTAAATGTATGGTGTGGAAAACAGTGTTTAATTGCAGAAAGTAAAAGAGAACAATGATTGCAGTTGGTGATTTTATCAATGTAAAAGAATGGACCGGGGTCCACAGTTCACTAGTGGTGTCTCTCCATAAAGATAAATAACATGTTGGGTCAAATTACAGCTGGGCAATTGATAAAATAGTGAGCGCATGACAATGCATATATATGACAAGATGACTACCATGATATTTAATTGGGCATTACGACAAAATACGTATACCGTTATCCAACCGCATCTATGACTAATAATCCACCTTCAGGTTGACTTCCGTGTTCCCCGTTGGTATTAAGTTGTAAGCAACGGATAATCGCATTAAGCAATGTGCGTAAAGTAAACAAGTACATATGACCGTGGACATAGCATTGTTATGTTACCCCTAGTAGCAACAGCACATCCACAACCTTAGGCGTTGCTGTCACTCGCCCAGATTACTGGAGACTGAATCCACTATCTAGCATAAATACTCCCTCTTGGAGTTACAGAAAGCATGCAAGATCATAAATAACATGTATCATAGATTAATAATCAACTTGATCATAGTATTCAATATTCATCGGATCCCAGCAAACACAACATGTTTCATTACAATAAGATGATCTTGATCATGTTAGGCAGCTCACAAGAACTAAACTTGATGGCATAAAATGGAGAGACAACCATCTAGCTACTGCTATGGACCAGTAGTCCAAGGATGAACTACTCACGCATCACTCCGGAGACAGGCATGGTGATGTAGAGCCCTCCAGTGATGATTCCCCTCGCCGGCAGAGTGCCGGGAAGTGATTCCGGTGTATCTTTCGTTTTCCCATACACGCCCAAGAAGCTTAGCAGGTTCACACAAATATTTTTCGTCACGTGCATCACGTCGATTGCAGAGTGAATCTCTAGGATTTCCAATAGGGTAGCTCCCAAAATATAGATTTCTTCTTTCACATGGCCACGTGATTGTCAGCGTCATTCGGAACAGATAGTCCGCCAGGACCCTTTCCAAAGATTACTTTTAAATCCTTGACCATGTCATATATATCATCACTAGTAGGGCAGGTAGGCTTCGTCCGGTGATCTGCCTCGCCTTTGAAATGCTTGCCTTTCTTTCTTACGGGATGCTGTTTTGGAAGAAATCGACGATGCCCCGGGTACACATTCTTGTTTCCCAAATGTATACTTTCAGTCTCACCTAAACAGTGCGTGCATGCATTGTATCGTTTGTTTGACTGTCCTGAAATGTTACTAAGAGCAGGCCAATCATTGATGGTTACAAACATCAACGCTCATAGGTAAAATTCCTTTTGTTCGTGCTCATCCCACACAGGTACACCTTCGTCACGCCACAACTGTAAAAGTTCTTCAACCAATGGCCTCAGGTACACATCAATGTCGTTGCCGGGTTGCTTCGGGCCTTGGATGAGCACTGGCATCATAATGAACTTCCGCTTCATGCACAACCAAGGAGGAAGGTTATAGATACACAGAGTCACAGGCCAGGTGCTATGACTGGAGCTCTGTTCCCCTAAAGGATTAAAGCCATCTGTACTTAGACCAAATCTTAAGTTCCTTGCGTCATATGAAAATGTCGGGAACTCTCTGTCGATTTTTCTCCACTGCGACCCATCAGCGGGGTGTCTCACCATCAGGTATTTCTTACGGTCTTCTTTGTGCCATCGCAACAACTTGGCATGCTCTTTGTTTTGGAACAAACGTTTCAACCGTGGTATTATAGGAGCATACCACATCACCTTGGCAGGAACCCTTTCCTGGGGCGCGGCTCGCCCTCAACATCACCAGGGTCATCTCGCCTGATCTTATACCGCAATGCACCGCATACCGGGCATGCATTCAAATTCCCGTACTCCTCACCGCGGTAGAGGATGCAGTCATTGATGCATGCATGTATCTTCTGGACCTCTAATCCTAGAGGGCAGACAACCTTCTTTGCTTCGTACGTACTAGAGGGCAATACGTTATCCCTGTAAGCATCTTCTTTATTATGTTCAGCAACTTTTCAAATCCCTTGTCAGAAGTACCATTCTCTGCCTTCCATTGCAGCAATTCCAGTGTGGTACCCAACTTTTTCTGGCCATCTTCGCAATTTGGGTACAACAATTTGTTGTGATCCTCTAACATTCTCTCCAACTTCAACCTCTCGTTTTCACTTCTGCAGTTTATCTTCGCCTCAAGAATGGCCCGACGAAGATCGTCATCGGGCTCATTAACAATGGGCTCTTCTTCAGCTTCGTCTTCCCCTATTGTAGTACCACCGTGTTCAGTGAGCATAGGATAGTTGTCATTATCCTCTTCTTCATTGTCTTCCATTATAACCCCTCTTTCTCCGTGCTTGGTCCAACAATTATAGCCGGACATGAAACCGAACTGAATCAGGTGGATGTGAAGGGTTCTTGAGGAAAAGTAATCCTTCTCATTCCGACATACATGGCATGGACAGCACATAAAACCATTCCGCGTGTTTGCCTCAGCCACATCAAGAAAAGAACGCACGCCTTGAATGTACTCTTTAGAGCACCGTCAGCGTACATCCATGGATGACTCATCTGCATTATATAAGTATATCAAACACAATCACCGCTAAAACACAATCACTAGTCCCGATGATAAAAAAACAGTCAGTTATTGTTTTCCAATCTTTGGATTATATAAGTATATCAAACACAATCACCGCTAAAACCAAAGTAGAGTAGTGACCAAATGTAATACATAGTTCTCATAAAACATACATTAATTGAAACTAACATACAACTATCTAAAGAATTTAAATCTAACAACAAATGCGATCAAAATCGCAACTAAGGTAATTATTGAACCAACAGCATAATGATACCAAGCCTCTTTATGAATGGCATATTTTCTAATCCTTTTAATTTTCAAGTGCATTGCATCCATCTTGATCTTGTTTTATCGACGACGTCGGCAAGATCGAACTCCAATTTCATCTTCTCTTCTAGGCATTGTAGACGAAGATCTTCACTTCTTTTCAATTTTGCTTTCAAATCATTGTTTTCTTTTTCAAAAAACTCGACAATAGGGTCGGTTGGAATTTCCGGTTCAACTATCTCCTAGATAAAAATATATCTATGTCAAGTTGGTCCGCATAATTGTCATAAACACGAAATGAAACTAAAAGTTATAAAAGTATACCACATCAGAATCATAGACCGGACGAGGGCCGACGGGGACGGATATCAAAACCATGGCACTATACATATAAAAAACAATCATACAAGTAAGAAAATTATACAAGTAATAACTATGCATCTAAATCATTTTTTTAAATAAAATATAAAAACAAGAGGCTCACCGAGGTGGTGCCGGTGATGGGACGGCGCGGGCGATCGACGGCGGTGAGGATGGGACGACACTAAAACCCACAAATCATACTTTAATTTGAGCTCAAATTGCATATAAAACAAATGAAATCCCTACTTAGGCATTTCATCAAACACCTAGCTAGCACTAGAAAAATGAAATGAGCTAAACTAGCAATGAAATGAGCTAAATTAGCAACGCCGAAAGAAAGGATGATGTTGCTAACCCTTGGATAGATGGGTGCCGCCAATATTGACAAATAGTGGAGAAAAATGGGGATCAAATTGAGCTTTGGAGAGTGAAATAGGAGAAAAATGGAGATGTGGCTCGAGCTAAAAAATGGAGAGCTGGCTCGGGTGGAAGAGATGATATACAGGTGAAAATTTTCGTCCCGGTTCGTGATACGAGCCGGACGAAAGGTGCTCGCGCGGGCCCCCCTCTGCGCGGCTGCCCTGACACGGACCTTTATTCCCGGTTCGTATCACGAACCGGGACTAGAGGTTCCCTATGACCCGGGACAACTGCTGTACGGCCTCGTTGCCGTTGAACCGGGACTAGTCCCCCCCCCCTCTAGTCCAGGTTCAAAAGCCACCCGGGACTAGAGCCCAAAACGACTCTGGACCAAAGGTCCTGTTTCTACTAGTGTACGGCGAGCCTCACGACGTATGCAGCAGGCATGCACGCCATCCGGCCGCTGGGCGGGGTCACTGAACAAGCGAGCTACCTGACGATGTAGCAGTCGTCGTTGGCGCCGTTGCGCGGACGAAGATCGCCATACACCTTGCAAAAGTTACACTGGAGTCCACAAGGGCCCTTTGCACCTTGCAAAGTTACAAAATTGTTTTTACGAAGTTGGTCTAATTAATTCGTGGATGAGTTACCTTTCCTCGTGACCTCTTTTCCATGCACGATTCATGTGGTCGATGTTCTTCCCTCTCTACCTCCGAATATTTGATTTGTAACATACTTAGCACATATATATCTTCACATCCTTTTTCATGGAGATATGTAACTTCATGGGACATTTCAATTTTTCACACATAAAATGCATCCAATTATGACATGAGGTTGGATGGATACGTATCTTACCCATGGCATTTAATTAATGTTTGCTTCTTTTAGGTGCAAACTATAGTCGATTATTGAGTTATATGTCCATCCTATACAATCTTTTTCGTTTGGTCATACAATTATAAAATTGTCTCATACTTGATCTATCTACTTAACGTTCGGGATCAAACTGATCTTGTGTGCAAACCACATGACAAATAGGCAACTATCAATATAATTATGGGTACATCAAGACATTGAATGATAGGAGGAAACCGGTTAAGAATATAGTATGAGATATCTAGAACCAGATTTTCTCTATTAATCGTTGTGCATCGAAATTACTGCAAATTATACATATCTTGACTCTTCGATTGTGACCATTAATAGATACACAATCAATTGTTGTCAAATTAAATGGTTTTCCATAATAGCATGTATTTTGTTTTTTTCCTCTTTATTACATTAATGAACTTCATTCAATCACGCTCCTCAAGAATTTGGACGTCTTATGTTAAGATTTCTAACCGTTAGAATGGAACCCCTCAATATTTTTTGGAGCATAACCACCATTAGTGATACTTTTAACAGGGTAAGCCGACATACATGTCAAATTTCTTCTCAGTTAGCCCACCCACATGTTAGAAGAATTGATTGCCCTACTTCGCGCCTCTTTTTCGTAACTTATCAACCAAGTTTGCTTTCCAAAACCCCTAAATTAGGTTTTAGGTGTGCTCAACTCGCATGTTGTTTCATACAAAACCTATAACTAGTGTTCCTATTTTTATTTGTCAGCATCTATCTAGCTACTTAAACATGGTTGCTCAATTCGCCTCCTTTAACTTTTTACTCTCTCTATAAATAGAATCTTTATAAAGAACTTATTTATAATAGATAGACGTCTATCATTTTTTCTGAATATATCTAAATCACCCTTATTCAAATTTCATATGTTAAACGGGTCTTACAAGGGTGGGGAGGTGGACAGAGTTTAAAACGCTCATTCTCTCACTCTCCCAAAACCCTCTCCCTTCTCTAGTGGAGTCCGCCATTACAAGGCAGCGGCCCACCCACAGTATGACCCTTTGTTTCAGGCCCCACCATCAAGCCTGTGAACCTGACCCAACACGCAGGAAGACCAAGAGGAAGGTCCGTGTCGTGGTGGTATCACGGCAGATGCCATAGGATGGCTAAAGTGCGGGGCCGATGGGCGCTGGAGGATCCGGGAGAGGGCTAGCACGCTAAGGAGCGTACACGGATGAAAATACAAGCACAAGAACAGTCACGATCTACCCAGGTTCGGGGCCCTCGTGAGGAGGTAACACCCCTACTCCTGCCTATCTCCTCGTATATATCTCTCAATCACAAGTACAAGCGGCTCCTTGAGCTGTATGATCCCAACCACAGGGATGAACACGAGGTGGAAGATGAAGCTATGGGGGAAAAAGAGTCTCCATGCCTCGTCCTATCTCTCTGTGGCCGTCCCTCACGCAGGAGGGGTGAGGCCCTATTTATAGGCTAAACCGAGTTACGCAAGTACCCCTCGCGGTGCACTGTAGCCACACCAAAGGTATGTCATGATGGCACTCCTGTCAGAGACAGGACGCGACATGCCCATCTCCTGCAGCACTACGGTACACCTAGAATGTACCCTCTGCTAGAGACAGGACATGGCACGCCCATGCCTAGCTCGTAGCCTGCTCCCACGTCTGTCCTTGGTCAGCAGAGGTGAGACCAGTCACCTCGTTCCTCCTGCACGCTCCTGTGTCAGGCGTTTCTGTGCCAGACGCTCCCGTGCTAGACAGGATGTGAGTAGCGCTGACCTCCGTCCGACATAGGGTGCCTCATTTCTATAACCCGACATGGATATGCCGGATTCCCTTTCCAGAATAGCCTCCCCTGCTCATAAGAAAACACACAGGATACCGACATACATATGTCGGTCATTGTACCTCGGTCAGGATATGTCGGCTAGGTATGCCGACCACCGTCTTTCGACCACCGTATCTCAATAACCTTATGTCGGCTTTTTACCAACATGGTACCTCGGTCCCTTTTGGCCCGGGTTACCTCGGTTTGCTTATGTCGGTTTGCACCAACATTACACCCTGGTCCGCTCTGAGGTCCAGGTATGTCGGCTTTCACTGTAACCCGGCCCACACCTGGGTATAGCTTTTACCATACCATGACCCTACCCGGGGTAGCCCCCCGACAGTCCGTGAGATCTTTGTAGAGCATTTATTTTTAATAGATAGACACCTATTATTTTCTTTTAAATATATTGAAATCATTATCATTCCCATCTAAAATAGGTCTTACTCGTTATAAAAAGACGAAGAAGGTAGATAGATCTCATTGTCTCCCATAGATCCCTATAATCTCTCCCCCACTGGAGTCGGCCCTTACACTAGACAACAGTCCACCTAGAGTATGCCCCTTGTTTCAGACCCCACCACAGAGCCCGTCAACCACCGCCCCAGCACGCACGGCCACCTCCACCACCGCTCGGCTGAGCTCTCCCCTTCTTCGCTTGCCGCCTTCGCGTCTGCAGGCGCAAGCCCCGAGGCGGAGTCGGAGGACGACGTCCCCGCCGGCCGCCGCTGAGGTGGAGTGGGACGAGGCCGTCGCCGCCGCCGCCGAGTCGGAGGACGAGGTCCCCGCCGCGGAGTCGGAGGACGAGGGGGCGAGGCGGGCAAGGGAGAGCCCGACTCCCCGCTCGCATGGTGGCCAAGCAACTCGGCGGGCGGCGACCCTCGCAAGGCCGTGCTCTTCCGGAGTCCCGACGCCATCCGCGAAGCCCGCCGCCTCCAGGAGGCTCACCTCCTCAAGCGTCCACCGCCGCCGACGGGGGCTGGGGACCCCGATGAGCCTAGCCCCCATTGGAGGCGCTTCAGGTATACCTCTTCGCCCGCCACCGCGGCCCTCCCCCATCGTTTGATGTATGATTAGGCAGCTTCTTGACGAATGTATATGATTAGGAAGATTCAAGGATAAATGCATTTCCTTTGCTTCCAAAAATGGGCTCCGCAAAAACCTCCGCTCATGTTATTTCGGAAATTTTACATGTCCGATATATTCCATGTTCCTAGCGAAAAGGGCAAATCTGTAGATCTTTTATCCCGTCCCAAGTTAGCTTTCATGTTGGGAACTGTGTTCTGTAGACTAATGGAAATGCTGAGGAGAATCATGGTTCGTTTTTATGATATGAATGTGATTTGGTTTGCTTAGCATGCTTGGGATGTTTGAAGTAGGGCCATCTGCTGTTGCAATTGGTACATTCGATTTATTTCCTACAGTATGCTATGTTTCTAATGCTGATGGCATCTAGATTCTCGAACGTGTCTAGCCTAGGGTTCTGGAGCATTACGTTAGCTCAAGGTGTTAAATATATTTTTTTTTGGTTGTGTCAGTGAATCGAATTGTCGATGCCCTAAGTATACTGATGAGGTGTTACATTCCGCCTTTCTATTGCTAACGGAATCTAGGAATCTAGCCCGGGGATCTCAGAAATTTCCGTCAGCTCTAGT
Organism: Poa pratensis; assembly: GCA_947311845.1. Lineage (NCBI taxonomy): Eukaryota > Viridiplantae > Streptophyta > Magnoliopsida > Poales > Poaceae > Poa > Poa pratensis. The sequence goes on from CAMZMU010000105.1 coordinate 24,141,985, forward strand.
TACGTAAACTGTTCAATGTTAGAGATTTATGCCATACCATACTGAACCTGATTTTGTGGGAGATTGTATGGTTCTAAATTTCTAATGCCAACGATATTTTGATATGTATCCAGGGAAATGAACGATTTGCTATAATTAGGCTTTGAGCTCACCCTCTTTGCATATTCATGGTGTTGTCTCCCTTCTACATTAATTTACATTCGCTTATCTTCTGTTTTTCTATCAAGCTTTTTCCTTCCCCAGTGTGAAACTTTTGCCATCACCTCCAACAGGGAACTAAGAGCTACGAAGTCCATCCTGGCTAATCCTGTGCCCAACCCTGATGAGAATTCATTATCTCGTCCACCATCAAACAAGAGCGACGAGATATTACCTGACAAGGTTGCAGGCCAACGGGGTGACACTAAACACTCCACTGAAAGTGCATCAAGTCAAATTGTTCTTTTTGAGAATGGCCATGGAGGAAACCTGTTACCTGTTCCGCCTAAAAAAAATTAAATACACCATCGATAAATATGCTGTACAATGTGGTGAGTGCCGGAAATGGAGACTTATTCCTACCAAAACGAAATATGATGCAATTTGGGAAAAAAGTAGACAGGTTCCTTTTCTTTGCGAACATGTCCATGGGTGGAAGCCTGGAGTTTCATGCGATGATCCAACGGATATATCTCTAGGTGATGGGTTCTGGGCAATTGATACAGATTGCATCTCTCAGACCCCTCTTGGGTGGGAAAGGACGATATCTATAAGGAGTGAAGGGTCCACCAGATTTGCTGACGTGTGAGTAATACTTCTTTTGGCCTAGCATCATAGTTAATTTGTTACCCAGATTTACATAGTTATTTTTAAGCAAATGCTGTTCCAGTTGTTTTCTTATGCCGATGGGTCTTAACTCTTTAGATCTCAGATGCATACTTTCTCTCTATGTTATCTAGTAACCGCTAGGCTGAATTCTACCGATTTAAGTTCTACAGCTTATAGGGGTGGAGGTGGACATAAATTATAATTTACTATACACCATTTTCATTTATGATATATCGGTTGCAGTAGAAGATCTTCAATGTAGTTAAATCGTAACCCAGCTCAATATTGTTGACATGCTCGTTTATGTGTTAGTCATCTTTATGCTGTACATGTTGGTTGATGGTTGATCAGTCATTCCTGTGGTCTGCCACACACCTATATAAAATGTACTTGCCATTCTGTATAAGTGTTTTATGACTGCTTGGTAACATTCTATATACATGCTTTCAGGTACTATATTTCTCCCTCAGGCAAAAAATTTAAATCAATGACCGAAGTCAAAAAGTATGCCAACATTCTTTTTGTCAACTTCCCTTCAAGATCTTCACTTTCTTAATCATATTAATGCCCATACACAGTTTTGCAGTCATGTAGCATGTCGATAGCTGCATCAGAATAGTATCCACAAAGCTACAATTATTCTCATAATCGTCACAAAGTGTTATCATGTACTTTCACTACCTCAATGGCTAAATCGTACGAAGCACACAAGCAGCATTCAGGTTTAAGTATTTGGGTGCCTAGTTTCATGAATCTGATCTGTTCTTGGTTTCTTACAACTGAACATTTGAAACAACACAGTATGCAGGCTTAAAATATGTAACTTCTCCATGTGGTTCAGTTCAATCTGACTAGATGTTTATCTAATTTCAAATGTTACATTTGATAGTTATCTTCAAGACAACCCAGACTGTGCTATCGGTCTGTCTCAGTTTTCGTTCACGATACCTGAATGTCTCGAGGATTACGAAAAAAAGCGCCATCCTCAGTCAAAGCGTCGTCGTCGTCGTCATCAGTCAAATTCTCTTGAACCAAATGAAGGTATTTTATGCACAACTTAAGCACATTTACTTTACTGGCATGATAAATGAATTACTGGTTGGAGGAGCCTCTCTCTTCTGGTTGAACAATGGCTACTATTGCTTGATATTTGGATTTGTATCAATGAACAATTGTTTCCAAATTGCCATGTTGACTGAGAATGCATTACTGGTTAATGTACTTGTAATATTATCTACTTAATGAAGCAATTAAAGTGGTAGAACAGGCGGTGAGCTGGTGTGTGCAGGTTAGTAGGGCGTGCATGTAAGGAAAGTTCAACGTGCCATCATATTTTATATGATCAAAATCCGTTTTGATCATATAATATGAGTGGCATTGATATCATTTGGATATTTGGATCTCTTCAATGTTTTTTAAATTTCCGTAAATTGGATGGCACACCTGATAACACAGTGTAGACCATTGCACGGTACGGATTATTCTCCTATTCCATGAATATAAACATCATGACAGTTCTGTTAATGCGTGCTGCCTACAATAAGAAACCACGAGCCAGATGGGTGTGAAACTTGTACCCCCGTTGATTTTGGCACCACATCCTAGATTAAGTTCTTGCAACTAGCTAGTGATTTAGGGATCTTGTAGCAGCTACTAGGATCACTCTGTGGAGTCCCTTGGTGGTTGGTGATGACTGCTAATTTCATCTACCAGTATACTTATATACTTTGACCCGTGCGCATCATAGGATGTCCTGATGTGATTTGCTTATCGGTATTTGTACGTGTTCTCTTTCAAGTGAGATTGTTTATGGCATTGATTCTCTGTTTACTCTTTGTATTTGCGCAACCATCTGAAAATCCACACATGTTTTTTATCTGATGACATGCCTTTTTTTCCAGTGCTACCTCTATCTTATGCGCCTCCAATTCATGAGGATCTCGCGCAAAACTGCCTGCTGGCCCTGTCTGACAAAACCCAAGACTGTATGTGACATGCGAGACAGTACTAGCGTCAGGCCGCTCTCCAGCCCGATATTTTGTTGTATGTGCTATACCTTAGGTAGCTCGCTCCCCTTGTACGGTAGTCGGGTCCTGCTTAGATGGGATTGAGAAAGTTTTTTGGACATTGACATCTCAACATAATGATGTCGTCGAAAGTTATGGAGACTACCACCTTGGTTATACCTCATTGTGTAGTGTTAGTGTGTGTGATGTCCATTCTATTAAGTGCATGTGTAAGCTACCATTTTCGTTAAGACTAACGAATAATGGTGTAGAACATGGAAAACAATAGTTTATGTAGGCAAAAGTTGATCGGCTACAAGCTGCTCATCACCCTGTCATGTCAAAAGGTTTGCAAATAGCTTTGGTTAAGTTGCTCAACTTTTCTCCGATCTGTTGCTCAAAATTGTTTTTACAACCCCTCGCGTCAAGTGAGGAGCTTCCTGCGGCCGCCGGTCCCGTCCACAGATCCATGTGAGGAGCCCTCTACGGGGCCTACTCGCAATTTTCATGCCGCTGCCCTCCTCCCTTCCTCTAGATCTTCAATCGGATGTCATCTTTGTCAGGTTCTGTGGAGTTTGATTTTCGATTCATTGCGTGTATACTTTTTTTTAAACCATTGTGTGTATACTTGATTGGCCGTAAAATTTGTCCAGATCCGATCAAGTTGTGACTACTTGTGTTTCTAGATTTTTAGTAGGTTGTTTGAGGAGATTTTTAGTAGGTTGTTTGAGGAGATGATAGCATAAAACTACCACTTTACGCGCTAAATTCCGAAAAACTACCACTTACGTTTCAATTGCATAGAACAATCACTCTAACGCCTGATTTTTTGCAATGTGCGCATGTTGTTGTCTAAACCAAAATTGACACTCGTGCTGACATGTGGACCCACCAGTCAGGGTTGACGTGGCAGCACACGTGGACTGTTTGCTCAGGTGGCAGCATGTGTGGACATGGGCCCACATGTCAGACATTAAAAAAAATGAAATATCTCAAAAAATAAAAAGCTAAATACGAAAATCTAAATATCAATCACTAAAAAAAATTTCAAAAAAGAAAAAAAAATCTCAAAAAATCCCCACCAGGAACGGGCCAGCAACGAACGCCACCGCCACTGCTCACCACGAACGTCGCCGCCGCTGCTCACCATGGCCGCCGGCGCCGCTGCTCACCACTGTCAGAAGACGCCGCTGCTCACCCCTCGCCGCCCCCCCCCCCCCCCCCCCCCCCCCCCCCAAGCTCCAAGCCCCAGCTCTTGTCCGTCTTGTACAGCGCTGGCCGGAGCTCGGACCTCGTCGTCGCCAGCACCGCTCCGGCCTCCTAAAACTCGGAAAGCATGTCCTCAAGCTCCACCTCGATTCCGTGAGCTTCCTCGACGGGGGAATCGTTGAATAGAGCCGCACCGCGGCCGTAATCGTCCTCGTCCCACGCTTTGGCCGCCGGACGTCGTCGACAAATCCGCCGTCCTCCGGCAGCCTAGGATCTCCCAGTCAGCTTCCTCGCACCCACGTAGTCTCCGCCTACCTTCGGACATGTTCCCGGCGAGCTACACTTCCTCCAGCAGCCTCCCGCGCTTGGCCGTGCTCCGGCGTCCGCCATCGTCGGCATCGACCAAGCTCGAGCACGGGGACCGGGCTGGGCGGCGGCGGCCGGGGATGCGGCGGCGGCGGGGCTGCTCGAGCACGGGGACGAAGAGCGGCTCGGCCGAGGCCGCGGAGGTGAGCGGGGAGAAGGAGAGGAGCAGCGCCCGGGACGAACGAGCTCCTGTGCCGTGCGCTCGACGGCCACAAAGCGAGGGTGTTGGCGGAGCTCGGCGTGCAGCCAGGCCGCTATGACCTCGCTTTGACTTTTATTTTTATTTTTTTGAGATTTTTTTTTTTTATGATATTTTATTTTTCATTTTTTGAGATATTTAATTTTTTATTAGTGACAGGTGGGCCCACGGCCACGTGTGCTGCCACCTCATCAAACAGTCCACGTGTACTGCCACCTCAGCCCTGACCGGTGGGTCCCACCTGTCAGCACGAGTGTCAATTCCGGTTTAGACACATATTTGCGCACATTGCAAAAAATCTGGCGTAGAGCGGTAGTTCTGTGCGATTCAAACGTAAAGTGCTAGTTTTTCAGAATTTAGCGCGTAAAGTGGTCGTTTTATGCTATCATCTCTTGTTTGAGGGTATTTTTCGCTGCATCCTCCTGTGAATTGGACAACTTTGGAATTTGGAATGATACATTTCTTGAACCAAACAGGTTTCTGTTTTTAATCATTCTGTTAACACTAGCAGTGTAGTCTGATTACATTTACTTTTACGTTGCCGTTTCTTCTGAAGTGTTGTGTCTCATCGCATGTTCAGGGACGGCTAATTGGCCATAGGGTTTTAGACCGTTTGATGTTCTGTTCTCCAGTCTGGGATGGGCTACTCACTACGTGAAAGCCACACTACGCCGACGGCCAAATGTCGGGGCCGTCGGCGCACATCACGAGCTAGGGCAGACATATAATAGCCCTCCCAATTTCAGTATCCCACCCCCGTAAAAAACGGTTTGAGTTTTCGGAACCCAACTCTACAACATATACATGTAAAACAAATAAAAACAACACATTTATTGTGCCAGCGGATTCAGGGTTTCGCCGAAGCGGAGCATCGGAGCGTCGGAACACCACCAAAACCTAGGTTGTGCCATTCCATATGTATACAAGTGTGTTGTGTATTGTAAATGTGCAATATCCTACTCCGGGGTGTGACCGGCTTCACCGGACTCACTTTCTTCATAGTGAGTTCCTGCACTTAGAGGTGAAAACTCACCTTTCGGGCGAACCGGATGGATCTTGTGTTGATTTGGGGTAGACTTTGGTTTCTCACCTTCCTATGGCCTAACCTAACACAACCAAGCAAAAAACTCCACTGGCCTACCCCTTTCGACGCACGTTTATGGGGGTAGATGAAAACGTTAGGGTTTTTCCAGCGGATTCAGGGTTTCGCCGAAACGGGGCCCCGGAGCGTCGGAACCCCACCCAAACCTCGGTTGTGCCATACCATATGTATACAAGTGTGTTGTGTGTTGTAAATGTGCAATATCCTACTCCGGGGTGTGACCGGGTTCACCGGCCTCACTTTCTCTCTAGTGAGTTCCTGCACTTAGAGGTGAAAACTCCCCTTTCGGGCGAACCGGATGGAATCTTGTGTTGATTGGGGTAGACTTTGGTTTCTCACCTTCCTATGGCCTAACCTAACACAACCAAGCAAAAAACTCCACTGGCCTACCCCCTTTCGACGCACGTCTATGGGGGTAGACGAAAAGGTTAGGGTTTTTTCAACGGATTCGGGGTTTCACCGAAGCGGGGCATCGGAGCGTCGGAACCCCACCAAAACCTAGGTTGTGCCATTCCATATGTATACAAGTGTGTTGTGTGTTGCAAATGTGCATTATACTACTCCGGGGTGTGACCGGCTTCACCGGCCTCACTTTCTTCATAGTGAGTTCCTGCACTTAGAGGTGAAAACTCCACTTTCGGGCGAACGGATGGAATCTTGTGTTCATTTGGGGTAGACTTTGGTTTTTCACCTTCCTATGGCCTAACCTAACACAACCAAGAAAAAATTCCACTGGCCTACCCCCTTTCGACGCATGTCTATGGGGGTAGATGAAAACGTTAGGGTTTTTCCAGCGGATTCAGGGTTTCGCCAAAGCGGGGCCCCGGAGCTTCGGAACCCCACCCAAACCTAGGTTGTGCCATACCATATGTATACAAGTGTGGTGTGTGTTATAAATGTGCAATATCCTACTCCGGGGTGTGACCGGCTGCACCGGCCTCACTTTCTCTCTAGTGAGTTCCTGCACTTAGAGGTGAAAACTCCCCTTTCGGGCGAACCGGATGGAATCTTGTGTTGATTTGGGGTAGACTTTGGTTTCTCACCTTCCTATGGCCTAACCTAACACAACCAAACAAAAAACTCCGCTGGCCTACCCCCTTTCGACGCACGTCTATGGGGATAGACGAAAACGTTAGTGTTTTTTCAGCGGATTCGGGGTTTCACCGAAGCGGGGCATCGGAGCGTCGGAACCCCATAAAAACCTAGGTTGTGCCATTCCATATGTATACAAGTGTGTTGTGTGTTGTAAATGTCCATTATACTACTCCGGGGTGTGACCGGCTTCACCGGCCTCACTTTCTTCATAGTGAGTTCCTGCACTTAGAGGTGAAAACTCCCCTTTCGGGCGAACCGGATGGAATCTTGTGTTTATTTGGGGTAGACTTTGGTTTCTCACCTTCCTTTGGCCTAACCTAACACAACCAAGCAAAAAAACTCCACTGGCCTACCCCCTTTCGACGCACGTTTATGGGGGTAGATGAAAACGTTAGGGTTTTTCCAGCGGATTCAGGGTTTCGCCGAAGCGGGCATCGGAGCGTCGGAACCCCACCAAAACCTAGGTTGTGCCATTCCATATGTATACAAGTGTGTTGTGTGTTCTAAATGTCCATTATACTACTCCGGGGTGTGAACGTCTTCACCGACTTCACTTTCTCTCTAGTGAGTTCCTGCACTTAGAGGTGAAAACTCCCGTCTCGGACAAACCGGATGGAACATTGTGTTTATTTGGGTAGACTTATGTTTTTCACCTTCCTATGGCCTAACCTAACACAACCAAGCAAAAAAACTCCACTGGCCTACCCCTTTCGACGCTCGTCTATGGGGGTAGATGAAAACGTTAGGGTTTTTCCAGCGGATTCGGGGTTTCGCCGAAGCGGGGCATCGGAACCCCACCAAAACCTAGTTTGTGCCATACCATATGTATACAAGTTGTAAATGTGCAATATCCTACTCTGGGGTGTGACCGGCTTCACCGGCCTCACTTTCTTCATAGTGAGTTCCTGCACTTAGAGGTGAAATCTCCCCTTTCGGGTGAACCGGATGGAATCTTGTGTTGATTTGGGATAGACTTTGGTTTCTCACCTTTCTATGGCCTAACCTAACACAACCAAGCAAAAAACTCCACTGGCCTACCCCCTTTCGACGCACGTCTATGGGGGTAGACGAAAACGTTAGGGTTTTTCCAGCGGATTCGGGGTTTCGCCGAAGCGGGGCATCGGAGCGTCGGAACCCCACCAAAACCTAGGTTGTGCCATTCCATATGTATACAAGTGTGTTGTGTGTTCTAAATGTCCATTATACTACTCGGGGTGTGACCGTCTTCACTGACTTCACTTTCTCTCTAGTGAGTTTCTGCACTTAGATGTGAAAACTCCCCTTTCGGGCGAACTGGATGGAACATTGTGTTTATTTGGGGTAGACTTTGGTTTCTCACCATCCTATGGCCTAACCTAACACAACCAAGCAAAAAACTCCACTTGCCTACCCCCTTTCGACGCACGTCTATGGGGGTAGATGAAAACGTTAGGATTTTTCTAGCGGATTCAGGGTTTCGCCGAAGCGGGGCCCCGGAGCGTCGGAACCCCACCCAAACCTAGGTTGTGCCATACCATATGTATACAAGTGTGTTGTAAATGTGCAATATCCTACTCCGGGGTGTGACCGGCTTCACCGGCATCACTTTCTCTCTAGTGAGTTCCTGCACTTAGAGGTGAAAACTCCCCTTTCGGGCGAACCGGATGGAATCTTGTGTTGATTTGGGGTAGACTTTGGTTTCTCACCTTCCTATGGCCTAACCTAACACAACCAAGCAAAAAACTCCACTTGCCTACCCCCTTTCGACGCATGTCTATGGGGGTAGATGAAAACGTTAGGGTTTTTCCAGCGGATTCAGGGTTTTGCCGAAGCGGGGCCGGAACGTCGGAACCCCACCAAACCTAGGTTGTGCCATACCATATGTATACAAGTGTGTTGTGTATTGTAAATGTGCAATATCCTACTCCGGGGTGTGACCGGCTTCACCGGCTTCACTTTCTCTCTAGTGAGTTCCTGCACTTAGAGGTGAAAACTCCCCTTTCGGGCGAACCGGATGGAATCTTGTGTTGATTTGGGGTAGACTTTGGTTTCTCACCTTCCTATGGCCTAACCTAACACAACCAAGCAAAAAACTCCACTGGCCTACCCCCTTTCGACGCACTACTATGGGGGTAGATGAAAATGTTAGGGTTTTTCCAGCGGATTCAGGGTTTCGCCGAAGCGGGGCATCGGAGCGTCGGAACCCCACCAAAACCTAGGTTGTGCCATTCCATATGTATACAAGTGTGTTGTGTGTTCTAAATGTCCATTATACTACTCCGGGGTGTGACCGTCTTCACTGACTTCACTTTCTCTCTAGTGAGTTTCTGCACTTAGATGTGAAAACTCCCCTTTCGGGCGAACCGGATGGAACATTGTGTTTATTTGGGGTAGACTTTGGTTTCTCACCATCCTATGGCCTAACCTAACACAACCAAGCAAAAAACTCCACTGCCTACCCCCTTTCGACGCACGTCTATGGGGTAGATGAAAATGTTAGGATTTTTCTAGCGGATTCAGGGTTTCGCCGAAGCGGGGCCCCGGAGCGTCGGAACCCCACCCAAACCTAGGTTGTGCCATACCATATGTATACAAGTGTGTTGTAAATGTGCAATATCCTACTCCGGGGTGTGACCGGCTTCACCGGCATCACTTTCTCTCTAGTGAGTTCCTACACTTAGAGGTGAAAACTCCCCTTTCGGGCGAACCGGATGGAATCTTGTGTTGATTTGGGGTAGACTTTGGTTTCTCACCTTCCTATGGCCTAACCTAACACAACCAAGCAAAAAACTCCACTGGCCTACCCCTTTCGACGCACGTTTATGGGGGTAGATGAAAACGTTAGGGTTTTTCCAGCGGATTCAGGGTTTCGCAGAAACGGGGCCCGGAGCGTCGGAACCCCACCAAACCTCGGTTGTGCCATACCATATGTATACAAGTGTGTTGTGTGTTGTAAATGTGCAATATCCTACTCCGGGGTGTGACCGAGTTCACCGGCCTCACTTTCTCTCTAGTGAGTTCTTGCACTTAGAGGTGAAAACTCCCCTTTCGGGCGAACCGGATGGAATCTTGTGTTGATTGGGGGTAGACTTTGGTTTCTCACCTCCCTATGGCCTAACCAAACACAACCAAGCAAAAAACTCCACTGGCCTACCCCCTTTCGACGCACGTCTATGGGGGTAGACGAAAAGGTTAGGGTTTTTTCAACGGATTCGGGGTTTCACCGAAGCGGGGCATCGGAGCGTCGGAACCCCACCAAATCCTAGGTTGTGCCATTCCATATGTATACAAGTGTGTTGTGTGTTGCAAATGTGCATTATACTACTCCGGGGTGTGACCGGCTTCACCGGCCTCACTTTCTTCATAGTGAGTTCCTGCACTTAGAGGTGAAAACTCCCCTTTCGGGCGAACCGGATGGAATCTTGTGTTGATTTGGGGTAGACTTTGGTTTTTCACCTTCCAATGGCCTAACCTAACACAACCAAGAAAAAACTCCACTGGCCTACCCCTTTCGATGCACGTCTATGGGGGTAGATGAAAACGTTAGGGTTTTTCCAGCGGATTCAGGGTTTCGCCGAAGCGGGGCCCCGGAGCTTCGGAACCCCACCCAAACCTAGGTTGTGCCATACCATATGTATACAAGTGTGGTGTGTGTTATAAATGTGCAATATCCTACTCCGGGGTGTGACCGGCTGCACCGGCCTCACTTTCTCTCTAGTGAGTTCCTGCACTTAGAGGTGAAAACTCCCCTTTCGGGCGAACCGGATGGAATCTTGTGTTGATTTGGGGTAGACTTTGGTTTCTCACCTTCCTATGGCCTAACCTAACACAACCAAACAAAAAACTCCGCTGGCCTACCCCCTTTCGACGCACGTCTATGGGGATAGACGAAAACGTTAGGGTTTTTTCAGCGGATTCGGGGTTTCACCGAAGCGGGGCATCGGAGCGTCGGAACCCCAAAAACCTAGGTTGTGCCATTCCATATGTATACAAGTGTGTTGTGTGTTGTAAATGTCCATTATACTACTCCGGGGTGTGACAGGCTTCACCGGCCTCACTTTCTTCATAGTGAGTTCCTGCACTTGGAGGTGAAAACTCCCCTTTCGGGCGAACCGGATGGAATCTTGTGTTTATTTGGGGTAGACTTTGGTTTCTCACCTTCCTTTGGCCTAACCTAACACAACCAAGCAAAAAAACTCCACTGGCCTACCCCTTTGACGCACGTTTATGGGGGTAGATGAAAACGTTAGGGTTTTTCCAGCGGATTCAGGGTTTCGCCGAAGCGGGCATCGGAGCGTCGGAACCCCACCAAAACCTAGGTTGTGCCATTCCATATGTATACAAGTGTGTTGTGTGTTCTAAATGTCCATTATACTACTCCGGGGTGTGAACGTCTTCACCGACTTCACTTTCTCTCTAGTGAGTTCCTGCACTTAGAGGTGAAAACTCCCGTCTCGGACGAACCGGATGGAACATTGTGTTTATTTGGGGTAGACTTATGTTTTTCACCTTCCTATGGCCTAACCTAACACAACCAAGCAAAAAAACTCCACTGGCCTACCCTCTTTCACGCTCGTCTATGGGGGTAGATGAAAACGTTAGGGTTTTTCCAGCGGATTCGGGGTTTCGCCGAAGCGGGGCATCGGAGCGTCGGAACCCCACCAAAACCTAGTTTGTGCCATACAATATGTATACAAGTTGTAAATGTGCAATATCCTACTCCGGGGTGTGACCGGCTTCACCGGCCTCACTTTCTTCATAGTGAGTTCCTGCACTTAGAGGTGAAAACTCCCCTTTCGGGTGAACCGGATGGAATCTTGTGTTGATTTGTGATAGACTTTGGTTTCTCACCTTCTATGGCCTAACCTAACACAACCAAGCAAAAAACTCCACTGGCCTACCCCCTTTCGACGCACGTCTATGGGGGTAGACGAAAACGTTAGGGTTTTTCCAGCGGATTCGGGTTTCGCCGAAGCGGGGCATCGGAGCGTCGGAACCCCACCAAAACCTAGGTTGTGCCATTCCATATGTATACAAGTGTGTTGTGTGTTCTAAATGTCCATTATACTACTCCGGGGTGTGACCGTCTTCACTGACTTCACTTTCTCTCTAGTGAGTTTCTGCACTTAGATGTGAAAACTCCCCTTTCGGGCGAACCGGATGGAACATTGTGTTTATTTGGGGTAGACTTTGGTTTCTCACCATCCTATGGCCTAACCTAACACAACCAAGCAAAAAACTCCACTTGCCTACCCCTTTCGACGCACGTCTATGGGGGTAGATGAAAACGTTAGGATTTTTCTAGCGGATTCAGGGTTTCGCCGAAGCGGGGCCCGGAGCGTCGGAACCCCACCCATACCTAGGTTGTGCCATACCATATGTATACAAGTGTGTTGTAAATGTGCAATATCCTACTCCGGGGTGTGACTGGCTTCACCGGCATCACTTTCTCTCTAGTGAGTTCCTGCACTTAGAGGTGAAAACTCCCCTTTCGGGCGAACCGGATGGAATCTTGTGTTGATTTGGGGTAGACTTTGGTTTCTCACCTTCCTATGGCCTAACCTAACACAACCAAGCAAAAAACTCCACTTGCCTATCCCCTTTCGACGCATGTCTATGGGGGTAGATGAAAACGTTAGGGTTTTTCCAGCGGATTCAGGGTTTTGCCGAAGCGGGGCCCCGGAGCGACGGAACCCCACCCAAACCTAGGTTGTGCCATACCATATGTATACAAGTGTGTTGTGTATTGTAAATGTGCAATATCCTACTCCGGGGTGTGATCGGCTTCACCGGCTTCACTTTCTCTCTAGTGAGTTCCTGCACTTAGAGGTGAAAACTCCCCTTTCGGGCGAACCGGATGGAATCTTGTGTTTATTTGGGGTAGACTTTGGTTTCTCACCTTCCTATGGCCTAACCTAACACAACCAAGCAAAAATTCCACTGGCCTACCCCCTTTCGACGCACGTCTATGGGGGTAGATGAAAACGTTAGGGTTTTTCCAGCGGATTCAGGGTTTCACCGAAGCGGGGCATCGGAGCGTCGGAACCCCACCAAAACCTAGGCTGTGTCATGCCATATGTATACAAGTGTGATGTGTGTTCTAAATATCCATTATCCTACTCCGGGGTGTGACCGGCTTCTCTTTCTTTCTATTGAGTTCCTACACTTAGAGGTGAAAACTCCCGTCTCGGGCAACTGGGGAAAATCAAGTGAGAAATTTTGATAAAAGTTGGTTTCACAAGCCCTAATGGACTAACCTAACACAATCAAGTAAATAATTCCACTGATCTACCCCTTTCGACGCCGTTCAAGGGGTAGACCAGAAGTTTGACTTTTTTCCTGCGGATCTAGGGTTTCACAAAAGCGGGGCCGCAGAACCCCACTTAACCATGCATATGTCCTATTATATGTATATAAAGTTATATAAATTAATTGTATTAAAAAACTTAGTGAATAATATTTGATTTATTTTGAAAAATAAAATAAAAATGCTACGCCGACGGCATTGCCGTCGGCGTAGAGGTTATCCTACTAACTACGCCGCCACCTGGTCGGGAGGAAGGAAAAAACAAAAAAAATCGAATCGAAATCGCGCCCGCGACCCTATCCCTCCTCGCGTCGGCGACCCAATCCCTCCCCGCGCCGGTGACCTCCCCGAGCACTCCCCGCGCCGGCGACTTCCCTGAACCCTCCGGCGCCGCCAGCTCGCCAGCGGCAAAGCTGGCCGCCGCCAAAGCCCGTTCTAGCTAGGGTTTCTTTCCCCGCTGGCGCCGCCAGCTCGCAGCACCGCTCCGCCGGCGAGTGGGCCGTCCCCCACGGCCAACGTCCTCCCCGGTCTGGATCTCCTCCCTCCCGCTGCCAAGCTTCTCCCCAACTTCTCCCGCCGCCAAGCTTCACCGCAGCTCCCGTCGCTCGACCCGCTGTTGTCCTCGCCGTCCCCACCGCCAATTCCCCTAATCCCCGCCGTGCTCCCGTCGCCCGACCACCTCCCTGCCGGAATCTCCATCGAAGACAAGGTATGACACCGTGCCTTTCTTGTGATGTTCTTGCCTCTATATATCACTGCATAGCAAATTTAGACAATTTTGTGATGTTGCTTGGTAGCCTAGTGTTGTAAATGTGAAATCAATTTATCATTTTGTTTGTTGTAATCTTGATAGAAACAAATCTGAGATCAATTACATGAATTTGAGATGAATTTGATTGTTGATTATTTGATGCTACTGCATTTGGTGCACTCTAGATAAAAATTTGTTCTACCTAGGAGCATTAAGCATTACATGAATATTTCTGTTGTACATATGTTCTTATATATATGTTGTTTTTTGTTTTTTCAGATATCGTAGTTTACGGTGCTTCTCCACCTGAGGAGGGCAGCCTCGGTGCCCGTGTTCCGTCCCTCCAAACCGTCGGAGCCCCGGAGAGCGTCCCCGCCTTCTGCGGTGATCGCCCACGCTTCTAGGGTATAAATCTTCCGCCTCTTTTGCTGCATAGGTTTACTTTGGTCTAGATCACCAAGTCAGTCGAGTCGTAACCCGAGTCAGATCCCATCCGGAAGGGTTACAAATTTATAAATATGCAGGATTGTCCATCTTTGCATATTTATAACCGTAACACTTCCGGGTTGTCCTGTTGGACAGTCCGAGTACGTGTAGATCGGGTCGTGTTCCACGTTCTACCCCTTCCTGAGACGGAATTTCGGCAGCACCTCCCTGTTGTTCTTCGGATGCACACCCTCTCGGCTTGACAAGCTCGAGACGTGTATTCTGAAGAACAGCGGGGAGGTGCTGCCGAAATTCCGTCTCGGGTCGGGGTAGAACATGGGACACGACTCGATCTACACGTACTCGGGCGGGATAGGCCCCTACCTATTAGAAGTGTATGTGAACCCTTGCATGTTGTAAAAGATAAAATTTGGCCGTAATAAAATGGTGACATTGCATGCAAGAAAATAAAAATATGATGCATTTAATTTCATGTTATTATTATTTGGCTCACAGTAAAGCAGCAGAGGATGGCAGATAATGGGTGGATGTACAGTGGCCGAACTAGTTTGGTTGACAAAACAGATGAGTGGGTATGGAAGACGCATTTGTTAGTGAAGGAGTTAGCGCGTAAGGGTTCAGAGTCAGGCGCTCGTGGACAGTGCCCTTGCCCTCGTTGCAAGTTTCGTACACGTCAGGGAAAGGATGATATGATTAAACACCTCTTCTCTCGTGGGTATATGCCGAACTTCGTGACGACAGTCAACTTTGATGAGTACGAGCGCGAGAGTGGCAGGGTGATGCGGCAGCGGATCAATGGCAATGAAGATGATGGGATTAGAAACTGGCTAGATGATCTCCGTGCTGGCGACATGCCAGATTCGCCACCATCACAGGAGGAACCGGAGGAACCTCCAGAACCGGAGGAACCGCGTGAACCAGAGGACCCAGAGCCAACCGCGAAGGCCTTCTTTGATATGATGGCCTCGTCTCAGAGGCCTCTGTACGAGGGTGCAAAAGTTTCTCAGCTCGATGCCATCTCGCAAGCACTAGCCAACAAGCTCCAGTATGGCAGCACCCGTTCATGCTTTGAAGCGCATCTGCAAACAACTGGTAACCTGTTGCCTGAAGGGCATTGTCTGCCTCAAAGCATGTACGAAACGAAGAAAATCCTGCGAGATCTCAGCATGGATTATCAGAAGATAGATTGTTGTCCAAAAGGATGCCTTTTGTTTTGGAAACAGTTTGCCAATGACAAGTACTGTATCTTGTGTAAGGCCTCTAGGTATCATGTGGTAAAAGGACCGATGGTACGAAGACGCAGTCAAATGTCGCCATTAAGATTCTTCGTTACCTCCCATTCATACAAAGAATCAAGCGGCTTTACATGAACAAAGAGTCTGCCACACAGATGCAATGGCACAAAACGGGGAAGAGATACAAGGATGAGCACGACCGGGAATTGATGGGACATCCATCTGATGGTACGGCATGGAAGAACTTTGATGCGAACCACCCCGATGAGGCAGCAGATGCTCGAAACGTGAGAATCGCGATAGCAACCGATGGATTCAATCCATATGGTTTGTCGACTACCTCGTACAGCTGCTGGCCCGTGTTTGTTATTCCGCTCAATCTCCCTCCTGGAGCCCTAATGCAAAGAAGACCATATTCCTCTCGCTGATCATTCCAGGTCCTGAATATCCGGGGAAGAATTTAAGTGTGTACATGCAGCCAATTGTGGATGATCTGAACCACTCTTGGCACCACGGGACGTTGACATATGATCGTGCATCGAAGACAAACTTCTTGATGAAAGTTTGGTATCACAATTCCATGCATGACATGCCCGGGTACGCCCTATTCTGCGGATGGTGTACAGCTGGTAAGTGGCCATGCCCAGTGTGCAGGAACCGACTTGAGTTCATGTGGCTAACGGCGGGACGGAAGTATTCCGCGTTTGACACACATCGAAAGTTCCTCAAAAGAGGGCATCGTTTAGAGAAGACAAAAAGAACTTCAAGAAGGGCAGAGTTGAGCGTGAAGAAAAAGCGATACCAACTTTCGATGGTGCAGCTGTTGACGCCGAGCTAAGTGCTCTCGTGCCTGCTGAGGGAAAAGGCCCACGATATGTGGGATATGGTGTGTCGCACAACTGGACTCACGTGGCAGGCTTGACGCAACTCGAATATTACAAGGACCTCGAACTTCCCCATAGCATCGATGTGATGCACACCGAAAAGAATGTTGGAGAGTCCCTCTTTCACACAATCCTGAACATTCCTGAGAAGTCGAAGGATAATGTTAAGGCTAGAGTTGATGTTAAGAAGCTCTGTGATAGGGAGAGAATGCACATGAAGCCTCCTGAAGGCCGTCAAAAGAACTGGTTCAAGCCGCATGCTGACTTCTGCCTTAATAGTATGCAAAGTCTGAGGCATTCCATTGGCTCAAATTCGTCGTGATGTTCCCTGATGGCTATTGTTCGAATATAAGTAAGGGAGTCAATATACAATCGGAAAAGTCACCGGGCTCAAGAGTCACGACTATCATATATGGATTGAGCGGCTGCTACCGGTGATGGTTCGAGGGTATCTCCCCGACGTGTCTGGCGAGTGCTCGCGGAGTTGAGCCATTTCTTCCGCACGCTCTGTGCTAAGCAAGTATGTCCCCTGATTATTCAGAAGCTGCATGAACTAGTGCCGGAGTTGCTGTGCAACTTAGAGACGATATTTCCGCCAGGCTTCTTTACTCCGATGGCACATCTTGTTGTGCATCTTGCGAATGAGGTACTCTTGGGTGGACCGGTGCAGTTTCGTTGGCAGTTTTGTATTGAGAGAGAGTTTAAGTATATTCGAACCAAATGTGGAAACAAAAATAAGATTGAGTCATCCATAGCCGAGGCAACTATCCTTCAGGAGATGGCAGACGCCAGGCTAACGTACTACCCCGATGATGTTCCCACTATGCATAACCAGGCCTCTCGGTACAATGTCGACGAGCCCAAGCGAGACCCCAAGCTCGTCCTCTTCCAGTGTCCCGGTGGCAAGAGCGGTGGCCCAACAAGGTATAACTTGACCAATGATGAGCTGGAGTGCATAATGCTCTATGTGCTTATGAACATGAAGGAAGTGACCCA
This sequence comes from Poa pratensis, assembly GCA_947311845.1. Classification (NCBI taxonomy): domain Eukaryota; kingdom Viridiplantae; phylum Streptophyta; class Magnoliopsida; order Poales; family Poaceae; genus Poa; species Poa pratensis. The sequence goes on from CAMZMU010000105.1 coordinate 24,159,368, forward strand.
CGACGAGCAGGGAGAAGAGGGCAGTTTCCTTAGGTAAAATGGGGAACAAATTACTTTGCAACTACTAACATGATTTCGTTCTAATACGTATTTTCTCCTTTTAGTCAATTCACGGATGAAATGTGGTCGGGAACATCAGATGGACCCAATGAAGCCGCGTTGGACACTCTTTTGAAAGAGCCTGCCCCCGGAAAGAAAAAATTCACGGTTTGGTTCAGGGAAAAGGTAATTTCAAACCTGTCCCTTCTACCTTGCAATTCGTGTCTTATCCCTCTTACTAATGCACAAAACAATTTGTACTTGTAGGGAGCTGATCCCAACGTTGTGATGTCAGATGAGTTGAGATGTGTCTCCCAAGGTTGTAACCGTAGAGTCGAGAAGTATGAGAAGTATGATGTGAATGGGTACCGCTTCCATACAGAGCATCACCAGAACAGTCGGCCTAATGCAAAGACTATAAATACCGGGGTCTTCACCAAAGGAGCCGGTAATTATGATTACTACGGAAGGTTACAGAACGTATATGAGCTGACGTTCAATAACACGAACATAGAACTCAAGCTTGTTGTGTTCAAATGCCACTGGTTCGACCCTGAGCATGGAACCAAAAGTACCCCTTCCATTGGGTTAGTTGAAGTTAAGCCTTCAACCACCTACCATGGATCCGATGTCTTTGTTGTGGCTCACCAAGCCTTTCAAGTTTATTATTTGCCCTACCCATGCAAGAAAGAGGGACTCATTGGTTGGGAAGTCGTGTTCCATGTATCGCCACGTGGTAAGCTACCCATGCCCTCCGAAGACGATTACAACAACATTGACCCTAAAACATACGAGGGGATTTTCTATCAAGAGGAACAAACCTTTGGGGACTTTGGCATACAAGGTCTTGAGGACCGCGAGGACAATGCACAAACAGGTGGTGACGTAGTGGTGAATCTAAAGGATATAGATATGCTCAACAAGTTACAAGTGATAGTGATGACGATGATGAGCCTCCATCGTGCGAGGAGGTTCCAATATACAACACTCGTGATAGTGATGTTGATAGTGATGATGAGAACCCAGGACTTAACTATGAGAGTGATGATTAGGGGTGAGGGTCTTTTATGTCCTTTTGCGTAGTATTTACTTTTCAACATGCTTAGTCTTTCAACATGCTTAGTCTTTCAACATGCTTATTAATTGCATTACGTCTTCATGCTTCTTAATTGGATCATGTCTTTTATGCTTAAAAGTTTACCCTTTCTCAATGCAGGTGATTGACCAAGATGAGCCAAGGCAAGGAATCATCGGCCTCCTTGCTGAAGAAGATACGCCAGAAGAAAGTTACTAAAAGTGGAAGAGAACTTATTCCGAACCCGCGTTACCTGTCTGACAGTGGTGAGAGTAGAGGTGATGCAATTCTTAATTGGATCATGTCTTTATGCTTAATTGTTCACCCTTTCTCAATGCAGGTGAGGGTGGAGATGCTGGAGGAGGGGGAGGTGCCGATGCTCCAGTTCCTCCGAGGGGACGAGGTGCAGGACGAGGACGAGGGCGAGGTGAGGGAGGACGAGGGCGAGGTGGGGGCGACGTGTCTTCGGACATACCCTCTGCTTCTGTCGACGAGGGTTCGGAGGAGACGGCCCCTCCACGGACTGGGGGTGGGCCCCTCCACGGACTTGGAGGCAGGGTCCTCCGCGCCGCCGAAGAAGCCAAGGATTCGAGGGGAATCCCAGGTCCCTGATGAGGACAAGGAACCTGCTACCGAGGAGGAGAAGATCCTCATTACGCCTAATGGGAAAGAGTAAGTGACTATATATACTAATTTTGAACATGGTAACTTCATTGTGGTCAGGACAATTTGACATGTACTAATGTTTAATTATTGTGCAGCAACTGGATACATCCTGCGGGAGCCCGTGTGCCTAACACCCTGGTTGGAGCTTTGATTAGGAAGTTTTTGGCCGGGCTTGTACAGTACCGTCCCCAACGGCGCGACGAAGCTAGCCACCCATTGGGTAGACTATCAGGCCGCCAATTACGCGAGCGGCGGGAAATGTTCTGACGCCGTGATCAACAAGTTTTGGGTAAGTTGAACTTTTTGAATTTCGTTCATACTTGATGTCCCCACCATGCTCTCACAATTTGTTTTTTGTGCATGATTAAAGAAGTTCTATAGGGTACTTCCTGAGCAGCGGGGCGATGCGGACAAGACTTTGGAGGGGGCTTGTAGGAAGTTGACACGACAACAGTTCTACAATGCAAAGCATACCATGATCAATCATTTCAGTACTGAGACGTTAGGCAAGACGGCGGTGAAGCATGAGATTGTGGAGAACCCACTTGAGGTGACCGTAGATGACTACATGGCGGTAAGTAGATTGTTAATGAGATTACATGTTGCTGCTAAGTTGCAATTGCATTATCCGTTCTTCACATGAGTATTGTTTTTTCAGTTTAAGCCCTCATGGGCCTATGGCAAGGATGACGCGTGGAGGGCGTTGGTGTCTAGGTGGGTTGGGGAGGACCCCCAGTTCAAGGCCTTGAGCGAGCGAAACAAGTTAAACCGCGGGAGCGGGGGGACACATTGTGCGGGTGCCCGCAACCAAGACCGCTTCAAGGCAAAGCTGGTATATATATACATGAAACAATCTTCATTTATTTCCCCTCATGTTCCTACTTGATACGCATGACACTTTTTTGGCATTGCAGGAGGCCGATCTCGGGGAGCCTCTTACGCACATGCAAACATGGGAGAGGATGAAGATGAAGAAGCCCAATTTTTCTGAGCCTCAGCCCTCGCAGCCCGATTACTTCGGCACTGCCAAGGAGGGGCTAAAGGCATACGTCGAGACGTTCAAGGGTATAAATCCGGAGGTGGACAACCCTCTTGAGCATGACACCGACGAGAGAGCGGTGGTCCTTGCCGGGAACGGTTGGGAGCATGGCCGTCCTCTCATGCTTAGTGCGGTACTCACGCGTACTCCTGAGTTGGGCCTCTCGCGTGTCAAGGATACCCTCACCGCTGACGACCCTCCCGTCCTGCCTCGTCGGCCTTCCCGAGCTAAGTGGCTAAGTTGACGAGATGCGTTCCCTTTTAAAACTGTAGGCTGATTTCGAGGCGGCATTCGATGCCGCTTACGCGGACTATGAGAGAGAGTATCAGTTGTGGGTACAGAAGAGCCAGGAGTATGAGGAGTGGGCAGAGTTGAGGGATGCTGTAAGTTTCAACTTTTATATTTGCAAAATATGACAAATCTCATTTCCTCTAGTTTGAACCTTCTTTTTCTACAACTCCTGACATCTAAACTATCTTGTAGGCTGACGAGAAGTTTCATGCCACTGGAGAGCGGTCGCAGCTGCCTACGCGTCCACCTAGGCCGGGGATCATGCCCGTCGGCCCAACGAGGGAGTCGGTCGCTCGCACATATAAGCCAGCGACTCCGGTAAGTTATTTGCTAAACAAGTTGTTACCGCCATGTTGTGCTTTCTAAGTTGCTAACTTGGACTCAAACATGTAGGGATCGGGGTGCTCTAGTACCATGGCACCCTTTGGTCGTGCTTCTGCCTCACCAACTTCAACGCGCGCGCTCGTGGAGCATGACACTGGTGGTGCCTCGCCGAGTTCGTCGCCTCTGACCACACCGTCCCGTGCCTCGCCGGATTCCATGTGTGGTCCGACTGTCCCACGCGGTCGGTCGCCTATTCTCACGCCGTCAGAAATGGGTACCTCGGGCTCTCGGGAGGTGTAGGATGTGTTCGGGTGTAGCGTGTGTGAATTCGAATTATGTTTGTGTCATTTTGAGTTTGTATGAATGCGTGTGTGAATTTGAATCATGTTTGTGTCATTTTGGATATCTATGTGATGTTTATGTGATGTTTCTGTCATGTTTTATAATTTGTGCAATTTTAATTGTATTTAAATTGTGCTAGAAACCAGCAGCAAGAATCAGCAATAAACTGGAAATATGGTTCGTCGGCGTAGAGCTCCTCCCAGGCGCACAGGATGCTGGCACGTCGCCCTGAAAGGACCAAATGGTCAAGAATACGCCCTCCTCCCAGACACCCCAGATCACCCCACGTGGCACGCTAGGCCGACGGCATTGCCGTCGGCGTATGGGTGGAGCAGACGGCGACGGACGGCTTCCGTTTTGTGGGTCCCACTACGGCGTCGCCGACGGCGACGGATACGCCGACGGCATTTTGTCTACGCCGACAGCCCGCTATCGCCGTCGGCGTAGGTGTACGCCGATGGCGATCGGATGATTGCAAAACCTGTCCGCATGGTCTCTCGGTGGAAACCCCCAGACCCAGGCTTAATTAAGATAAATGTCGACGCTGGATATAAACCTGATATGCAGGGAGGTTCCACGGGCATAGTCGTACTCGTACGCGATCACTGGGAAATTGCTCAGAGCTACGGCTCGCTGGATTGATAGAGCAGCAAACCCGCTCATCTTGGAAGCTGGAGTCGAGATGGGGTGCGGCTGGTACTAGATATGCGACTTCAGCATGTTTGCGTGGAAACTGATTCTTTAGAAGTTGTCAAAGCATGGAAGGACACAGGATATCTATAGCATTTGTCAAGAGGTAGAAGAGCTCGGCGGATTATTTTCTAGCTTTGATATTGATCATGTAAGTAGAACTACCAATACGGCAGCGCATGCTTGTGCTCTTAGAGCCCGGGTCAGGGGAGAAGGAGGTGCTTGTGGATTAACTTCACGCCACCATTCCTTGTAATTCCGTTGTTTGAGTAATATTGCTCTTTAATTCGCAAAAAAGAATAATTCGTTTAATTATGCATCATATTGAACTGCATCTAATCTGCTTGTGACAAGCATCTCAGATGTGCTTTAGTGTCAAATCATATGCATTACTATTTCAGGAGTGACACTAAACATTCACGTACGCAAAACAAAACAAATGCGTCGAGCATAACAATTTATTTCCATTTACATTTCGAACTTTTGCACTCATGCATGCCATCATTGGTTAGGCGAAGAAACGTCTATGAAGAACTAGCTACAACTGCGGCCGTACATTCTTGGTTCACGGCTGCTTCGGCGCCGGCGGTAACTCGTGTACGGTGTCCATCGGGATCCCTTGCCCTGTCCTCTTCGCCTTCTTGCAGCTGGCGCCATCCGCGGTCTCCGTGGACGACTCCAGTGACGGCCTCTTGGCGGCGCCAGCGGTGGGAGCACCACGTGCCTCACGGACGTCCGCGGCGGGCACGCACGCCATCCGGCCGCTCGGCGCCGTCTCGGAACAAGCGGGGTACCTGACGATGTAGCTGTCGTCGTTGGCGCCGGACACGGCGGAGTCAACGACCGTGGCACGGACGAAGATGACCATCCACCTGCCGGAGAGCGGCGCCCGCCCCAGTCTGTGGCGCACCTCCACGGCCGTCCCGCGCGCGAACCGCGGGCGCGCGGCCTCGGTGGTGGTTATTCTCTTGCCGGCTGCGTCTGCGCGCGCCGGCGCGGCCGGGGCCAGGAGGGCAGCTAGCTGGCGCGGCGCCACGATCCTCTTCACCGCCATGGCAGAGCTAGATCAAGGTCTCTGCGCTTTCTTAATGTGGTGTCACGCGTTACGTGTGTTTCTGTTGAGAAGAAGAGATGCGAGGGTGCAGACTGCAGAGCAAGGGACGCGGCAGGAAAGAAGTCCAAATAACCCCTCTATGTATTGGGTTTCGGTCGCTAAGCCCCCCTATGTTTAAACTGGGGCATTTAACCCCCCTATGTTTGCAAAACCGGACATATAGCCCCCTCAAGGTGGTTTTGGCTGTATCAAAACCGGTTTTGGTGACATGGACGTGGGGCAGTTATTCCAGCGTGGCATCAGCATGGAACCGTCGTCGCCCCATCCGCCGTGTCGCAGCCAAGAAGGGGCGCGCGACGCCGTGATTGCCGAGCTGCTGTGGTGGCCTCCGTACGGACTTCGAGGAAGCGGTCACTTGCGGCAGCGGCGTCGTCCAGAACTCGATCCAGCGCGGCGCTATGCCGGTCACGGAGTCGAGGCTCCGGCCAGCGGTGGAGGATTTCCTGCGCGGCGAAGCGGAGGAGGCGGAGGCCGGACGGGGAGCGGTAGTCCGGGAAGCCGTCGCCGGGCACGCCGAGGGCGAGGAGCTCACGGAGTTCGGACGGTAGCTAGATGCCGCCGAGAGCGGCCTCGGCTACGGCGAGCTCGGTGCCACTGTGGCAGGTGTCGATGATGGCATGGAACTTCACGCCGGGGCGCCCAAGCGGACGGACGATGGTCTCGTTGATCTCGTTGTCCAGGATCTTGCCCTTCTCCTCAAAGTCCAGCGGGCAGAGCGCCTCGTTGTAGCCGTCCACCTCGTTGTCGTCCGTGTCCAGCTTCTGCATGCAGTGGCCGGAGAAGCGGAACACCAGCGAGTCGGCCGCGTCGCAGTCTTCCACCAGCCACCGCATGGCGAGGAGCAGGTTCTCCCCCTCGTCGGCGTCCTGTACGGGTCATCGCTCTTCTCCTCTGACGCAAAGCACAAGCACGTACTCGATCGCTCTTCTCCTCTGACGCAAAGTACAAGGACGTACTTGATCATCAAATACACCATTCATGCAGTCCACGTCGTTGGCCGTGCTCTTGAGCTCGTATTAGGTGCTCGTGTAGCTGACGCCGACGAGGACATCACAGTTCTTGCCGCGGGCCACGGGGTAGCCGGCCGGCAGCTCGCGCCTGATTGCCGTCCATGAGCGCGAGGGTGTTGCCCACGCTGTGGTGCCGCTCGATGCGCGTCAGGCGGCGGCAGAGCGCGCACCGGACGCTGGAGCTCGTACCCGCGGGCGGTGCCACGCTGCGGTTCATCGAACGAATAGATAGGGGGTTATTTAGACCAACGTGGCCAAAACTGCTCTCCTACGTGGCCTAATCCGCTCTCAAAACAGCCTATGGGGGGAATTTGACTGGTTTTGTATAGTTAGGGGGGGTTAAATGACCCAGTTAATAGTTAGGGGGGTTAAACGGCCGAAACACAATACATAGGGGGGTTATGTGGACTTCTTTCGACGCGGCAGTATTTATGGATCGGCACTACTCAGCTCAGTCCGAGGCTGCCGAGTCCGAGTTCATGTCCGGGTCGAAATCGAGCTACCGCCTATCACACGCTTTTCGATTCCGAGTTCGTGACTAAGCTTCGTCGTGGAGGTTTTCGGTTTCCGGGGCTGTCCGGAGCTTAGATCATCTAAGCCCCCGCTCTGGAAAATTTCGGCTGATATGCGCTTTTAACCTTTTTACGGTTCGAACAGGCGTCGCATATTAGCCCGGTCTGAAATTTTTATCCGTGGATCAGGATTACCTTCCCTCTGTCGTTGTATCAGCGGTACCAGGGGCATTTAGGGTTACCATCCCGGTTCCCTCCGCCGCGATTTACTTTCCTCCACGTTAAGGTCACATCAATCTGGCGAGCAATTACTCATGACTCTGCCACCATATAGAACACAGATTTGACGGAGTTGGCCCCAGCTGGGCTGGGCACGGCTCCTCCTGTCGGTGCCGGCCTCAGCGATACGGCCGGGGTGTCACAGCCGCCATTGAAGGACTCCGCCTCCGAAGAGTAATCTGACGGCTCAATCTCCTCGCTCAACGAGCCTGCCGCCGACGATGATGTGGACGAGCTCGCCGCAATTAGGAACGACGATGAGCTATTATTGTGCATCAAGGAGAAGTCTGTGCGCTCGGTGTATCGCGCGGAGAAGCGGCACCTTTCGGTCGATCACTTGGCCGAAGTGATCAACAAAGCATCGCTCGAGTGCGACAATTGGTTGATCCTCAAGTACACAGCAGAGCAACATGGAGGGAGAGGGAGGAGCGCCGCCAGCACATCCTCATGCGCAAACTCCGGCGCGGCAACAACTAGTGCGGCGGTCAGCTGGCCTTTTGGTCTAAATTTTTAAATCTAGTGCTATGTTTGTGTAATAATATAGTTATATGCTTTAGTATGAACTATGTTTCGGTTGGTGTATGATGATCGATGAATATCCAACGCGAATTTGATTTATGATTTTTTAGCACCAATATTGGTACATGTTCTGCACGATGGATTTGCAAACCGAAAATCTGTTTAGGGGAGTTTTTGGGGTTGCGTTTATTCGGAACCTGCTCTTTATTCATTTATTATTATACAGCCAAAAAATTCTTTCTCTCTGTCTTAAAAATACAATGATTTTTATAACCATTTTTTGTACAAGATACTGAGCATGTGCACGTATCCACGTTTTTTTGGATTTTTAAAACACCAAACTTTTTTTCTTCAAAAACCAGTGAGCTTGGGACCCACGAATCATAACCTTTCCACTATAATTCTTTTGGATAAATAAAATATGCAAACGTTCATATATCTTGAAACTCCAAATTGCAAATCATTAGATCGGCTCTGCTCTGGCGGGGTTTGCGATTTTGGAAGATTAAACGTCTGATTACACGATCTCCACATTTGGATCGGCACGAGAAAAAATATACATCAAGGCAACATGAAATTCGAGTAGCCCAATGTATATGCAGTATACAAAAATTATGATCCATCATCCATGGACAACAGCAGAGCAATCTTACTTCTGAATTAACTGAAAAAGAAACGTTCTCGGGGCCCCATTTTTCGAACACGTTTCAGAGATTTTTGTCTCAAGAAATAAAGATCCAATATTCAAAGAAAATTACTCGATTCAAACCTATACCTGGAGCATATACAGGAACCATGATACATGTAATCTATTGTGTTTATGCTGCCAATTGCGTTCTTACTGCTGAAAAATAGTTCTACAGCAGAACAGAAACGAAAACAAGGGCATTCTCGATTGAACATCGTCATCTTCTCGGGCCGCAACTTGGGCGCCAGCCATTCTGCGTCCCGGCTTCCCGCACTTTCATCTTCTTCGCTTCCTCCTCTTCCATCTCGTGCTCCTCGAAGAACCGCTGCAGCGCGTCAAGCGGGATCCCTTTCCCCGTCATCTTCGTCTTCTTGGAACCATCGCCCCCACTACGATGTACCGCAGCAGCGCGTCCGTCCATCGGGATCGCTTGCCCTGTCCTCTTCGCCTTCTTGCAGGTGGCGCCATCCGCGGTCTCCGTGGACGACTCCGGTGATGGCCTCTTGCCGGCGGCAGCGGTGGGAGTATGACGAGGCTCACGGACGTCTTCGGCGGGCACGCACGCCATCCGGTCGCTCGGCGCGGTCTCGGAACAGGCGGGGTACCTGACGATGTAGCAGTCGTCCTTGGCGCCGGACACGGCTGAGTCAACGACCGTGGCACGGACGAAGATGACCATCCACCTGCCGGAGAGCGGCGCCCGCGCCAGCCTGTGGCGCACCTCCACGGCCGTCCCGTGCGCGAACCGCCGGCGCGCGGCCTCGGTGGTTATTCTCTTGCCCGCGGCGTCTGCGCCCGCGGGCGCGGCCAGGGCCTGGACGCGAGCACCTAGCTGGCGCGGTGCCACTATCCTCTTGACCGCCATCGCAGAGAGCTAGGTCAAGGTCTCTGCGCTTTCTTGGCGTGGTGTCGCGCGCTGCGTTGTGTTTCTGGTGGGAAGGAGAATAGGGGATGCGAGGGCGCAGAGCAAAGGCGCGCCGCGACATTTATCGATCGGCACTGCGGAGTTCAGTCCGAGACTCTGAGCTCGAGTTCGTGTCCGGGTCAAAATCCAGTACCACGGTACCACCTCTCACACGCTTTTCGAGTCCGAGTTCGTGACTAAGCTTTCGGTTCCGCTGTCCGGTTCTCCCATAGAAAGCAAACTAGTTGAATTTAGGCGCGCCGTCACGTCGCGCCTGGGTGGATATTTCTGCAAATATAATTTGTCTTTTTGCTTTGGTTTCGTAATATACTTTGTGAATAGAAATGGTGAAGTTGTCTGTTTAATGCATTTATCTTTGCATAAATGTTAGAACTTATTGAGTTACTGCGAAGACTAAACAATAGGTCTACTGTCTGAACATAAATTGCGGTCTTTTTTTTGTTGCAAATCTAGTAAAGCAAACTGAAATTGGACAAGTGAATTTACAATTGTTTTGTAAATCTGAATGTTTTTTGATCATTATTGCAATGTTGTTGTAATACGAAGCAAAAGAAAAGCAAGAAGTAAAAAAAACACAAATAGAAAGATTTAATTTCAATTTTTTTTACAACTTTACTACAACAAACTGGAATTCAAAAAATGGAAATTACAGTTGTTTTGTAAGCTAGAATGTGCTGAAATTATTTTGGTTCATGGTGATCATTATTCCGATGTTGTTTTGCTAGAAAGCAGAAGAAAAGGGGGAAAACGTATTAGCATTGATTAAATTCAGTCCATCTGTTGAGGAAATGAATCTGTGATTTCTTCAAATATGCATATAGTGAAGAATTATTTAAATCGAACTACGTAATTAGAGAGAGGTAAGTTCGACTTAAGCGTTTATTAAATTGAACTGCATATTTGGAGGGAGTTTAGTTACATTATGTGTAAATATGAATGTATCTGAATTGGTGTGATGTTTGTGTGGTCTGTCTTACATATTTGATTAGAGGAAATATATTATATTAGCATCTATTAAATTCAATCTATATTTAGAGGAAAATGAATTTGCAATTTTTTTGGAATGTGCATGCAGTTATTTTAATTTCAGTATATAATAAGGGAGAATTAAGTTCTGTCTGTAAATATTAACTTATTCGAATTGATGTGTTATGTCTGTGTTCCGTCGTAAATATTTAATGTAACCCATTAATGAGAGGAAGTACATTGTATGGTTATCTAGTAAATTCAATTTAAAATCAGTCCATAATTGCATAGTTGGAGGAAATGAATTTTCATTTTCTCTAAATGTTCATCTAATCAAGCTCAGAATTGTTGAAGTTAGAAAATTAGTATGAATTGAATTGGTTTCGCGTTTGTAAAATGTTCAGGTTTTAAAGAATGATGCAATTTTGAGAAGACTCAAATTTGAAATTTCGATTTAAATTCTTTAACATGTTTGTGTGTTTCCCTCGAATTTATCCAAATACGTAGTAGTTCGAAAAATTTAAACTTTTCTTTTGCTGCCATATTTTTTCGTCTTCTTCTAGTCATATTGATAACTTCTAATATTTTTTGGATGTTCATTTATGGAGATATTTCTATTTTTTTTTTGCTTTAAAGTGATTATTGGAAATGGTGATGTTATTTTTTGGGTTTTTTCAGTTGGACTAAATTGAGTATTATTCCAAATTTGAAAGACTTGCAATAATTTAGAAAAGGCCCCAAAGAATCTCTAATGGTTACTTTGGTTTTTAAAAATTATTAGAAGTTGGTTTGAAATTTTTTGGAGTTGTATTTTAAAAGTTTAGGAAGTTTTGGAAAACAAGAAAAAAACAAAAACAAAAAACCGACGCAGCAGGCCGGCCCACGTAGCGGCCCAACAGCCCAGCCCAGGCCCGCTGGACGTCACGACGACGTCACCAGGGGGCGGAGCCGCCACGGCGGCGTGGAGGTCGTCGCCGGCGCGCCACCGTGATGCGGGACGTGCGGGTGCGCGCGTTCAACGCGGCTCCCCGTTATGGTCGCCGGAGCGGCCGCGGCGGCGCCAAAACGCGGCGGAGGGCAACGGGGCCGGCGGCGATTCCCTCGCGGCCGTGGCGTCCCGGGACGCGGCGCGCGGCGAGGAGGTGGAGGGCGTGGCGGCGGTGCCTCCCATGGCCTCCGATGCGGGCGGGGAGGGCCGTGGCGGCGGGGCGGCGCGGCGGCGGCGGCTCCGGAGCCGCGCGAGGAGAGAGGAGGAAGAAGGGGAGTTCTTAAGCTTTTCTAGAAAAGTCCCTGGCGTTTCAAGAATTACAAATAAGTCCTTCGGCAGGGGATGTGATGTAATAATTCCGGGCTCGCGTGGCTCTTTTTGCGAACTGACCGCGCGGCGTGACGCTGGCAGGTGGGGCCCACCCGGGGGGTACCGTAGAACACTGTAGCAATCTACAGTGTTTACTGTAGCTAGCTACAGTCGCCGGTGGTTGAGGGGCCGAGAAACGGACGCTCTTTTATATAGTTAGTAATTCCTTCGCTCGGTCTTGATGGTCTGAATCTTGCTAACTCAGGTCGATTGGATCGACATGCACGATCATTAGATCTCAAGTTGTAGTAAATAGTTCTGATTACTCTTGTAGATCAATATAATTCATATGTTTATTCATTTTTGTAAGAAGGATCCGGATGTATTATACAAGTTTGTAAAAAAAATCAAATATAATAAAAATTAAATTGAGTTCCTTGGACCACATAGCCACCACTACTGCCGCTAGAGCGAGCCGCCGACGCTCCACTGACGCTGCTCTCCTAGCAGAGATGGCATGACGATTTTGATGACAGCTGGAAAGTTTGCTGGCACCCCATAACTGAAGTAGTCGCAATTGAACGCTTGAATTGATCTAATGTTTTGACACCAAACCTGTAACAGACGTATGCTGAATGAAATTAATCACTCCATGGGAGTAGCGACAAGATAATTCCCCGCCCTCGTCAACGCCATCGGCGAGATTGCCACCGCCGAGGTGGACGAGGAGGCGGGTATTCCTAATTCTTGTCCTGCACAATGCCACCATAGCCACCATAATATCGATGTCGGTTGACCAAACTCTAACGGGATCTAGTACGACGTCGAGCGCAGGTCCAAGGTCCTCACTCCTTCCGTGCCAGAGCGGCCAATAGAGGAGGTGGAGACCCGCCGATTCACAGTCAGAGACGGGCTAGATGGAGGCGGCAGCTAGGGTGAAACCCTAGATCGTCACCTTCTTACTCGCGGGAAGGGAAAAATGCCGACAGACAGAGCTTAATTGTGTTTGAACTGTATATTATCATGAAACTTAAAATTACAAATAATGAGATGTGGGGTTTGTGGTTTTGTAAGAGGAACGTTTGATCACACCATGTCCACATTTGGATTGGCACGAGAAAAAATATGCATCAAGGCAACATGAAATTCGAGTAGCCCAATGTATATGCAGTACACAAAAATACATGATCCATCATCCACGGACAACAGTAGAACAATCTTACTTCTGATTAAACTGAAAACAAACGTTCCCGTGTCGCTGTTTTCTCGAACACGTTTCAGACATTTTGGCCTCAAGAAATAAAGAGCCAATAGTAAAAGAAAACTACTCGATTTGAACCCTGTTGCTGGAGTTTATCTATAGGAACCATGATATATGTAATCAATTGTGTAACTTGTGTCCATGCTGCCAGAGTGCGCGAGTTAAGATCTTACTGCTGAATACTACTCCCTCTGTTTTTTTAATATAAGATACATGCACATGTACACAAATGTATGTAGACATGTATTAGTGTGCATGTTCACTCACTTTAGTATGTACTCCCTCCGTTCCAATTTAATTTGACTTCCTATCCACCACATGTGGATGTATATATACATGTAACATGTCTAGATACATCCACATTTGGTGAATAGCAAGTCAATTAAATTAGAACAGAGGGAGTATCTAGATAACATGTGCAACATCTAAAAGTATACAGAAGGCAACTAAAAGTACTACTATGACTGAACATCGTCAACTTTTCGGGCCGCAACTTGTGCGCCACAAAATCGATCGGCGTCGTGTTACCGCACTTGCATCTTCTTCGCCTCCTCCAACTTGTCTTGCTCCTCGAAGAACCGCCGCAGAGCGTCCATCGGGATGCATTTCCCTGTCATCTTCATCTTCTTGGGACCATCGCCCCCACTCTGATGTACCCCAGCAGCGTGTCTTGCCATCACCATCCCTTGCCCTGGCATCTTCGCCTTCTTGCAGCTGGCGCCATCCGCGGTCTCCGTGGACGTCTCTGGTGACGGCCTCTTGCCGGCAGCAGCGGTGGGAGTATGACGAGGCTCACGCCTCACGGACGTCTGTGGCGGGCACGCATGCCATCCGGCCGCTGGGCGCGGTCTCGGAACAAGCGGGGTACATGACGATGTAGCAGTCATCAGTCATCGTTGGCACCGGACACGGCGGAGTCAACGACCGTGGCGTGAACGAAGATCACCATCAACCTGCCGGAGATTGGCGCTCGGGCCAGCCTGTGGCGCACCTCCACGGCTGTCCCGCACGTGAACCGTGGGAGTGTGGCCTCGGTGGTTGTTCTCTTGCCGGCTGCGCACGCGGGCGCGGCCAGGGCCAGGACGGGAGCTAGCTGGCGCGGCGCCACGATCCTCTTCACCGCCACCATCGCAGAGCTAGGTCGAGGACTCGAGGGCTCTGTGTTGTGTTGGTGACTTGTGTCGCGCGCTTGGTTGCTTCTGTTGGGAAGGAGATGCGAGACATGCGAGGGTGGAGAGCAAGGCGCGTCGCGGTATTTGTCGATCGGCTCTGCTAAGTTCAGTCCGAGACTCCGACAGCGAGTCCGTCTCCGGGCCGAAGTCGAACGAGTACCGCCAGCCCGCCACCGGTAAGCTTCGTCATGGCGGTTTTCCATTCCGCAGTCCGGACCCATGGAAAGCAGATTCCTTGGCGGATTTCCATTCCGCGGGGCCATATGGAATTGTTCGTAATGATGTATTTTTTAACAAAACTATAAATGCTCATTTTTACAGGTTGTTCACCGAGCGGTCTACTGATTCATACGTGGTCCTTCCTTTTGCAAGAGGACCAACGATCCCTTATGGATGCTCCCGGTTAATGGCTTTCCTACGAGCTATGTTCCACCGGGGTGGATGGCATCACACTTGAAGACTTCAAGATGTGTAGTCTTAGTCGATGCGCGCTTTTTTGTTAGCTAGTTCTTGTTGCCAATTTAGCCAACCCATGATTGTAATAAGTTGATTCGTATACTCTGTTACTTCCTCTTTAATAAAAGACGGATGTGTGCATCATCATGATGTTGAGGCTGGGACCCCTTTTCTAAAAAAAAGATTTATTGGCTCCGTCATGATATGGGCAGCTCGCGTCGTGATCACGCGCTTTTTTTTTTTTTTGAACGGAGATCACTCGCGTTTGAGTTTGGACTCTTCTAGGTTTATTCCACATTTCCACCTCACCTTAAAACACTGCGCTAGAAGGTTTTGACGCACCACATAGTTCTAAAATGCAGAGCTATTCTAGCGAAACATGCGGAATGCCAAAAGCATAGAACCGTGTTAAAGACATTATATAGTATACTTCTGATTTTGTACTAAAATTCCTCTTACAATAAGCTAAACATACCCGCGCCAACAGCAAGGCTAGAAAAAGAAAAATGAAGACAAAAACACGATTGTAATCACCAATGACCAAACAACCTGTGACTAGTTCAGAAGGCGACACTAACTTTAGAGCACAAAGGTAGAGGTTTCGCCTTGCCCAGCCTACACCCATGACTTGTGGGAAGCGAGACATAATGCCACGACACATGCCGTTGAAAAGACCGGTTGATGCAGCGCGGGTCGTTTCCGTGCTGACATATGTCAAACGAGGAGTATTCCTCGTGTGGGCGTGCTTTCAAAAGTGTAGCGTGTAGTGTGCACAAAAATTGGGAAGAACCAAAAAATCCCGCGCAGAAAATTTTCAAAGTACAAAGTACAACAACCCAAAAGTACGAGCACATGAAAGACAAAGTACAAAGTTTTAGTACAAAATTATCCGAAGTATAAAAATCCGAAGTACAAAAAGATTGAAACCTAAATTACAAAAGTAAAAATATACTGAAATCCAAAATACAAATGTACACTAACCGTAAAAAACACGTCAAAATTCCCTTGCGGTAGTAAATCGAAATTTCTAAGTACAAGTCCACTGAAATCTGAAGTACAAGTATATTATTTTTGGAAGTACAATGTTTTCGTGAAAACCTATCGATATGTGACGTGGTTTTGAATATATCGACGCGATTAACTTTAAAAGTGAAAAATATTAGTAACTTGGAAAAAAAATCAAGATATTTCGTTTTGAATCTTTGATTTTTGAGGGGAAAACTGCACTCCCACCCTCCAAGTTTCTTTCTCCCTTATCCACATCCCCACTTTTTTACTCATTAATTGTGACACATGGTGATCATAAAGTCACCCTGCAATAGACCTAGGCATGAGAAACCCAGCCCGGACGACCCAGCTTGATTGCACCCGCGAGGTCTGAGCCTATGTTTGCGAGGCTCGAGCTTCACATACAGGCGGTTTAAGGAAGGGGCCCATCAGGCTTTTCCACTGGCGGGTTGGGTTTGGGCCTGATTTCTAGGTCCGTGCAGGGCTGGGCCCAGGTTTTCAGCTGCGGGCTTCAAGCCCGGCCCGAGTTATGGCCAGGTATACATGCGGGGACCACATGAAGGAGATGGCGACACTTAGCGAAACGACAACGCATGGGAAGGAGAAGGCGACACTTGGTGAGATGGGAGCATGCGTGACAGACCTTTTCAAAAGTCGGTGTTTTTCCTAATGATTTCAAAAGGGCTAGAGCTAACAAAAGGAAAAACAAGCCCACTAAAATACCAGCCCACTAAGAAACAAGAGACATATAAGACTTCTTGCATCGTCTCCCCAAACCAGACGACATGAAGAACTAATCGCGTACTGTAATAAAAAAATCAATTCTCCATCGCTACACATGACATGACTGGATGGTTGGGTGCCCTTGTCCCGGGACCCATGGTGGTCACCCCTTTACCCCCTCGAGTCCCGGGACCGAGGAGACGTTCCAAGTTGGACATTTTAAACCTAAAGTTGCACTTCTTTCAATAAATTTAGATTGAAAAACATTCGTTGTCTAACTGCACATATGTTGTGCGGGCAGTTCCGCAGCCGCCTCCGATGTAGCAGTGGTGGCTCCTCCACAGGTATGTTCCTCTCTTCCACCATTGTAGAATATAGGAACAAGTAGGATGCATAATCTAGGAATTTGTTGAACCCGTAGGTCGTTTGAAGAGGGATTGTGTACTCGGTTTGAGATGATGAGGTGTTGTGCAATGTGTGGTTGTCCACCCCGACTAATGCTCAAGTGTTCAATGCTATATTTTGGGGGTGGATCTGTCAAGTGTTCAATGCTAACTCGGTTTTTGTCCGCAATGAGGCCTCTGTCCTGAAACTGCATGGTGCCTGTTGGGGATATACCTACTAGGGGTATCACCAGCATGGATCAATCCGGCTAGTCCAGGGTGGCCCGCAGTGGTGGTGAAGGCTTTGCCTACCGGGCGGCCCAGATAGCTGACGACCAAGGAAGGCGGATGCCGGCAAGGAGGAGGCCCAAGACTGAAGCCCATGAAGCCACCAAGACCAAGATGGAAGGCGGCATACTTGCCGGCTAGGTTTAGGACTCCGTATACTTGCTGGATACGTATTCACCTTGTAACCCTAGGTCCAGCCGCCTATATAAGCTGGACCTCGGGGCGCCTTTAGGGCAACTCTTAGATAGACAACCAGCTCATTGTAACCTGTTCACGGCGATATTGCCTTATAGTGAGTTATAGCAGCACGTAGGGCACCGCCACCGCCGTGGTGCCTGAAGCTGGGTAAACCGCCGTGTACAATCCCGACCTTGACGACGTCCACCTTCTTGCCCTACGTTCACCCTCGGCTAGCAGGACCCCGTCTCCTATCCAAAATGCCGATACGGCGACAGTTGGCGCCCACCGTGGGGCATAAGGCGTCAGGCGTCACGTTCCAGGCGGGAACATCTCCGGCTGTCCGCAGCCGGCGAAATCGTCACCAAGCAGATCGCATCTAGCTGGATCATCTGCTCCGGCAGTCCGGCGCGATCTATCAACATGGTCGAGTAGATCGGCCCAGCCCACGCATCTGTGCCAGGACCTACTTTGACAAACCAAGGCGGCGAGCATCTGTCCGGCTAATTTATTTTGGCCCGGGGCTCAACGCCGGCAATCTGATTCGCGACGTGCAAGTTGCCATCACACCGGTTTGTCGAATCCATCCGTACTGGAGATCAGATCAAGATTTATCGGCAGTTTCCGTAACTGGCCAAGATCAGCAGATCGATCACATCTCACGTGTGTTGGCGGCAGCACAGCGCGTCAGCCGGCAAGGCGGCGAAATCGGAAGCCATCCGACAGCACCATCATCTGCGCCGCCGGCTGACGGAATTACCAGATCGAAACTATGCCGATCGTGGCGTGCATGGAGTCTACAGCGGCTAATCAAATCTCGTTATGGAAAGATCACAGGGAAGCTAGCGCATGCATGCAGAACGCCCGAGGCGAAACCTGCATCGTAACATGCTTTGCTAATAGCTACTCCAACAGATCAAGTACCGAGGTTGTCTAGTTCAAGGCTACCAATTCATGGCAAGCTGAACATATGGCCAAGTACTATTTCGTGACGTGATTAGTCAAAAACCTTTGGATTTAGTGCATGTAGCACGGTTTCGAAACCTACTCTGATTTCCGTTCCACGACGACTATTCAAGTCGACAATTCTCGCCAGTGCACGATTGTCAGCGGGACGCCGCCATCGTAGCATCAGGCTTTGACGAATTCATCGTCAGCCAACACTGCTTCGTTTCGACGTCCAGTATAGGCGAATTCGTCGCCGAATTGCTATCTGTTATTTCCGGTCGCCCAAACCAAGCCAGTTTGGAAAGGCATGGATCGGCGAAAAACAGCTTAGCTCCATGTTTTTTGTTAACGCGGCAAAGCGGCGTATTTATCGTCGCATTCCGACGTGGCACGCCATTAGTCTGGCAAACTATCATCGCGTTCCGGCGCGGCACGCCGTCTATCCGGCATACTTGTCGTTGCGTTCCATATTGATGCTAAACGCATCACGACGTCTTTCCAGCAAGATCATCATCGAGTTCCTGCTTAATCGCTAACTCGGCACAACGCACGTTCCAGCTTAATTGTCGTCACGGTCTACTCATCGTCGGCTACTCGTCAAGCACGGAGCCACCGACAAGCTGTGGCATGCAGCATAAGAGGAGAACTCAGAAGCCACCGCCTTGCTGGAATCAGCCCGGGGGCTGCCGCCTACATCCTGGGGCTGTCTTCTTCAGCCTGGGGCTGCCGGCTACATCCTGGGGCTGTTATATTCAGTCCGCCGTCTTCCGCGTCGTCCTCCTCCTCGACATTGACGTCAGCAAACATCAAAAGCTAAGTACTTTATAACATTTAATTAATCATATGGTCATGAAATAAAAGTCTATGGTTTGCTCATTATGTTCTGAGATCATGCCGTCTTTTGTCTTTTCATATGATCATATATTCTTAGTATCAAAGTTATCCAAAATCTGCTCCGTGCTAAGTGATTCAAACTTTTAGATACTTGCCGCCTCTGGGCCAAATTAAGCAATCATTTTGCACCGCCTAATATCCTTATTCTGATTGTTTATATGTGGGTTGCCTAGTAGTATGTTTTTGGCACCAACACGCCGGCTTTGGTCTCTGAGTCTAAACTATCTGGTACAAGCCCTGGTTGACTCAGCTGAAGTAACTGCGCTGCGGTACCGCCAACATACAAAAAGCTAAGCATATATGCCAGATTAATATTAAGGCGGGCCACATAAAATTTACAACCCCTAAGTGTTTGTTCCAAAACTACCGGCTCATGCCTTACATTTGTCCAGCTTACAGTAAAAGTTCATCTTAATGCAGCTATGTTTACTATGCAGGATATTTGACACTTGGGGTTGCGGTCGCAGCACTTTCATCGAGTCTTGAGCCGCCTTTCCGTCAAGGCGGCACTAACCTCGGCAACTACAATCATCTGATCTATAACGCCACAAGTTCTTCTGAGCATCGAGCCGACTTTCAAGAAAATCGACTCAACGCTCGGGGGCTGCACCTAGGCGGATCAAGAAAACCTCTGGCGAACAAAGCCTGGGGGCTCGACATCGACGCTGCCCCTCGCCAGATACTCGGGGGCTTGACATCGACAATGCCTTCGCCCGATACTTGGGGGCTGCACATGCAGCTCCATCATCAGCGACGTAGCCGCCTTGTCGTCAACGACACGGCTGTCTCGTTTATCGCCGCGTTCCAGCTTAGTTGCTAACGCGGCGTGACGCATCCGTGGCACGACTGCCTTGTCGTCAGCGACACAGCCGCCTTGTTGTCAACAACAAGGTCACCTTCGCGGTACGACCGCCTTGCCATCAAATTTCAGTCTAACCGTATCTGTAATGTTAGGCGGGACGCCGCCATCATCGGGTTCGGTTTAGGCAAATTAATCGCCAAATTACTAGTTGTTGTTTCCGATCGCCCAAACCTTGCCAGTTTGGGAAGACATCGATTGGTACAAAACAACAAAGCTCCACGTTCCGGCTTAATTGCTAATGTGGCACAGCCGCCTTGTCGTCAGCGACACGGCTGCCATCATCGCCTTCGTGGCACGGCACAAATGCCATCATGATATCGTTCCACTTCTCCTTGAGTTCAAACTGTCGTGGACCAAGGATGACATGGACACGTCAACTATCGACGTAACCAGTCAACATGACAAGACACTGCGTGGAAGATTCCTGACAGGAGGTCAGGCCGTCTTTCCCATGTTGGCAGCAATGCATCCGGCATCTTTAGTCGGACTGCCGCCTAATCCAACGATGGAATGCTTCAAGCTCTTCAGCCGCCTATAACGTCAACAACAAGGCGGATATCGCAGACGAAAGAAGACGGCGCCTGAAGAACTCGAACCCTCCCAGGGGCTAATGTTGGGGATATACCTACTAGGGGTATCACCAGCATGGATCAATCCGGCTAGTCCAGGGTGGCCCGCAGTGGTGGTGAAGGCTTTGCCTACCGGGCGGCCCAGATAGCTGACGACCAAGGAAGGCGGATGCCGGCAAGGAGGAGGCCCAAGACTGAAGCCCATGAAGCCACCAAGACCAAGATGGAAGGCGGCATACTTGCCGGCTAGGTTTAGGACTCCGTATACTTGCTGGATACGTATTCACCTTGTAACCCTAGGTCCAGCCGCCTATATAAGCTGGACCTCGGGGCGCCTTTAGGGCAACTCTTAGATAGACAACCAGCTCATTGTAACCTGTTCACGGCGATATTGCCTTATAGTGAGTTATAGCAGCACGTAGGGCACCGCCACCGCCGTGGTGCCTGAAGCTGGGTAAACCGCCGTGTACAATCCCGACCTTGACGACGTCCACCTTCTTGCCCTACGTTCACCCTCGGCTAGCAGGACCCCGTCTCCTATCCAAAATGCCGATACGGCGACAGTTGGCGCCCACCGTGGGGCATAAGGCGTCAGGCGTCACGTTCCAGGCGGGAACATCTCCGGCTGTCCGCAGCCGGCGAAATCGTCACCAAGCATATCGCATCTAGCTGGATCATCTGCTCCGGCAGTCCGGCGCGATCTATCAACATGGTCGAGTAGATCGGCCCAGCCCACGCATCCGTGCCAGGACCTACTTTGACAAACCAAGGCGGCGAGCATCTGTCCGGCTAATTTATTTTGGCCCGGGGCTCAACGCCGGCAATCTGATTCGCGACGTGCAAGTTGCCATCACACCGGTTTGTCGAATCCATCCGTACTGGAGATCAGATCAAGATTTATCGGCAGTTTCCGTAACTGGCCAAGATCAGCAGATCGATCACATCTCACGTGTGTTGGCGGCAGCACAGCGCGTCAGCCGGCAAGGCGGCGAAATCGGAAGCCATCCGACAGCACCATCATCTGCGCCGCCGGCTGACGGAATTACCAGATCGAAACTATGCCGATCGTGGCGTGCATGGAGTCTACAGCGGCTAATCAAATCTCGTTATGGAAAGATCACAGGGAAGCTAGCGCATGCATGCAGAACGCCCGAGGCGAAACCTGCATCGTAACATGCTTTGCTAATAGCTACTCCAACAGATCAAGTACCGAGGTTGTCTAGTTCAAGGCTACCAATTCATGGCAAGCTGAACATACGGCCAAGTACTATTTCGTGACGTGATTAGTCAAAAACCTTTGGATTTAGTGCATGTAGCACGGTTTCGAAACCTACTCTGATTTCCGTTCCACGACGACTATTCAAGTCGACAATTCTCGCCAGTGCACGATTGTCAGCGGGACGCCGCCATCGTAGCATCAGGCTTTGACGAATTCATCGTCAGCCAACACTGCTTCGTTTCGACGTCCAGTATAGGCGAATTCGTCGCCGAATTGCTATCTGTTATTTCCGGTCGCCCAAACCAGGCCAGTTTGGAAAGGCATGGATCGGCGAAAAACAGCTTAGCTCCATGTTTTTTGTTAACGCGGCAAAGCGGCGTATTTATCGTCGCATTCCGACGTGGCACGCCATTAGTCTGGCAAACTATCATCGCGTTCCGGCGCGGCACGCCGTCTATCCGGCATACTTGTCGTTGCGTTCCATATTGATGCTAAACGCATCACGACGTCTTTCCAGCAAGATCATCATCGAGTTCCTGCTTAATCGCTAACTCGGCACAACGCACGTTCCAGCTTAATTGTCGTCACGGTCTACTCATCGTCGGCTACTCGTCAAGCACGGAGCCACCGACAAGCTGTGGCATGCAGCATAAGAGGAGAACTCAGAAGCCACCGCCTTGCTGGAATCAGCCCGGGGGCTGCCGCCTACATCCTGGGGCTGTCTTCTTCAGCCTGGGGCTGCCGGCTACATCCTGGGGCTGTTATATTCAGTCCGCCGTCTTCCGCGTCGTCCTCCTCCTCGACATTGACGTCAGCAAACATCAAAAGCTAAGTACTTTATAACATTTAATTAATCATATGGTCATGAAATAAAAGTCTATGGTTTGCTCATTATGTTCTGAGATCATGCCGTCTTTTGTCTTTTCATATGATCATATATTCTTAGTATCAAAGTTATCCAAAATCTGCTCCGTGCTAAGTGATTCAAACTTTTAGATACTTGCCGCCTCTGGGCCAAATTAAGCAATCATTTTGCACCGCCTAATATCCTTATTCTGATTGTTTATATGTGGGTTGCCTAGTAGTATGTTTTTGGCACCAACACGCCGGCTTTGGTCTCTGAGTCTAAACTATCTGGTACAAGCCCTGGTTGACTCAGCTGAAGTAACTGCGCTGCGGTACCGCCAACATACAAAAAGCTAAGCATATATGCCAGATTAATATTAAGGCGGGCCACATAAAATTTACAACCCCTAAGTGTTTGTTCCAAAACTACCGGCTCATGCCTTACATTTGTCCAGCTTACAGTAAAAGTTCATCTTAATGCAGCTATGTTTACTATGCAGGATATTTGACACTTGGGGTTGCGGTCGCAGCACTTTCATCGAGTCTTGAGCCGCCTTTCCGTCAAGGCGGCACTAACCTCGGCAACTACAATCATCTGATCTATAACGCCACAAGTTCTTCTGAGCATCGAGCCGACTTTCAAGAAAATCGACTCAACGCTCGGGGGCTGCACCTAGGCGGATCAAGAAAACCTCTGGCGAACAAAGCCTGGGGGCTCGACATCGACGCTGCCCCTCGCCAGATACTCGGGGGCTTGACATCGACAATGCCTTCGCCCGATACTTGGGGGCTGCACATGCAGCTCCATCATCAGCGACGTAGCCGCCTTGTCGTCAACGACACGGCTGTCTCGTTTATCGCCGCGTTCCAGCTTAGTTGCTAACGCGGCGTGACGCATCCGTGGCACGACTGCCTTGTCGTCAGCGACACAGCCGCCTTGTTGTCAACAACAAGGTCACCTTCGCGGTACGACCGCCTTGCCATCAAATTTCAGTCTAACCGTATCTGTAATGTTAGGCGGGACGCCGCCATCATCGGGTTCGGTTTAGGCAAATTAATCGCCAAATTACTAGTTGTTGTTTCCGATCGCCCAAACCTTGCCAGTTTGGGAAGACATCGATTGGTACAAAACAACAAAGCTCCACGTTCCGGCTTAATTGCTAATGTGGCACAGCCGCCTTGTCGTCAGCGACACGGCTGCCATCATCGCCTTCGTGGCACGGCACAAATGCCATCATGATATCGTTCCACTTCTCCTTGAGTTCAAACTGTCGTGGACCAAGGATGACATGGACACGTCAACTATCGACGTAACCAGTCAACATGACAAGACACTGCGTGGAAGATTCCTGACAGGAGGTCAGGCCGTCTTTCCCATGTTGGCAGCAATGCATCCGGCATCTTTAGTCGGACTGCCGCCTAATCCAACGATGGAATGCTTCAAGCTCTTCAGCCGCCTATAACGTCAACAACAAGGCGGATATCGCAGACGAAAGAAGACGGCGCCTGAAGAACTCGAACCCTCCCAGGGGCTAATGTTGGGGATATACCTACTAGGGGTATCACCAGCATGGATCAATCCGGCTAGTCCAGGGTGGCCCGCAGTGGTGGTGAAGGCTTTGCCTACCGGGCGGCCCAGATAGCTGACGACCAAGGAAGGCGGATGCCGGCAAGGAGGAGGCCCAAGACTGAAGCCCATGAAGCCACCAAGACCAAGATGGAAGGCGGCATACTTGCCGGCTAGGTTTAGGACTCCGTATACTTGCTGGATACGTATTCACCTTGTAACCCTAGGTCCAGCCGCCTATATAAGCTGGACCTCGGGGCGCCTTTAGGGCAACTCTTAGATAGACAACCAGCTCATTGTAACCTGTTCACGGCGATATTGCCTTATAGTGAGTTATAGCAGCACGTAGGGCACCGCCACCGCCGTGGTGCCTGAAGCTGGGTAAACCGCCGTGTACAATCCCGACCTTGACGACGTCCACCTTCTTGCCCTACGTTCACCCTCGGCTAGCAGGACCCCGTCTCCTATCCAAAATGCCGATACGGCGACAGTTGGCGCCCACCGTGGGGCATAAGGCGTCAGGCGTCACGTTCCAGGCGGGAACATCTCCGGCTGTCCGCAGCCGGCGAAATCGTCACCAAGCATATCGCATCTAGCTGGATCATCTGCTCCGGCAGTCCGGCGCGATCTATCAACATGGTCGAGTAGATCGGCCCAGCCCACGCATCCGTGCCAGGACCTACTTTGACAAACCAAGGCGGCGAGCATCTGTCCGGCTAATTTATTTTGGCCCGGGGCTCAACGCCGGCAATCTGATTCGCGACGTGCAAGTTGCCATCACACCGGTTTGTCGAATCCATCCGTACTGGAGATCAGATCAAGATTTATCGGCAGTTTCCGTAACTGGCCAAGATCAGCAGATCGATCACATCTCACGTGTGTTGGCGGCAGCACAGCGCGTCAGCCGGCAAGGCGGCGAAATCGGAAGCCATCCGACAGCACCATCATCTGCGCCGCCGGCTGACGGAATTACCAGATCGAAACTATGCCGATCGTGGCGTGCATGGAGTCTACAGCGGCTAATCAAATCTCGTTATGGAAAGATCACAGGGAAGCTAGCGCATGCATGCAGAACGCCCGAGGCGAAACCTGCATCGTAACATGCTTTGCTAATAGCTACTCCAACAGATCAAGTACCGAGGTTGTCTAGTTCAAGGCTACCAATTCATGGCAAGCTGAACATACGGCCAAGTACTATTTCGTGACGTGATTAGTCAAAAACCTTTGGATTTAGTGCATGTAGCACGGTTTCGAAACCTACTCTGATTTCCGTTCCACGACGACTATTCAAGTCGACAATTCTCGCCAGTGCACGATTGTCAGCGGGACGCCGCCATCGTAGCATCAGGCTTTGACGAATTCATCGTCAGCCAACACTGCTTCGTTTCGACGTCCAGTATAGGCGAATTCGTCGCCGAATTGCTATCTGTTATTTCCGGTCGCCCAAACCAGGCCAGTTTGGAAAGGCATGGATCGGCGAAAAACAGCTTAGCTCCATGTTTTTTGTTAACGCGGCAAAGCGGCGTATTTATCGTCGCATTCCGACGTGGCACGCCATTAGTCTGGCAAACTATCATCGCGTTCCGGCGCGGCACGCCGTCTATCCGGCATACTTGTCGTTGCGTTCCATATTGATGCTAAACGCATCACGACGTCTTTCCAGCAAGATCATCATCGAGTTCCTGCTTAATCGCTAACTCGGCACAACGCACGTTCCAGCTTAATTGTCGTCACGGTCTACTCATCGTCGGCTACTCGTCAAGCACGGAGCCACCGACAAGCTGTGGCATGCAGCATAAGAGGAGAACTCAGAAGCCACCGCCTTGCTGGAATCAGCCCGGGGGCTGCCGCCTACATCCTGGGGCTGTCTTCTTCAGCCTGGGGCTGCCGGCTACATCCTGGGGCTGTTATATTCAGTCCGCCGTCTTCCGCGTCGTCCTCCTCCTCGACATTGACGTCAGCAAACATCAAAAGCTAAGTACTTTATAACATTTAATTAATCATATGGTCATGAAATAAAAGTCTATGGTTTGCTCATTATGTTCTGAGATCATGCCGTCTTTTGTCTTTTCATATGATCATATATTCTTAGTATCAAAGTTATCCAAAATCTGCTCCGTGCTAAGTGATTCAAACTTTTAGATACTTGCCGCCTCTGGGCCAAATTAAGCAATCATTTTGCACCGCCTAATATCCTTATTCTGATTGTTTATATGTGGGTTGCCTAGTAGTATGTTTTTGGCACCAACACGCCGGCTTTGGTCTCTGAGTCTAAACTATCTGGTACAAGCCCTGGTTGACTCAGCTGAAGTAACTGCGCTGCGGTACCGCCAACATACAAAAAGCTAAGCATATATGCCAGATTAATATTAAGGCGGGCCACATAAAATTTACAACCCCTAAGTGTTTGTTCCAAAACTACCGGCTCATGCCTTACATTTGTCCAGCTTACAGTAAAAGTTCATCTTAATGCAGCTATGTTTACTATGCAGGATATTTGACACTTGGGGTTGCGGTCGCAGCACTTTCATCGAGTCTTGAGCCGCCTTTCCGTCAAGGCGGCACTAACCTCGGCAACTACAATCATCTGATCTATAACGCCACAAGTTCTTCTGAGCATCGAGCCGACTTTCAAGAAAATCGACTCAACGCTCGGGGGCTGCACCTAGGCGGATCAAGAAAACCTCTAGCGAACAAAGCCTGGGGGCTCGACATCGACGCTGCCCCTCGCCAGATACTCGGGGGCTTGACATCGACAATGCCTTCGCCCGATACTTGGGGGCTGCACATGCAGCTCCATCATCAGCGACGTAGCCGCCTTGTCGTCAACGACACGGCTGTCTCGTTTATCGCCGCGTTCCAGCTTAGTTGCTAACGCGGCGCGACGCATCCGTGGCACGACTGCCTTGTCGTCAGCGACACAGCCGCCTTGTTGTCAACAACAAGGTCACCTTCGCGGTACGACCGCCTTGCCATCAAATTTCAGTCTAACCGTATCTGTAATGTTAGGCGGGACGCCGCCATCATCGGGTTCGGTTTAGGCAAATTAATCGCCAAATTACTAGTTGTTGTTTCCGATCGCCCAAACCTTGCCAGTTTGGGAAGACATCGATTGGTACAAAACAACAAAGCTCCACGTTCCGGCTTAATTGCTAATGTGGCACAGCCGCCTTGTCGTCAGCGACACGGCTGCCATCATCGCCTTCGTGGCACGGCACAAATGCCATCATGATATCGTTCCACTTCTCCTTGAGTTCAAACTGTCGTGGACCAAGGATGACATGGACACGTCAACTATCGACGTAACCAGTCAACATGACAAGACACTGCGTGGAAGATTCCTGACAGGAGGTCAGGCCGTCTTTCCCATGTTGGCAGCAATGCATCCGGCATCTTTAGTCGGACTGCCGCCTAATCCAACGATGGAATGCTTCAAGCTCTTCAGCCGCCTATAACGTCAACAACAAGGCGGATATCGCAGACGAAAGAAGACGGCGCCTGAAGAACTCGAACCCTCCCAGGGGCTAATGTTGGGGATATACCTACTAGGGGTATCACCAGCATGGATCAATCCGGCTAGTCCAGGGTGGCCCGCAGTGGTGGTGAAGGCTTTGCCTACCGGGCGGCCCAGATAGCTGACGACCAAGGAAGGCGGATGCCGGCAAGGAGGAGGCCCAAGACTGAAGCCCATGAAGCCACCAAGACCAAGATGGAAGGCGGCATACTTGCCGGCTAGGTTTAGGACTCCGTATACTTGCTGGATACGTATTCACCTTGTAACCCTAGGTCCAGCCGCCTATATAAGCTGGACCTCGGGGCGCCTTTAGGGCAACTCTTAGATAGACAACCAGCTCATTGTAACCTGTTCACGGCGATATTGCCTTATAGTGAGTTATAGCAGCACGTAGGGCACCGCCACCGCCGTGGTGCCTGAAGCTGGGTAAACCGCCGTGTACAATCCCGACCTTGACGACGTCCACTTTCTTGCCCTACGTTCACCCTCGGCTAGCAGGACCCCGTCTCCTATCCAAAATGCCGATACGACGACAGTGCCCCCATGTGTGGTTTTGGTAATTAATGACAATCCTTATGGACTAATATTTGTATTGAGATATTCTTGTAGATCTTGTCCATAGGAAAAGATTGGAGTTCATGTGTTTGGACTCTAGAAGCTTACAGGGTAAAGTGTGGTTTGGAAAAGAAGATTGAGGGAACATTCATGTTCATCTCCAAGCCATCATATATATTTAGAAGATTATGAAGTGCAATTTCAGTATGATCCATCTCAGAAGATATCATTTGATTGAAGCTTGCAATGGATACATGAAGATGGAGCTAAGAGAGGCTTTCCCATAATGGAGTATGGGGGAGTATTTGGAGAAGTCTTTATCAAGCATGTGCTAGCAAGCACGATCAAGAAAGGTGTTCCAACTTGAAGAGATGAAGATCATCATCATCTAGCTCAAGTGGGCGCAAGGCAAAGGTATGATCTTGATAGGGTTTCTATTTTACCGGTCTCATGGTGTTAGTGGGAGACCGGGTAATAGCATATACACCGTACTTTCAAGAGGGGGATCTCAAGTGAGTAACTTGATCCATCTTTGTGGAGAGCTCAAAGCTTTGCATACTTGGAATATCATATTTCTTGGTTCTTGGCTTTTCTCCTTCTTGGATTTTGGTGCTTGTCGTGATCTTCATGACAAGCCCAAGTTCACCGAAAACGGATTTCGTATGGAAATCTTGTTGCGTTTTCGGTTTTGGAGTTTCTGCCGGTTCATCTTATTTAGAGAGGTTTTACCTTTTTACATTTGGTTTTATACTCCCTTGTTGAACTATGATGTTTCTCTGCATGATCTTATAGAGCTCGTTGTGGTGATTCCAATGAGCTGAAGAACATAAAAAACGGAGTGCGGATACTCAAGTTATGTCCGTTTTGGTGTTGTTTTTTCTGCTGTTTTTACAAAGGGCGGTAGTACCGAACCTAGAATGGTACTACCGCATAACACGGAGTCGGTACTGGTTTTCAAGAGTTTTTGGCTAGGACTACCAAGCTGGCCCGGTAGTATCGGGTGCACAACACTACCAGGCATGCGCGGAAACTGCCCAGCGGGCAGATTTTCGAGGGACCTATTTAAGGAGCTTTCTTCCCCAAAGGGTCCTCAACAACTTGTGCATGTTTTTCCCCCTCTCTCTCCTCCATTGTTGACCTTGGAAAAGCTTGCCTTCCTCTCAATCCCTCTCATGATTCTTGCATATCTTTGAGGGAAAAGAGAGAGGAGATCTAGACCTACATTTCCAACAATCAATCTCTCCTCTAAGTGAGGAGAAGCTTTTGGATCTAGATCTTGGAGGGATTTGGTGTTCTTCCTTGTTCTTCCTCTCTTCTCCCCCCTCCATAAGCATTAGTTGTTTTTTATGGGATTTGGGGGTGAAGGACTTGAGCACTTCTTGTGTTTTTGCTATTGCATTTGGTGCATCGGTTTGTGCTCTCCACGAAGATTCGTGGAAGTTTAAAGTTTGTGAGCTTGTTACTCTTGGGTCATTGAACCGTAGACGGTTTGTGGTTTGGGAGTCCCCCCAATCCAGTTGTGGGTTGTGCCCCAAGTTTGTTATAAAGGCTCCGGATTTCGCCTTGAAAGATTCCAATAGTGGAAGGTGAACCAAACCCTTGGGCGAGATTCATCGGAGAATAGGGTGAGGCCATTTGTGGCGTTGAGTAAGCCTGTTGGGGCGAAGCTCACACCCCTCCAACAAGACGTACTCCCGTAACAAGGAGGAACTCGGGAATACATCATCGTCTCCACATGCCTCGATTATCTCTATACCCGAGCTCTTTAATTCTGCACTTTACTTTGTGATAGTCTTCATGCTTGAAGTCTTATATCTTGCTTGCACCTTGTTACTAGTCTTGCTTAGCATAAGTTGTTGGTGCACATAGTCGAGTCCTAGTTTATTTAGGTTGTGTGCTTGTTAAATTAAACACTAGTTTTATTCCGCATTTATCAAACTTAAACCAGAAATTTTTTATTCGCCTATTCACCCCCTCTCTAGGCGACATCCTTGTCCTTTCATGTCCGCCATAGATGGACATGCATAGTCACCGAGAGTAACAAGTTTGCCGGATGCTATGCTCAAATGGGCAGTGTAAGTTTATCGTGTTTCATTGTGTACAATGTCGGATCCATTAGCTTCATTTTGTTGATTGGCTATTCAATTTTCATAGATGGAGGATGCCATCAAACTCCACAATGCACTTGTGGGGAGGCCGACGACGAGGGAGTGGAAGCTCGGCCATAGTTGGGACAACCGAAGAATAGTCCGTTCGTGGACTACACGCCGGACGCCGAAAAGAGGGACAGCCTGTGCCAAACGAGGACCCAGGTTAGGACAGAACGCCGTTGTCGACAAAGGGAACGCGAAGCAACGGCGGAAGCGGCTGCGGCCGAAGCGGCGAACAGCCTGATTCCCCACAATCTGTGAGAAGCTCTGGTCTGTCCGACGAATTTGCATCCATGTGTGAGATGGCATGAACTGTGTCCGATTTATTTGTGTGTTGAACAATGTCCGTGGATGTTTGAACAATGTTTATCCGTATGATGTTTGAACTATCTATCCGTATGATCTACGTTGCATCCTAATATGGTTTTGAGGTGGATGATTTGGGGTTTACGGTTGTAGGACACGAGTTTTGGGGTGGTCCGGTCGATGTCCACGGACACGCCCAGACGTGTATGCGGACAGTTTGGGGCCAAATTTGGCAACTCCGGTTAGAGATGCTCCGAGGGAACATAAAATGCAAATCAGACTGATATAATAAAGGCAGCACAAAAGAACGTTATTTGATGGATATAGATCAATCTTAATTTCATCATCTGCTTAAACTGAAAAATAAATAAATCTTGGCGCTGCTTTCTCAAACATATTTCAAACTTTCGTGTCAAGAACAAATATAATTAAAAATTGCATTTCGGTAGATCTAAAGAAAAAGAGAACCAAAATAGTACATTTAGTAATTGAAGTTGCCGCATATCATTGTATTCATTAGTTTCTCCGATCACAGTACATCTCATCAATTGAGTTCTTCCTGGCAATTAGGCATACGAAACAACTAGGAAGGGAGCAAAGAGAACTAGCTAGCTAGAGAACAGAAACTAAAAATGGGGCATCCTCGATCGATCATCGTGACCTTCTTGGGCTGCAACTTCGGCGCCAGCAGTTGGGCGTCGCGCGCCCGCTCCATTTTCTTTGCCTTCTCCTGCTTCTCGTGCTCCTCCAAGAATCATGGGGAGTCGACGGCGGAGTCTGGTGGTGGTGGAACACGGCGCGCCGCACGGACGTCGGATGCTGCCACTCGTGCGGTACAGCTGGGGATGCTGTTGGTGGCAGGGTACCGGACGAGATAGGAGTCGGTGCCGGCGGACGCGGAGACGATTTTGGCGGGCGCGTAGATCACCTTGCCGGACACCTGCGAGAACCCGCTGCGCACCTCGACGTCCTCCCCGGGCACGAATCGCGGTTTCCGGCCCGCGGTCGCCACGGTGGGCGCCATAGATTCCTGGACCGTCGCCGGCAAGCGCGGTGGCGCGGTGATAGTCTTCTTGCAGGCCACCATCGTCAGTTTATTCCTCTTCTCGGGTGCAGCCACCTTCCTCGTGGCGACGGCGGCCTTCACGGGTGCGGGCGGCAACTTCGGCACCGGCGATTGGGCGGCCCGGTGTCCCGGCGCCTTTTTCTTCACTTCCTCCTCCTTCTCGCGCTCGGCGGAGAACCGCCGCAGTGGCAGTGCGTCCATCGGGATCCCTTTTCCCGTCTTCTTGGCTTTCTTGCAAGAATCACCCCGGGCGAACTCCGACTGATCCGACGGTAGGGGCCTCTTGGATGAGGCCGGCCGCGCAACGTCGACGACGGAGGCTTCTGGTGGTGAAACACGGCGGGCCGCGCGGACGTCAGATGCTGCCACCCGTTCGACACGGCTGGGGATGCTGTTGACGGCGGGGTACTGGACGAGGTAGGAGTGGGTGCCGGCAGATGCGGAGACGACTTTGGCTCGCACGTACGTCACAATCACCAGCTGCCTCTCGCCGGAGACCTGCGGGAATCTGCTACGAACCTCGACGTCGTTCCCTAGCGCAAACAGCGGGTTCCGGCACGCAGCCTCCACGGCGGGCGCCGGAGACTTCTGGAACGTCGCCGGCAAGCGTGACGACGCGGTGCTCGTCCTCTTGGTAGCCATCACCGTCTTCTCGGGTGCAGCCACCTTCCTCGCGGCGATGGCGGCCTTCACCGGCACGGCGGCAGCGGCAGTGGCGATGCCCTAGATTGGTGTTGCAGTTCGATCGCGCTCGTTTCGTGTACAAGTCGGATCGAGATCGTGGGAAGAGAGCAATGCAAAGCGTGTCGAGTGTGCACCTCCACAGCGCCTATAAATCGGTCGAGCAATCCGCGTCTCCGAGGCAGAGTCGAACTGGCGGTGCGCGAACGGGCGGGGCTATCTCGATCATGTTTCTTTCCTTTTTCAGCTTGTCCTTTCTATTCCCCTTTTTGGGCCGCGCCTTGGTTTGGGCCACGCTATCTTTTCGGCCGATCGAAGGCTAGGGAACACTAGCACGATTCCGACCAGGCTGATCAAATATTTACTAGTTAGGCAAAAACGAAATATCTCGGATGAATTCTGGATCGCTTCGACCCTTTCCTTTTGGCGCGTGTTTTTGAATGGCTCTGATACTATTCCCTTTATCTATACTACTATTAAAAGAGCAAACTTGTGTTGTGCAGTGTTGATACATTAAATCTGAGACGTTCAATATTTAATCAACGACCCAGGTCGTTTGATGTCCACTTTTTACCGTTTTGTCCTCCCACCAAGTAACATATTACGAGCAAAATGCCACAGTACCGTTTCGTTCCTTTTATTCTCAACTACCGAAGGGATCCCCAATTTCTTCCCAGGAGGCTACGCAAAGTGCACGCCGGCCCCAATTCCTCTGGCGGCAACAGTTCCTCCGGCGGCTGCCCGCCCGCCGCATCCCATACCAGTTGCCCCGCGACATCTGGGCACCTAGCGCACCCACCTGCAGGACTCCTGCCCCACACCTTGGCAAGCGCATGGCTGGCGAGTCATACGCCAGGCGGCCAGGCGGACATGGCCTGAGGTGAAGAACAGAGGACTACAGGGGCGCTCCATGGTCGATTTCGTGGGCGTGAGGGATCAGAGGAACGTGCGGGTCTCCTGGTGGGCTCGCCTGCTCGGCGTGGTAGCCGGAAGAAGAACGGCGCCGACAGCCTTGTGCTGTGCGGGACCTCTGGCAGCGTCGAGCGGTAGCAAGGGTGATCCATCTTTGATTTGCACTTGCAGTTCCCGACCATGCGCTCACTGTAGCGGGCGTTCGCCGGCCATGTGACCACGTTATAACTCTGAAAATGTGATTCTCTCTTTAATTCGAGTTGTTCGTGTTAAAGGCTCTTAGAGATAAGGATTAAAAGGATTTACTTCGCTAGGCAAGCGAGAGTTAGAGGCCCTTGATGTTCCCCTGCCGATGCAGTTCAGTTGTACAAGAAAACTGAATGCAACACAGGCTGAATATGTTGATTTTTCTTTCCTCTTCACTCCACTTCTGTTTAGATCGGTTTTACTAAAATAACAGTGAACCAAGTTCAGAGTTCACACTTTCCTAAAATTGGTTTTCCCTTTTATTCATAACTCTCGGGATGGCTTGGCTTGGCCAGATTTGGTTGGCTCAACAAAGGGCAATTGATCCCAGAAGAGGTTTAAAGAAAATACTCTTTTTATTGTCCATTTTCAAATAACAAAATAATTATTCGGAAATTCAAACCTCGCACACAATTTTCTGCAAATTATCATTGGGTCAATCTCACGTTGCTATGAAATATTTCCAGCATCCATATTTGGATTTAAAAAGGAGTTTAAATTTCAGATTGATAATTTTTAATGGGGTGTGACATAAACAGTCACTGCAAGTCGCAATAAAATGGTCTTTATCGTATAAATAGTAGTTACAGTTGCATGGATCTCTATTCACCATGGTAAAGAACATCAAGCTTAATGTCTTGCCTACGGTTAACATATCAAATAGTAGTTACAACTGCATGGTTCCTTGTTTTCCAATTTTAATTTGGGTTTTCTAACTTTTATTTCTCAAATATGTATTGGATTTGTTTCTATCACGGGTGTTCCAAGTAGAGCTCTTTCATCATACTACTAGAAGGTGTTGGCCCGCTTTGCCGCGCGCATGGGGATTGGTCACGTTGGTGTGCTTACTTTGGTGAAGTTTACGGGTTGGTTATGGGCCGTGTTGTATTTCTTACCTTTTGATTGTTGTGTGGTGTACCTAAGGAAATACTAGATCATTATGGCGCGCGTTGCCGCGCCCATCTAATACTTCAATAAAATGGTTAGAAATTTCCACAAATATATGGAAATGAAACATGCAGGTATCCTATACTGGTCATATGTTGGTCAACGATTGATTAGTGACCCACATAAAAGGATGTGTTCCCACACTTATACGGTTATACCAATAGTTGAAGGATAACAGAAGACCACAATTACATCGTCGAATTATATACACACACGATTAGATTGTCAAAATTGTAATAACGAGCAGTTAAACGAATACCACATGAGAATCTAATAACGAGCCAAAAATTTAAGAATTATATGTACATAGGTACATATAGGATTGTGGGTCTTTCGCAGATAAATAGGTCGGTTTAATACGGTCGAGAGAGATTGTTAAGACCTTTGTTTTCAAAGCTAAGGGCTCAACAATTAGTTGATTTACCTTCTAAGCTGTCATAAATAATGCTTTGGAATACAGAGCAACATCTTGGTCCTACTCTCTGACATCCACCAGCAACACATCATCAAAAGTTGGCACTGATCTATTTACAAAGAGAAACTCCATAATGTAGTTGGAGATGAAAAACAACAGGAGAAATAGAGCATGGACTAAATGCAATGATAAAGAGTACATAATGTCGCTAACATCTAAATCCTTGTCGAGACTTATAAGGGTCCACTCAGGTGTGGTATAATAATGAAGATGTGAAACCGGAGTAGAGAAAGGATCATATGAATAATAGTGAATGTGATAGAGATGTGTGGAAATTTTACCTTCTCTATAGTGCGCATGTACACTCTCTACGTACAAAATCAGTTATGTTTTGTATATCCTCTACAACATGTGGTGCCTCTGAAAGCTCTTTAAATTACATAGCTGCAAAAATCAAGCTTAACACTGGCACTACTAAGTTTTTGCTGTTGCCATTTAATAGCAAGATTAATAGAACAATGATTGTTGTTACCTCGGCAGACAGAGGACAAAGAGTAGTAGAAACATTTGAACTTCAGTTCATGGCTCAAAACAAGGATAATTAGCTAACCAAGTAACCATTCTCCCTTTTCCTGGCTTTTAACCTTTTTTGATTGAGTGGAAGTAATCAGTTCAAATACAAGGCAAAATCATGATGACTGAAACTGCAAGGAAATAGATATGCAAACGTACCATTTGGAAACAGATCATCAGAAGTTGTAACTCAGAGTCTCTGTCGTGCTGGGATCACAACAGATGCCATGGGTATGGCTAAGATGGGGCCGAATGGTCGTTGGGGGAATCCGGGGATGGTTTATGCACTCAAGAAGTGCACACGCAAGAACACGCAAGAACACGAACTAGAAACCAAGAAAGCAAGAACACAAAGCACACCACGATGTACCCTGCTTCGGGGCCCTCTTGCGGAGGTAACACCCCTACTGCAGCACTATCCTACTCAGTGTATAGCTCAAAGTGACAAGTACAAGTTACTCCTCGAGCTGTATGATGATACAATGGTGAGCACTTGAGGTAAAAGATGGAGCTACGCGGGAGGAAGAAGGCAGTCCGAGCTAGATCCGAGGTGTTTCCGGGGTATTCCGAGGTTCCTTTCTCTTTTTCTCTCTCTGTTTATCGATCTCTCCGTCCGGGGGGTCAAGCAGGAGGGGGGTGAAGCCCTCTATATAGGCTAGCCGAGTTACCGATGTGCCCCTCGCTGAACACTGTAGCCATGCCTCTGCTTTAGTCATCATTGTACTCCTGTCAGGGACAAGACAAGGCCTGCCCATCCCCTGCATTACCACAGTAGAGCTAGGATGTCTCCTCTGACAGAGACAGGACATAGCCACGCAGTGCTACCTCGTAGCCTTTTCCCCGGATCTCACGCGGTCAGCGGTCAGAGGCGTGTAGCCCCGCCGAACCTGGGGCACGCCTCTGCCATGCTCCGTGACAGACGCTTCTGTGTCAGGCGTGAAGTGACAGGAGCATTGACTCCTGCCCGAGCTACGGCCTCCTGCCGTGATTAGCTCGGGTCCTGCTTCCGTTCCTTACCTCGGGTCTTGTACTTAAGACCCGACCACCTCGGGTATAACTTCCTTCACACAGCTTCTCCTGTACTCATCATATAAACCATAGCACCGAGGTATTAGGTCGGCTGACCATAGCTCGGACAGTGAACCTCGGCCCAGGCTGACGGGATACCTCGGATCCCTCTGAGCCAAGATAGGTCGGCCTTTGTATCCTCCATGTCAAGATTAAGCTCGGACACTCCCAGGCCCAAACAGGTCGGACCTTTCCGTACCTCGGCATATCTTTAAACTCATCTTTATGCCAAGCCTTGACCCTACCCGGGGGTAGCCCCCCGACATCGACTCGCCGCCGATCCCTCGCGTTCCTCCACGGTGAGTTCCTTACTTCCCCTTCATTGTCGTGGATGAGTTCATCCTCTGATGAACTCGAGGATCCTGATGAACCCTAAGACTTTGATGAACTAAATGATCCCCTCGAGCCCTTTTAGCACATTTTAGATCTTGTCTAGATTTGCACCAGACGCATCCGTAGCACTATCCTTTTAGTTTTGCCCCTGGATGAACTCGATTTTATTTCCCTTTTCAGCTCACCGGTAGATCTTTGATAGCATCTCGCCACGGTAGAAACATGTTTCCCGCCTTAATCCTTTAGCTCGGCTTTTTGACTGATCCGAGGTATTTTACCCGGCCATCCTGAACTATCCGAGGTACTTACCCCGGTTGAACCTCCCTCTTCTGCAGGAAAGTGCCAACATGTCGGCAATTGCTACGTCAAACCGAGCCGAGGTTTCCGCCAGTGAGAGAGGTGGATGGGATGGCTCGGACGTCACCGACGATGATATCAAATGGCTCAAAGAAACTCATCGAATCCCAGCCGAACTGCTATGTCGACTTCACACTGGGGACGGCGAACCGATCACCAACCCCGGCGAGAAAGTGGTGTTTGTGTCTCACTTCGAGCGCGGATTCGGACTTCCGGCCAGCAAGTTCTTTCGGAATTTCTGAAGTTCTTCGGCTTGCAGCCGCACCATCTCCCGCTAACTCCATGCTACAGCTGTCGTGCTATGCAGCTTTCTCTGAAGGATACCTCGGCCTCTGGCCGAGCGTTGAGGGCTGGGCCAAGTATTTCCAGCTGAAGAAACAAAGCATCCCCAACAAGGAGGTTGTGAACAAGGATATGACTGCCTGTGGTGCGGCCTCTATCTCACCCCGGCTGGGCTCCGAGTTCCCACGGATCAAAGGCCTGGAGAGCTGCAAGAAGTGGCAGCGATCCTTTTTCTATGTGAGGAACCCCGGTACTGTCGACCTCATCAACCTCCCGGACTTCCAGCTCGGCCCTCCCACTGCACAACTCAACTGGGATTTCAACCCGGAGGACGCCTACGCCGAGGTTCAAGAGATCCATGAATACATGCTGGATCTCAAGAAAAGAGGGTGGGGTTCCGATGACATCCTCCGGACTTTTGTGGATCGAAGAGTCAGCCCCCTCCAACAACGAGCCCATAAGATCTGCCATATGGAAGGTCTACTCGATCCTACTCGGATCAGCAGCAAGGCGCTCTCCAAGGCCTCAGTTTGGCGCCGGGTCAAAGCCGTTGCCCAGACTGAGATGGACGAGGAGTGGACATGGGGCGTGGAGCCTCACACAGAGAAAATCTTCCGGAGCAAGTGAGTACTTACTAACTTTCCGAGCTTACGCTCCGGTCTTGCACACCTCGGTTGCTTCTTAACTCAATTCTTTTTTGCCACTCCTGCAGCGGTTCGCCCGGCAGCTGATCGAGGACGGCCCGGAGCCGTCGAACTGGGCGCCTGCCCGCCTCGCCCTGGAAGGTCCAGAGACTGAAGACCCGGACAATGAGGATCACCTGCCGATCCCTAAGGCCGTTCCGAGGTCCGCCCCAAAGACTAGCTCCTCCAACCCGGGTAAGAAACAAGTTCCCACTTCCATCAGAGACTGGTCTGACGACGATGATGACGATGACGATTGCCAAATTCTGGAACCTGTCAACGTTATTCCCATTTCATATGCTCCTCCAACATATAAGAACTTTCATCCAGCGTCTGCAGCTTCCCGGAAGCGCTCAGGACCTGGTACCTCGGATGCCGAGGCTTCCAAGACCTCGGAGACTGCGGCGCCCAAAGCCAAGCGTGCCAAGAAGACCTCGGCGAGGCGCAAGAAACGAGGCCCCGTGGAGGAAGATGCGTAAGTCACCTTGCTCCTCCTTACTTCTCACGCTGCTCCGAGGTTAAGTTTTTACACTCTAACTTAATCTTTCTCTTTCGTCTAGCCCGGCTCGGCAGGTCAAGCAGAGCCATAGCTCGATACACTCACCACTGCCTCCAGTGGTTGAAGCTCAGACCACCGAGGTCGAGGTTAACCTCGGAAGCCCCGCCAGAGCCTCTCCTCCAGAACGGTCCATTGACCTCACCAGCCCGGAGAAGACCATCTCCTCCCCGGCGCGCGTCTCCTCCGCCGAACTTCCACCGCCGAGCTCTGACTCCGGCCTGGGGCACTCTGCTCCCCGCCGAGATCAGACTCCTCCGCCTCCTCAGAAGGATGCGGAGACAGATCGCGCCAAGACTCCGGTTAAACCGTGCAGGAGCCTCGGCTCTCCCCCAAGTCTCAAGCTGCGCGCAACCAGCAGCAACAGCAGCAAAAGAAGAAACAACAACAACAGCAGAAGCAAAAGCTCCAGCAGCAGCAGAAAGATTCAGCTCAAACGTTGAGCCCCCAAACAGCCACAGCAAACTCCATGCCGCCACCGCCACCGGGACCCAAGGCTGCGAGCACCCAACTGGTGCCGCACGTTCCGCGCCGAAGTCCACCTCCACCAAGAGCGCCCTCAGCTCTCAGGTCGCCACCTCCCGAGCTCTTTTTGCTGCTACCACTCAGCCGGACATCAGCAGCTGGGAGGTCGGGCAACTCCGGACCAAGAGCGGGAACAGCTTAGGCTCGGAGAAGCACTATGACATGGACTGGAACTCGGCTGACACTGCCGAGGTCTCCTCTAACCCGAGCTCTGAGCATCCAGTTGGACCTAGCGCCGTGCTCCAATCTATCTACAACATGCAGACTGCGGTCCTTGATTGCAGCAAGAAGGCCTCGGTAAGTTTCTTTACGCAACTCTCTTTCTTCCTTTGAAACCAAATGACAAACATACACTATTCCCAGTCCCCGAGATTCGGGTTGAGCAATTGACACTCCACCGAGTTAAAATTGCTCGGCTTGAATCTCAAAAACTTGTCATTTCTCCCATGCTGAGTCCCCGAGGCCAATGCCAAGTCCCCGGGACTCAATTGGGCCTCGGGTGCTAGAAATACCTCGGATTTCTCCGAACTGATCTCTCTATTTTTTCAGGAGTGCAACAATGCTCGGACCAAGGTCTTCAAGAACCTCCTGCTGGATCACAACAGATTGAAGAAGTCTCACCGGACTCTTCTATCCGCAAGGAGCAGAGCGACAAAGATTACGCCTCCAAGTTGAAGACAGCCGAGGATGAAATAGCTCGGCTGCAACAAGAGCTGAACCGGGCTAACGAAGCCAAACTGCTGTGGAGGACGCTATGAAGGTCAAGGACCAGGCCGCCGAACAGCAGCAAGAGCTTGCCAAGACCCTGGAGAGCCGCGCCACCTCGGCCGAAGCCGAACTTACCGCCCTCCGAGCTATCTCGAAAAGCTGGTTGTCCGAGCTCGCTCGGATTAATCACCAAATGGACAGTAAGTTTCTTTCCCCTTTTCCTTATTTTCTGCCGACCTACACCCCGTGCCACCGTATGCCTTATTTCAGCGACAGCCTTTTTGTCTTCTTCAGAGAACTTCGAGCACTCCAAGGACAAGGCTATCCGCGAAGTTCAAGCAGCTCGGGCAAAGAGGGCTGAGACAGAAACCTCAGCGAAAGCTGGGATATCCAGGACCACCTTGTTGCCCTTAATGCTCGGATCAGGCCGCTCAGCCATTGGAACCAAACTGTTGATGCTGCCATCGAGGTCCACCGTGCCCTCTGGCCCAAGGTCAAGACTCCCACTTGCATCGACGAGCTCGCCACGAAGCTGAAAGGAGCCGAGGCTAGACTTCGGGAGTGGAGATGCTCATCAGCTCGGGCTGGAGCGGACAAGGCCCTGGTGTTCGTGCTGTCCTGGTATGAAGATGTTGAGATCCACACTGTTACCTCCCTGCGCAGGGGCTCTCCTTGGAACTCCACCCCTGATGGCATTGCGAAACGCCAAGCAGCAGCCGACCGCTTTGCTAGTTATGCAAACACCCGGACCTTTGATGACGGGCGCCTCTACTCTGAGGACGAAGAGAGCTCGGACGAGGAAGCGAGTCCGGTGAAGAAAGTTCTGAGGCGAGGAATTGACTTTGACGAGCCTGAGAGCTCCAAGGGCAAGGCCGGCAAAACAACCGAGGTGGCTGAAGGCTCTGATGATGACTTCAGCTTCGACGAACCTCCGAACTCCAAGGGCAAGTCCGGCAAAGCTGTAGCCACCGAGGTGATCTCCCCCGACGTGACGGACACCCGGCATCCACTCCAACAACCGAGGTTGCTTCCGCGACCGAGGTGGTTCCTGCGCCCGAGGTTGTTCCTGCGCCCGAGGCTCCTGCGCCCGAGGTCCTGCGCCCACTCCTGCGCCCGAGGCTCTTTCCGAGGCCTGAACTTGTCTCAACAAAACATTAAATCCCCGGTATGCCGGGTGCAGATGTAACAGACCTTAAGTAGTTTGCTTGCTACCAGTACTATTAACTTGCTATCCGAACCATGCTTTTCTAAAATTTATGCCGAACCCTTTTGGAACGAGTCCCCGAGTTCACTTTCGTGTTTACTATACTGGCATTCTTTGCTCTTGTCTACCATTTAGGCGTTCGACAGTCGAGTCACAAGATTGTTGTTTATAGCATACAGTACTTAGCAAATCTCGAGTGTGTTTCAAAACCATCCGACATAAACGAAAGGTAAAGACAGGGGTTAGTAAACGACACATGCCGAACTATATTTTTGGACCGAGTCCCCGAGTCCATTTTCATGTCTCCCACGTTTTTTCATCTTTGCTCTTGACTACCATTTTAGGCGATGCCAGTCGAGTCACAAGATTAGTTACAAGCACACATTACTTGAAGTTTGAGACGAGGTTCAAAATAGTTCGGCATATGAACGAAACTGACAAACAGAAATAAAACACAAGCACAAGAGCGAGGCAGTCCCCGAGCTTCAACCTCGGAGTGCCGACATTTCATTAAGGATTAACCGAGGTACATACATTGCGCCTTCATGAGTAGAAAGGTCGGAGTAGAGCTATATTCCATGGTCGCCTGACCTCTGATCCGGGGTTGTCCAGCCCATCTTCCCTTGGTTCCTGCGCATCTATTAGATAGTACGAATCATTGAGCAGAGCTCGGCTCACAATGAACGGTCCCTCCCATGGAGGTGACAACTTGTGCCGACCTTTCTTGCGCTGCACCAGCCTCAGCACCAAATCTCCCTCGTGAAACACACGAGGGTTGACATCCGGCTATGATAACGTCGGAGACCTTGCTGGTATATTGCTGACCGAGATGAGGCCAACTCTCTAGCTTCCTCAAGCAGATCTACTGCATCCTCCCGAGCCTCTTTTGCCTCGGCTTCAGTGTACATTGCCACTCTGGGCGCATCATATTCGATGTCAGTGGGTAGCATAGCTTCTGCCCCATAGACCATAAAAAATGGCGTATAGCCAGTTGATCGATTTGGCGTGGTCCTTAGACCCCACAGTACTGCTGGTATCTCATCTATCCAACACCCCGGCGTTTTCAGCAGTGGTTCAATGAGCCGAGCCTTGATGCCGGCCAACACTAGAGCATTTGATCTTTCCACTTGTCCATTAGACTCCGGTGTGCCACCGAGGCTATGTCCAGCCGGATTCCCTTGTTCATGCAAAACCGAGCAAATTCTCCAACAGCAAAGTTCGTGCCGTTGTCCGAGATAATGCTATGGGGGTACCCATATCGCAGAATGATCTCCTTCAAAAAAGTCACTGCTGAATGACCATCCAACTTCCGGATTGGTTTCACCTCGATCCACTTGGTGAACTTGTCCACCATCACCAGTATGTGCGTCATGTTACCTCGGGCTGGTTTGAACTCTCCCACCATATCCAAACACCATACCGCAAACGGCCAAGTGATAGGAATTGTTTTGAGCGCCGAGGCTGGCATATGCGTTTGCTTGGCAAACCTTTGGCATCCTTCACATCTCCGGACTATGGCCTCTGCATCAGCAAGAGCAGTGGGCCAATAGAACCCATGCCTGAACACCTTGGCCACCAGAGCTCTTGTGCTGCAATGATGACCACACTCTCCTTGGTGGATCTCCAAAAGCATCTCCTTGCCTTCAGCTGGCTCGACACACCGTTGCAACACCTCGGTTACGCTTCTTTTATAGAGCTCCTTGTTGATGATGGTGTACGCCTTTGCCCTCCTTTGGATTCTCCTAGCCTCGGTTGTGTCACTTGGCAAGCTTCCCTCCGTTATGAACTTCATGATTTGCTCCGCCCACTCCGGCACTGGGTGCAAAGGAAAAAGTTCTCGTCCACCTCCATTGGTTCGGCCACCATAATCTCCTCCATTATTTCCTCCACCATCCTGCGACCAGTCCCCGAGTCTTGATGAGCAGTCCCCGAGGTTCGGTGCGCAGTCCCCGAGCTCTGCCACGCAGTCCCCGGGTCCGACCAAACGCAC
Organism: Poa pratensis; assembly: GCA_947311845.1. Classification (NCBI taxonomy): domain Eukaryota; kingdom Viridiplantae; phylum Streptophyta; class Magnoliopsida; order Poales; family Poaceae; genus Poa; species Poa pratensis. Next base: position 24,202,589 of record CAMZMU010000105.1, read on the forward strand.
CCGACGTCTACCTCCATTGGAACAGGTCCGGGCTCTTGCTCCGCCGGGATGAAAATAGATTCGGATTCAGGAGAAGGTTTGATTGAAGGAGTTCTCAAGTGATTCAGGGCTACCCTGGTGGTACTGCCTCTTTCGATGAACCGAGCTTTGACAACACGTCGGCAGCATCATTTTCTGCCCGAGGTATATGCCTGTACTCACACCCTTCAAAGAACCCGGATATCTTTTGCACATGGAACCGATATAACGCCATGTTGGCATCCAGAGCATCCCAAGTTCCAGAAGATTGTTGCACCACCAGGTCGGAATCGCCGAAGCACTCTACACGCCGGATACCGATCTCCTTGCCACATTGAGGCCATGGATTAAGGCCTCATACTCCGCCACATTGTTTGATGCTGAGAAATGAATCTGCAGCACGTATTTCAGCTGATCTCGCTTTGGCGAGGTGAGGACTATTCCAGCCCCCAGCCCGATCTTTGTCTTGGACCCATCAAAATGCATTTTCCAATAATTATAGTCCGGCCTGGGTGGCTCATACTGCATCTCGGCCCAATCACAAAAGAAGTCCGGCAACGCCTGGGATTTAATTGCATCTCTTCTCTCATAATGTGGTGCATATGGAGACACCTCAATCGCCCATTTGGCAACTCGGCCAGTTGCATCTTTGCACCCGATGATCTCCGAGATTGGAGCTTCGCACACCACCGTCATGGGATGCTCCTGGAAATAATGCTTCAACTTCTTGACCGCCAGGTAGACACCATACGTCATCTTCTGGTAGTGAGGGTAATTCTGCTTCGAGGTAGAGATCACCTCGCTCAAGTAATACACCGGTCTCTGCACCGACCTGCCACCTTCTTCGCGCTCCACCACCACTGCCACACTTACAACTCGGTTTGTGGCCGCAATGTAAAGTAACATCGGCTCATTGTGCAATGGTGACGCCAACACCGGGGCAGTGGACAACATCTTTTTCAGCTCATTGAACGCCACGTCGGCCTGCGGGGTCCATGTAAACCCGGTACTTTTCTTCATGAGCTGGTACAAAGGTAAGGCTTTTTCTCCAGCCGACCTACAAATCGGCTCAACGAGGCTAGGCACCCTGTGAATTTCTGCACATCTTTCAAACACTTCGGTAACTTCATGTTCTCAATAGCTCGGATCTTGGCCGGGTTAACCTCGATACCTCGGCTAGACACCAGGAATCCGAGCAACTTTCCAGCCGGGACACCAAAGGTGCACTTGTCCGGGTTAAGCTTCAACCGATATTTTCTCAAATTCACAAATGTCTCCTCGAGATCCTCGAGGAGAGTACGTTTCTCCTTAGTTTTGATGACGATATCATCGACATACACTTGCACATTTTTGCCCATTTGAGAGTGCAGGCATTTCTGCATACACCTCTGATAAGTTGCCCCGGCATTTCTCAGACCAAAACACATGACACGATAGCAATACGCCCCATACGGGGTAATAAAAGCAGTCTTTATTTGATCCTTTGGGTTCAGTGGTATCTGGTGAAAACCAGAGTACGCATCGATAAAAGACAACAGTTCACAACCAGCAGTGGAATCGATCACTTGATCAATCCGAGGTAATGGAAACGGATCTTTCGGGCACGCCTTGTTGAGGTTAGTGAAGTCAATGCACATGCGCCACACCTTGACCACGGCTGGCTCGTCTTTCTTCTTTTCCACCAAGACCGGATTGGATATCCAGTCCGGATGCAGCACCTCCATAATGAACCCGGCTGCAAGCAACTTAGCCAGCTCGTCCAGCACCACTTGTCTTCGGTCGTCTGAGAGACGACGGGTCGGTTGCCTCACCGGTTTCACCTCGGCCTGACAAATAAAGAGTGCTCTGCCAACTCCCTCGGAACACCAGGCAGGTCCTTAGCCGACCATGCAAAGATATCCCGATTCTCACGGAGGAAGTGACAGAGCTCGCTTTCCTATTTCTCGCCCAGCCCGGTCCCAATGATGGCCATATGCTCTGGGTGCTCCGGGTCAATGGGGATCTTCTTGGTCTCCTTGGGCACCTCGAATGCTGCAGTTGAGTCCGGGCTCATCAGTCCGGACGCCGAGCTGTGTTGACTGCGCCATTGCCACCACTTGATGCAGCTTCTTCTTCTCAGCTGCGATCACCAAAGACTCGGCCAGATTAGACCCCGCCGAGGCACACTGAATGGCTCGCTTGTAGTCACCCGAGATGGATATGATCCCATTAGGCCCTGGCATTTTCATCTTCAGGTATGCAACATGGGTGGAAATCATGAACTTGGCCAGAGCCGGCCTTCCAAGCAATGCATGGTATGCACTCTCCAAGTCCACCACCTCGAACTCGATACTCTCAACTCGGCAGTTATCCTTGGTTCCAAATGCTACATCCACCCATATCTTGCCCATGGGTGCACAGGAAACGCCAGGCACAATCCCATGAAAAGTACAACTGCTTGGCATCAACTGATTTGGCGATATGCCCAATTTCACCATTGTGTCTCGGTACATGATGTTGATGGCACTGCCATTGTCCACCAGAACTCGGGTAAACCTCACATTGTTAGTAGGCCCACACAACGTCGGATCTACCACCAGGGCATACTTTCCAGGGCTCGGCATGATCCGAGGTGTGTCTTTCCTGCTCCAAGTGATCTCCTGCTCAGACCAGTTCATATAGGTCGGCACCACCGGCATTACTGCATTCACCTCCATGGCACGCCTCTGCACGCTCTTCTTGTCAGTTGGCTCGGTCACAAAGACCACATAGCTCGCATGAGCCTCTCTATAGTCATTTCCGGGGTATTCATACTGCTGACTTGGTCCGGCACCATTGTTGTTGTTACCTCGGACATTCACAACATTCACGGGCTTGCTGCTGCAGGCCTCGGAGGAGGTGCAGTGGTTATCGGGGTAACATTTGCTCCGGACAGATTTGGGTGGGACCTCGGCTGAAATCTCTGAGGTGGTCCTCTCTGTTTCCTCCGGCCTTGCCCCTTCTTCCTGATTCTGCGGTTCCAGCTGCACTGCCGGGTTGAATGGTTGGCTGGCTTGCGCGGGTCGGTCGTATGGTAACAGCAAGGACCATCTATCATTGATTCATAAGTCAAGGGTGGCTCCGGGTTCGGACTAAATGCCGGACCATTGATTTTCGGCCTCTGGACACCTCCAGCTCCGGGCTGATCCGGGTTCACCGCTGCAACTTGGTTCGAGGTGTATGGGTAGTCCGGCTCCCTCCTCTTTGTCCGAACTCTTGGCGGTCATTACACCTTGGTCCGAGCCGGTTGTTTATTGGCTCCCTCCTTCTGTTACGTGCCACTGCCTCTGCTGCTGGCTGCATCGGATCACCCAGAGCATAAGAATCTGCAATCCGGATTGTTTCTGCTAGGGATTTCGGCATATCTCTTTGGAGCCTCTGCCACAGCATGCTGCCATGTCGACAACCATCTGCAAACCAGGAAATGGCCTGTGCCTCTACAACTCCTTCACAGGAATTCCGAACATTGCTCCACCGAGTTAAGAATTCTCGGTCAGTTTCATGATCATCTTGCTTACATGCGCCAGGAGCTGAGGTCGGTTTGGCCTCTTGTATGTACTAGCAAAGTTGCTGTTAAACGCCAGCTCCAAGTCTATCCAGGAGTTGATACTATACTCCGGCAAATTATTCAGCCAGATCCGAGCTGGACCTTCCAACATGTGCGGGAGATACCGGACCGCCCATCGGCGATTGCCCCCCGCTATGTGCACCGAGGATACATAATCTGTCAGCCAATCTTGCGGCTTGGTGCTCCCGTTGTATGGCTTGGTGTTCCGACCTAACTGGAACTGAGATACTGGGGTGGTGGCTCCTTCATGATCCGAGGTCCAAAACACGCCGGACCAGGAGGGCCTTCCTCCTCCAGTTGCTCGGACAAGTAGATTCTATCCAGCTTGTTACGAACATCGCCTGGAGCTAACATCCGACCTCCTATCCGAGGTCCCAACGCCCCATCCACTCTGTGGTATCCAGCTCGCGCCATGGCCGAGTCTCCATCATCATATCGGTCATCGCCTTGACCGACATTCTGAGGTTGCTGAACATACTCCGGCTCTCGCTGATATTGCCCCTGCGGCCGGGGTTGTTGCTGATACCTCGGGGGCGGAGGTGGTTTACCTCGGCCAGCCGACGCTGCTTGCCCGCCATTCTGATTTCCCTGACCGGAGTTACCCTTAGCTCGGCTTGCATTACCTGGGCCGGGGTTTCCCTTAGCTCGGCTAGCATTGCCCTGGCCCACCTTCTGCTTTGCTGCTAACACCGGATCATACATCTGCAGCTGCTTGTTCTGACCCGAGGTGACACTCCGGGCTCGATCGGCTCCTCCGACGAGTGGAGACGAGGCTTGCCCCTTGGACACCTGACTAACTGGCCTAGCTGAATAAACCATCTCTGAATCACCAGCCCCGGCATATGCTCTGCGGAGAGCCTCATTCTGCTGGTTAGCTACATACACTAATCATTGACTCGCTTCTGCTGCGCACGCCATGCATCTCCAGTCAACCCGGATAGCTCGGCCCTGCCTGCCTCGGCAGCTCTGAGGTTCTTAGCAGGGGAACTATATACCGGCCTTCCAGTCGACACGCGACTCTCACTCCTAGCCGAGGTGGTAGGTCGAGCCTCCCTGTATCTCATCATTGAGCCCCTTGCCTCTCTGCCGCACCTCGGCTCCCCTATGTGTATCAACTGCTACCGGGGTGAAGCCATTCGCTGCATTGTACTCACGCAGATCTCTATTGAACTCATCTCTAGCTGTTATCATTGCTACAGCCTCCTTTTGCAACAGGACACGCTTTGCCTCTAGGTCGGCCACAGTCACCACTACATCCACTCCTGGATTTACTGGGTCTGCCAGTGTCTCCACTATCTCTACCAGGGTCGCACCTCGGCCCTGCACCTCGGGGGTACCAGGCAACTCTTTCTCTAGCCTGGGCTTTGCAGATCTCACCTTAGCAACCTCGGCCGGCTTGGATTTGCTGGCATCTACTTTGCCAGCGGCGTCAACCGGACCGGTCATCATCACCTCCACGCAGCTCTCGGGGCGAGTGATACGCCGACCTAAAGCCGCGAGGAGAGGAGTTTCGTCGTCCACGAGCACCTGCTCCGGGTACCCGCGAACAACCTCGACAGCAACGTAGGTGACGAAGCTGCCGAGCATCATGGTGAAGCCATGCTCGGGGAAGGGCTTGCCGGCGAAACACCCCGCGTTGTCGCTGATGAAGGTGAACTCACCGATCTTGGCGATAAGCCCGGAAAGAACACGCTCGCCTGAGCCCGTCCGGATGTAAACTCCCTCCAACGCCTCAATCTGCCCCACGGTGGGCGCCAACTGTCGTGGTGGGATCACGGCAGATGCCATAGGTATGGCTAAGATGGGGCCGAATGGTCGTTGGGGGAATCCGGGGAGGGTTTATGCACTCAAGAAGTGCACACGCAAGAACACGCAAGAACACGAACGAGAAACCAAGAAACCAAGAACACAAAGCACACCACGATGTACCCTGCTTCGGGGCCCTCTTGTGGAGGTAACACCCCTACTGCAGCACTATCCTACTCAGTGTATAGCTCAAAGTGACAAGTACAAGCTGCTCCTCGAGCTGTATGATGATACAATGGTGAGAACTTGAGGTAAAAGATGGAGCTACGCGGGAGGAAGAAGGCACTCCGAGCTAGATCCGAGGTGTTTCCGGGGTTTCCGAGGTTCCTTTCTCTTTTTCTCTCTCTGTTTATCGATCTCTCCGTCGGGTCAAGCAGGAGGGGGGTGAAGCCCTCTATATAGGCCAGCCGAGTTACCGTGTGCCCCTCGCTGAACACTGTAGCCATGCCTCTGCTTTAGTCATCATTGTACTCCTGTCAGGGACAAGACAGGCCTGCCCATCCCCTGCATTACCACAGTAGAGCTAGGATGTCTCCTCTGACAGAGACAGGACATAGCCACGCAGTGCTACCTCGTAGCCTTTTCCCGGATCTCACGCGGTCAGCGGTCAGAGGCGTGCAGCCCCGCCGAACCTGGGGCACGCCTCTGCCATGCTCCGTGACAGACGCTTCTGTCAGGCGTGAAGTGACAGGAGCATTGACTCCTGCCCGAGCTACGGCCTCCTGCCGTGGTTAGCTCGGGTCCTGCTTCCGTTCCTTACCTCGGGTCTTGTACTTAAGACCCGACCACCTCGGGTATAACTTCCTTCACACAGCTTCTCCTGTACTCATCATATAAACCATACACCGAGGTATTAGGTCGGCTGACCATAGCTCGGACAGTGAACCTCGGCCCAGGCTGACGGGATACCTCGGATCCCTCTGGCCAAGATAGGTCGGCCTTTGTATCCTCCATGTCAATATTAAGCTCGGACACTCCCAGGCCCAAACAGGTCGGACCTTTCCGTACCTCGGCATATCTTTAAACTCATCTTTATGCCAAGCCTTGACCCTACCCGAGGGTAGCCCCCCGACAGTCTCAATGACGTAATGGGGATGAAGCACATAAGCATTCTATGATCAGGAGTTAGCAGTTACCACCGTACCTTGTGGAGCCATAACTACAGAATCTCTAGGTTGCTATTCTTCATCACGGTGCTAAATTCCTGGTAGTTAAATGACCCATCCTAAGCTGCAAAAATAAGAAATATACATCCTTCTTGGGCGGGCATAGTTGCTGGATTGTCATACAGATTTGGTAGCCATATGACCTGACGCTAGACTGCAGATGCAACCTAAATAAGTACACTATAAATAATACATGCTCCTGAGGAAAGGAATGTACTTCCTTTCATTGTTTCCTCTTCACAAGTAAAGGAATGTAACTCCACAAGGAATAATATGACTTCTATATACAAAGCAACCAAACATGAAAACTGGATGGACATCGAAAGATACCACAATTAACTAATACCAGAAGGAAAAACATTGCATAAAATGTTTTATCAGTTTGCATCGTTCCGAGATGTCCATCCCTGGAGCCCAAACCGCTGATGTCCTTCATGATGTCCCCATCCTACAGGGGGGTCGCAAGCAACGTTAATTAAGAAAAGTGACATGTTACAGCGGCATTACTAATGAAATGTTCACCCATTGTCGGACACCCCATGACAATTAAAATCGAAGATGAAGCGAGTGCGCTGTCGTTACCTTCATATGCAGGGATGCATGCCACTGAAGCAAGTTCAGTTGAAGAACTAAATTTATATTTTTCACAAATCAGTAAATAAGAACCGGCATGTCATGCCTGGGACTACACTTGTGATGACGAGCCGATTCAAGAATAATAAAGTGGAATGTTTCCCGCAGCAGGTGAGCATACTTCAGAACTTACAATTGGAGATGGGTCCACGTTGTTGTTATCTGCAAACAATCGGCACAGTGCAGATAGTTGATTAGTTAAGAGGTCCATGATATTGAGATGCGTTCAGCACTTCAGCTCCATGAAAATAAGGCAAGAAAACAGTACTCAAGCACCTCAAAGCTGTGCAACTCTACCTGTTGGTCCGGCTACACTGCCCTCTTGTCGCGAGATGAGTAGTTAAAGGTAGCTAGCACCCCACGGCGCAGGGGTCGCAGCAGATCGGGTGGAGGCGCGGCCAGCAAGGGGCGATGCGAGGACGCAACTTCAGGGAGCGGTGGCAGTGGAAGCCGGCGAGAGGTTGGGACTCGCTAGGGGTTTGAGGCACCCCTGCTCCTTGGGGAGGGGAGGCGAGGGGACGAATGGTGATTCTTAGTGGTGCGCCTGCACTTCCACTCACGGCAAGGCTTGTAGTAATGGCAGATTTAACTCGACGTTGCTTCGATGACGGAATCCAATCACCTTGTTCGCGCCGGCTCGCCCTCTTCTTCTCCGATTCGCCTTCCCGAGCATATGACTCGCTCGCGTTGGTCGCTCTTCCGTCACATGGATCGATTCGATCCGGTCGCCGCTCGCCTCCGCATGGCCCGCTGTCGCCCGCACGGTCGCCCTTCCATCGCCCCTCTGCTCGCCTCCGTATCGCGCTCTCGTTGCGTTGACCAGAGCCCAACGGGTACGCGAAGAAGTGTTTTTTTTACAAACTGTTGGGCTTTGCCCGTAGTCGGCCCAAACGCACCACGAAACGTTTAATTGATGCCCAGAGCAGCGTCGTCCGGGACATCCGGCCCACGCGCGAGAGGGCGGGCATCCGACGGCCGAAAATGCTCAGAAATGAGATCGGACGGCCAGAACTGGAGGAAAACGCCAGGGTACGTGAGAGAGCGCGTGGGTGTCGCAGTCTTACTATCCCTAATTAGCTAAGGTACCGTGGCCGCGTGGCATCGACGCTTCCTGTTAGTGCGGCACAGAGAGCGGGTAGTCGAAACATGTCTGGAGCTTTTTAACGTGTATTTCTCAAGGGCTTCTTCTGGCGGTGATGATCTCTGAATCTTCGTGGAGCTTCATCGGCGGTTCATCCTTCTTCTTCGGCACCGGGACGGATGTGGTCTTCTTGACCCGTTCGGCGACTTCCGTCCGTAACCAACAACGTCAGGCCGACTCAGGGAAGAGCGGCAGCGACGGCGCGCCGTCGACACGGTCTGGAGGTTGAAGACGAAGGGCATCTCAACGATCTCGTTGTAATTTTCGTTTTTATTGAGATGTTTTGTACGGTTCAATGTTTCTTTTAATGTCAGGGTCCTTTTCGAGAAAAAAACGTGTGTCTTTCATATCCCGTTGTTGATAGTCAGTTCGTTGGAGTTATTAGGTAATTTGTCCTAATTGGTCCTTCTACAAAGTTCCAGCTATTGATGGGCTCTCAGAAAACTTTCAAACAGATCTAACCTCTCATATCAGCAAAACAAAAAAACAGGGCAGCTCTGCAGATCATAGCTCGCAGGAGTTATGTTTAGCTGGTACCCTGGGCATATGCACGGTGTCTTATTCTAGCTGATAGATGGAGGGCAGCTGTTAAGGATAGACGTTGTCCTTCCTTCCTTTTGTGTGGCACACTTCCTGTGAACATCATAAGGGTAATTAGTGAAGCACATCGATGAAGGACACTAAGCAGGCATGCCTAGTAGTAGTTCAGGAGCAGAGCACGCTCTGTTTCCGTTCGATGGGGCTGAACCTGGTGAGAGAGGAGGCGAGCTTGTGTTTGCGGATGTCGGCGGTCAGCTACCAGCTTAGACGGGCACGATGATGTAGTCACCACTGGCATTGTAGATCCTCCGTGGTTAATCAGCAGCAGGCCAGCCGGATTTGACTCAGAAACTGGTAACCTGGTCTGGTCGTAATGGTCATACAGAATTTTGTACCGTACTTGAGCATGCAGTGATCCCTACTGGACTGCATTGTGGCTTTGCTGGAGAAGGCTGTGCTGGCGCATAGGATTTTCGTTGTTTGGACGAAGCCCTGCGTTTTGCTGTAGGAGGCCCACACAGGATTTTCGTTGTCTAGACGAAGCCCTGCGTTTTGCTGTAGGAGGTCCTAGTGGGCGTGCTGAAGTATGTCGTGGGGTTGGAGCAGCGCTTTGTGGCTTTGCTGATGCTGACTGTGCTGCCGAGTACCTGTGCCTACCGGTCCTTGTTCATGGCGACAATCGCCGCTTGTGCTGCTTCCTAGTGCAGCATCTGGAATGACTCGGCCGCAGCAAGCTTCTGTCTTTGCTCCATCACGACTTAACGGTTTAGGTCGTCAATTTGAACATGCTTGTGTGTGCATAGAAACTTGATAGCCGCCTTGGATGCACTCTCGACGGCGTTGTACGGCACGACATCACTTCTCCCTCAAATGTAAGCTGAATGGGATGCGACATGTGTAGATCTCCTGGGACAGTCACGTTGACGCAGGCTGTGTAGCCGCTGCTCTCATCTCTGGTGAAGATCGGTCCAATGTTCAGTCTGAGTGCATCGGCGATCCTCTTGAAGAACATCTGGCGTGGTATGTAAACCAGTTGAACGGCCTGGAGATTAACACATTTGCCATCAGTACTCAGTACAAACAGTGGAGTTCCATATGAAGCAACATGATAGATGGTTTGTTTGATTCTCTAATAGGGCGATAGACATATTTGTTAATCTGATTTATTTAAGCGTGTTTCCAAGGGAATAGACATTACTTAATAAGATTAAGTATAGTAAGAGTTTTGAATTTTAGCTCTGCACTACTTCTATAAAGGAATACTAAGTGAATTAATAATAGTAACTCTGGATGCGGGGAATATTATGCCTTCTTTGAAGAAATGTATACTTTATTTTGAGTCTCAAACTTCGCATTCATGCTCGAATTCTGATTTCTAGGAACATTGAAACTCAACTCAGATGGAATAGACAACATTTATAAGTTGTCAGTTGTGCGGTTGGGAGGAAGCCTGTTTCGAGAGGATGACACGAACAAACAAGTCAGGAAAAAAGCCTAAAACTACTAGGTTACTTGGAGCCTGTCCGTTTATTTGTGCATCAGGCGATCGGTACGTTTTACTCGTTTCCAACGATTTATGTGTATCATAATTGACTCACTGATATTTACATTGTGGAAGCAAGAGAAATGGGACAAGAATATCCGGAATACAAATTCTAGTTTAGGTAAAGAAGTAACTCATACGCTTGTTGAGCCACATGCTATTTACTGAAGACGTTTACAAAGCTTGTTATATTAGGCTATTTTATCTTGTTTTGCTCATACTGAATAGGTTATGGCAAAGAGGAGGAGTTTACAGAGGTTCAATAGCAATTAGTTAGTTAACCTCACATGTATGCATCTAGAACAACAATTCAAGTATAGTTCAGTTTCAGACTTTCAGTAAAAGATACAAATTAATATACAGTAGCAAGCTAAGCCAAAATGCATACTCTTGGTGGTCCTGAGATAGCCAAAACGCTCGAATCAACTTGCTGATATTTGTAAATAACACAAAATCCAGAAATAACTTTCAGATTCTCAGCTGGTAAATGGTTAACAAATATTGATGTTAATAGAACCTAAAGTTTCTTCGAAAGGAGAACACAACTAAAATGTGAGATAATTTTAAGATCTATACAGTACATTAAGTACGTGCGTATTACCATATTGATACACATAGATCTATCAGAATAAGTCTAGCAAAGAGAGCTGTGCACTCAATCTTGTTGTTCATTTTATTGCGCTGACATTTTTTAGCTTATTTTTTTGTCAGTTAGCTTACATTTATATGTAAAAACCAGATTAATGTGTTTTAGAATCTGCGCCAGTCCCATGCAATGAGGAAGTGCATGTGGTGGGATTCAGAATGAGTAAGGTTGGTGCTAGATGAAGTAGAGCATGTTCTTGAAGCCAGCTATTCAGACAACATACACTGGGGCGAAAGTGCACTTTAGCAGAACAATATGTCATTGATGTTCAGTCAGAAACTGGGCGAATGTAGCACTGCGGTCAAATTGCTGCTGCAAACGGGGCGAAACAGTGGAAAATGGCTAGAAAAGAGTCTGCGCAGTTACCCTGGGGAAATTAATGAAGAGATTATCGTTGGCTGGAGCCGTCGTGTGCAGAGCCAGCATTGCTTCATCCAGCAGATATCTGTGAATGTGCGTCACCAGGTGATCCGACGGCCACCTGCATCCCAAAGGGCAGAAGAAGTATCCAAGGTGACATCCGCTGACACATGGCAAACAAAAGTCACAAAACCAGGCAGAAAAAAGAGAAAACAAAACCAAAGAAAACAGCGAGCCAACAAGACTACCATTACCATTAAACTTTCAGAGATGAAGTAATAGACAACAAAACTGAGGATAAGCAACACCGACTAAACTTTCAGAGATAAGCAGCCCTCTCACCTCTTTCCACGATAAATAACACGCCTCGGTGAGACAACAAAAAACAAATAGCGACTCTCGTGAAACAAAACCGCCAGTATTTTCTACTTCGATAGCTGCTAACATGATGGAATGACCAAACAAGTAAAAAATTCAGCCCCAACCAATAGCAGCAAAACTTTCAAATATAAGCGACATCCTCGCTGTTCTATGCGATAAAGAACCATAGTGGCACCAAATTGCATGACACCAATAAAATGAACACAGTTTAACCACTTCTAAAATCACAAACAATTACCTCCACATGCACAAACAATGGCGCCACACATTGTCCCTATTTCATGGGCACACAAGAACTCACCAATGTCCACGACATGTAAACCAAAAAAATGCACAGAGGTAGCAGCACAAACACTAAATCTAAGTTTTCATGCAATGATGATCATGTAGATTCCACTTCTTAATGATATTTTAGCAAACTTAAGCACTTCCAAATGGAAGTGGCAGATGGTACAAATTAGAAAATTGAAAACAATCCTGAAACCCCAAGTAGAACTTATAAATAACCATCTCCCTACACAGGTTATGAGCCTATGAACAACTTGCATTAGAGTGACATTTTTTCTGCCCACATCACCGGCATTCTCTGCTAGACTTCAGCTTAACTACCAAAACCAGAAAATAGGAACACCTTATTATAGTTTTAGCAAAGAAATGAAATGTGTCGATGTGGTGCTCTCCATTGCAGGAGAAAAGAAGAGAATTCAATATACGATAATTTTTTAAATAATATTAATAGTTCCATGTTTGAGTAGGAAATACCGAAATCATATATTCCCACATAAATCTATCAACTAACCTATCTGCATCTCAAGCTGCAAATGAAAGCACATACAAGATGATGTACACGAAGACTGAGGAACACAATTTACAGATGGGTACCCTTATATGTGGTTAAAAATTTTATAGGTTGTTAATTTTCAGGTGTAGCTAGAAATAAAAACCTCATGCCACTTAGTGAAAGGTCACTAAGCAGAGCTACAAATCGAATTCATAAAAACCACACGTGATAATATGTGTATATCTATATAAACAAGAGAAAAGATGCATAAATTCACTACATGGTTGTAATTTTTTTCTCATGGTCAGTGGAACCAATATCTATTAGATGGATTGGGATAATACCTTATACTTGAGTTTGTTGTCACTTTCAATTTCTCTAAATATTCTTTTTAGCATTCACCATATGAGAAAGCAGACCATGGCCTGAAATATCAATAGAAAGCATAGTAAGGAAAAGCCACCAGCGACAAACCACTGAATGTATTAATCCCAAGGCCCTTCTAAATTCAGGTTAAAAAGCAAGGGATTCAAGAGAACACGATAGATGAATTAATAGTATCACTTGGTAAATTGTATAAAATAAAACACTCATTTTGTCAATTACAGTTTCAGTCCAAACCAAAATGAGCATCAAACTGTCACGCTTAGTTGCAAAAACAATGCCCCGTCATGTACACAGCAGGGTATGACACATGTAGTTACATGATTAATTGCCTGATGTGATACATAATTATATCTTTGTGGATAACTCTTTAGCTAGATGTCCAGATAACATAAGTAGTTCAGCGAACAAAGATGAATATGACCTTGTGAATCCAAGTGGAGCTAGCTGTAGGCATTCATCCTTGCACAGATGAAAGAGGGAAGCTGATCTGAAAAAGAAAAGCACCTTTAGCAACAAGGAAGGTAGCACAATGTAGACCAGACTGTAGCCATTTCTTTCGAACATATCCTACAAAGCTTGACAAAATGTGTATCAATATTTTCAATCTCAAAAACACTATACGGTAGCGATGGGATGTAAATGAAAAGTGATACAACTGTACACTCAAATCCTTACAATAAGCAAAACTACCATGAGCTAATGACATACAAAAATGAATGGGTCTGTAAATAAACTAAAACCCATCCATTCGTATTTCACAGAGTAGAAGAATTCAGCCATTACCAATCGTTCTATAGTAGCAGCAAGAAATCTTATTATATTAGCGATTGGCTCAACACAAATCAAGAGATATCTCAGGCAACTTATTATTTGTACCAACCGAATGCTGAGACACAAATTTTGGTAGTGAAGACAGCACGGAGCTATTAACAAGGCAGAGAAGGCAAATCATCAAACACCTAGAAGGCAATGGTGGGCACCAACAGGAACAAGTCAAAAGAAGGGGAAAAGACAAATAGAGGAGGAAGACGACGTTGCAGAACACCCATGCACACCACACCAAATCCATGAGGGGGGAAGCTAATCGACCAATCCAAGAACATCCAGAAGAGGCAACAACTGCAAACAAGCAAAACACGCCCCCCAAACGCCCCCATCCACGGCTGTCGCCCGCATCGCTGCCCGCCCGCTGTCGAGAGAAACAATCACCAACGAGTCCCCTCCAACAAAATCCCCAAAATGAAAGGATGGCCTGGATGGAGGAGCAGCGCCTAGAGGGGAATAATCGACGGCGACCTCGCGTCCTGGCCACCCAAATATCGAATCCCTAAAACGAAAAGAACACCCACGCACAGGAGGAACGCAAACTAACAGAGGAAAAATGGTTGCCTTGCCACTTGCCTGCTGCTGAAGCAAGCAAGGCCCGATTTGAGTTAGGCAGGAAGTTGGTGCGGGACTACAGACCTCGTCGACGTTTGTGGGATCGAGGAAGGCCATGGAGCTTTGAAGGCTCTGTCAAACGCCGCCGCAGTGAGTCCCCATTGGCGGCGCGGCGCGCGGCGAGGCCTTGGCGACCTCCCGCAGCTCCTGCACCACCACCTGCTCCTTCAGGGCCCGCGCGTCATCATCGCCGTCCATTGCCTCGCAGCCGAAGGCACGAGAAGCCACCATATCCATCTCCCGCCGACAACGCTCGACAAGCAAAGAAATCCATCTGCCGCCGACAGCTGGGCCCAGGCAAGCTTAAACGGTCGGACGAACCAGAAGCCAGGAATCGTAGGATACAGAGAACCCACCTACACGCACGAGCGTACAGCCACCGACAAGGGGCCCACACAATCACCGCCCACCGTGCAGCGAGCGAGCGCCCACATCAACTAGGAGTATGGCAACAAACTGAGTCACTGAATTGTGGGACCAAAAACGTGGATGAACCACAAGCCAGCAATCCTAGGGAGACTAGCTAATTGCCCGTGCGTTGCTACGGAACGCACGGATAAATTGTTTTAAATTATACATTCACTGGGAACAAAATATTTGGCAGAAGCGACACATTTGTCATGACACACATTTCTCTGCTTAAACTTAGGTAAATCTTAAGGTCAAGGCAATAATTTTGAACATGTTATTCATTGGCATGGCATCTCCTCTCATTCAGTCAAGTGCGATGTGATTTCTTAATTCCCTTTCCCATTCTACCTCACCGCATGTGCCGCTTGCTCCCCTCCTCCACGAGGGACCCACCTTATTCTTCACGAGCGACGTACAAATAACCTAGCAACATTTGTGTTCCGATGACACATAGACCATGCCATTTTATCATAGGTTTTCCAAGGAAAAATTAATATCACAGTGCAGGCTTCTTGCTAAAATGATGCCTCAAAGAGACATTAAAAGACGAAGAGGCTCAGGCAAAATAACTAAGCTATATTTATAACAGAACTCTTCAAATGGAGAGTTGAGTAATATCGTTTAAATTTGTCATGTACATGCAGGATTCAGATATCAGCTCTTAAATTTATCATGCATCAGAATGTTTTTGAATTAACGAGCAGACAATGTGCAGTTAATAAACATGTCATGTAGTTTGTTGTTTAGTAGGTGCATCCAGATTTCTAGATAGTACCAAAAGAAATTCTCCACTTTTAATGCACTATAGCTATGTCCAAAACAAATAAAATTACTGGGACGGTCTGCTCAGCAAATAATATTGTCTGCTACCAGATGATAGGAATTATTGTGGCTATTGCTGGTATGAACAATGTGTATGATGCTGTCCAGGTCAAGCTCTTACTGCACATGTCGCACTTCTTTAGGTTTCATCATGGGAATCAGAAGCTCTTCCTGGCTTTATTTCCCTGTCTAGATAGATGTCTTCACTTCTCTGCAGCACTGAATTTGGAAAGATTAGCCATCCAACTTGTTCTATGTACAGTTGCACAATATAAGCTTAGTAACCAAAAGTAGCATGGAAAAGCAAAAGCAAGCAGAGTAATTTTAAGTTTCCTCTTGTGCTTCTCAGACTGAAATAGACCAAGTATCTTCCTTTTCCTTTCTAGGAGAATCATATTTCCTTTTCCATCAAGGCAATCCTCATGTCTTCTTCTTTGCGATTAAAGGTCTACTGGCAAAAAAATTACCTCCTTTCTTTTTCATATATATATTTTTTCTGATCTGATAATTGGTTCTGCTCAGCATATGCAAAAAGAGGTGTTAGTTATCAGAAAGCTGATAATAAGTATGTGGTCGAAGCAGATTCTAATGACGAAATAGGCTAACTCGTGGTCCCTACTGCTCGTGGGACTGTTAGTTATCAGAAAATATACAGCAATTTACATTAGAATAATATGATGCAAGGAATGGACTGCCATGTTCGACCTTTCCAATGCAGCTGTGTAATATGCAACTTGTATAAATCATGTATGGGAAATATTTTATGTTTTGAGAAACACAAGTATTTGTGTTTGTTTTGCAACTAACTTCTTTGTCCCCGCTCATTTCTCAACAAATTTATCGGCGTGTGCTTGCCTATTACGGCCACTCACCACTCGGCGCCTCTGAAACAAACTTTGCTAAACCAAAATATGATTTTCTGTAAGCTGATTCTTAACACAAAAATCAGTAAAGTTGGTTTTCCTACAAATCAGTCCTAAACCTGTTTTCTAAAATCTGCCAATATTCTTAGCTATTCAAACATCCACTAAATACTACAACATGCACTATTTCTGCTGGGTATGAGGACTCCCGGTATTTCTTGATTGCAGAAGTTGATATTTCAAGCGAAACAAAAATTATCTTATGTTGTTGAACATCTCAGCTTGCTATTGCTTTTGCTGGTAGGCATGTAATGATGGGTTAGACTTACAATTTTCTACGCCATTCTCATAGGGATTCTGCAACACGATGGTTCGGTAAAGCAAATAATAGATGAGACTGGACTATGTAAACAATACTATACAGCAGCACATTTTAAAAAAAATCGTATGGTTTGCTGCTCCGAACAGAACATGTAGACCAAGGTGCTTGTGCCCGGTGCTTTTTTTGGGGCAATCAAATCTTCAGGAATGATCTAAACTGAAATGTTGTTTCTAGATTGTGTTCTAGCCGCTGAAGGCTTAAGATTGTGTTTTTAAAAAGCTCATAACACGTTGATTCATAAGAGAAAGCTAGAAAGGTAATAACCTATGTAATGATGAAGTGATGAAAGCTAAAATTGGTATCTCCTTTTCCCGTGAATAAGAAAAACTGTCGCTTATTCGTGCAGTTGAAATAAGGAATTTACGCACGAACTGCACCTTGGTTGGAGATGAGGTGGACGGAGTGTGGCGTCGATGGTGACCGTCAGAGAGCGTTGTTTACGCTGCAGGAGGATGCCGTCAGAGACCTTCCGTAGACGACGGCAGACGGCGGAGCCTCGAGGACAGTGGGTCGGACGGAGCTTCGACGGTCGGGCGGGGCAGCTTCGAGGAGAACGACATACGACGGTCAGGGACGGCTATAATGGGGCCGGGCGGTGGCGCAGCAGATCACCATGGTAGATCGTGGATCTGGGCGAGAGACGGCGCAAGGGCGGCGTTGAGAGGAGGTGCACGGGAGGGCAGCGACTGGCGGGGCAGGACCGCAGGAGGATGGCGGCGACTGCCGACACACGGGAAGCTGCGACAGAGGAACTCGAGGCGGCGGCGCACGGGCGGCTGTGTGTGGGCGATTTAGGCCTTTCTGTGGTGGAGCGTGTGGGAGATTTGTTACGATTCTTTGCTGGGCCGGGCCAGGATTAGCGATAGCAAGGGTCGATCGGCAGAAAATAGGTTGACTTACCGACGTACGAACTCCCAAAGATATATCTGCGATGGTTAGCACGGCACCTTCCTTAGGGGTCAAATACAAATTTGGGAGAAAATCGCTGACGAATGTGTTGGCGTGAAGCCTACTGCCCTGGTTGTCTTGAGTCTTGACGCTCCAGCACACCAAAACAACACGTGCGCACATCTGGCTGGCGCACCCCACGCACGCACGCCACGCACGCAGAGATTGATTGCGCTGCAGCTTGTGACGCGGCCCCGTGAGCCCGTCACCACCGTTGCTCCGAACGATGTCGCGACCGCTCGCGATGCAAGGGGATGGGGACGCTGGAGGATCTCGAGGAAAAGGGGAAGGCACCACCGGTGGATTCGAGTCAGAGGGAGCACCTCTAATGGTCGGGATCTAGGCCGGAGGAGGAGGAGGATGGGAGGATGTCGGCGTTTTTCCTCTCGTTCGTAGGAGCTTTTTGCTCTCACAGTTCGGTTCGAGGGACAGTTCGGTTCGAGGGAAGTGGAGAAGCCCAGGAGGCCAGGACGGTGGCTCAGTTCTGTTCCACGGACCGTTTTTTGACTTAAGCGAACCGTTTTTCACTCATGGGTGGCATGGTGGATAATTTGTATCAACTTCAGGGCCAGTTCTACAATGACCTACCATCATCACCACCTTTAACGATATTATATAGTAGAGATTAGATGTTGTAGAGATAACACAAGAGGATTTGCTGCACATGGATGTTTTTGGCCTGAGCCATCCACCTACGAGATGCTTATTCACTATACATGGATTCACTATCACCGTGCCCTAGCAACGTATGGCCACTCATTTTCAGAAAAAGTTATAATACCACATTGTTGATTGTTGAGATATCTGTGTTGCTATGGACTTGCATCAAAAGAAGTAATCCCCGTAGACCCTGTTACGGTATTTTCCTACTTATAAAGTGTACCCTTGAATTGTGAAGACGTGCAACGCACGTACATGTCAACTATACTATTAAAAGAGTAAACTTATGTTGTGATATGTTGATACATTAAATCAGAGTCGTTCAATGTTATCAATGTTCCAGATTAAACCCGAAACGGTACCTTCTATGCGTTTTGATCAGCCGCAGGGGTGTCGGCCATGCCGACCCTGCCCGACGTGCCCGTACGCCGCCGGCCAGCCTCCCTCCCTCCTGCTCAACCCCCCCCCCCCCCCCCCCAGCCGCCGACCGCAGAAGCACAGCCCCTCACCGTCCCCTACTATCGCGCCGCCGCATGCCCGCCCGCACCCAAGCGACCACGCGCCAGGTCGCAGGCGGCCGTCCCGTTCCCTGCTCCTCATCGTCTCCTGCCTCTCATCGCTGGACCATATCCTGCAGTTGAGCAGGGTCACACCAGCGCTGTCGGTTCCCTGGTTATCCATCCTCGAGTCCACATCTGAGTGCCTGACAGGTTCGGTTTTTGCAACTTCATCGATTTGGTATGGTGGGTGATCCGTAATTGATTGGACATGGATAATTATAGAATTTCATTATTTTGTCTCATTCATGTGAATTTGGCGCTGGAGATGAAAGAACTTTCACCACTGTAATTATAATTCAGCCACTTTGAAGACCTGGGCAAGATCCTCATCAAGTGTTTTGCTGATGGTGTAGTTTATGTGCAACTGCAAAAGCGACGCGATTTATTTCTTGTGCAGCCTACTTGATCCCCTTCAATGAAAGCCTCATGGAGCTCTTCATCGTGATCGATGCTTGTTCGAGGGGCATCAGGATAGCGTTTTCTGTTACTGCATTCTGAACTTTGGGTACGCTAGATCAGACATGGTATTAACGAATGCCTAAGCAGCTTATTGCTTTTGCAACAAGAGATGTATTATTTTTCTCTTGCAAGTGAGAATCTATAAATTTTTCACTAATAAATGAACGATCGGATTTATTTCACCGGATTTCTTCATCCAACCGATAATATTTAATTAGCTTTTCAGTTTTTTCCTATGTCACTGCAACTGAATGTAATGTCCGTAGAATGAGATCAACACAGGCTCAAGGTCTGTATTCAGCCAAAAAATACACATTTTGTTAGTATGTATTTTCATTGGTGTATCCAAATCACTACATGTAATCTGAAACGCTTCACGTTCAAATCTGATGTCCAATGACTCCAGCTTATATTATATGATACAAAGGTGTTCTTCGAATATCTTCACAGTTCTTGCTAACCATTATAATTTGTATCTTAGCATCTCCTCTGTTTTGTAATATTCATGGGATTCTTTGTTAATTAACAAAGTGAATAATAATATCCTAAATAATATGGAGAAAGATAGAATGTCTGAATGCATGTGTACTTAGAATAACTGCTACTTGACTAACTATTTGCAGCTCTATTTTCATCCTGGAATAAAATGAACCTTCATATGAATTCAAGGCGCTATGGATGGTTAATCTTTTGATGCATGGAGCGAAGGTATTAGATATGGATATCTAACATAACTGCAGGTGTTATGTATTTATGAGCTCCTTTTGCATTCATGGTCTGATTATTGGTCGCTACATGATCAGCAATGATACAATGATCTGGCTTTTAGGAAATACTTGGATAATTACGAAAAATGCATAATAATGTTTGGTAAAGTACAAATAGCAGTTTGAGCTGCTTGGCCTAGGTGAGGTCTAATCAAATATTAATTGCAACTGTAACTGCCGTTACAATTTGTGTAACTTTAGGAGTGAAAATAAGTCAGAATGCCCTTTAATTTCCACCCATGCAGGAGTTTGGAAGAATTTTTTTAAGGATATCATCATCTAGAATTGAAGTATTTTCATGATTAATTTAGTACCAACTCTTTTTCTACGGTTTATGTGTTCTTGAGTCATATGTAACAACTTGGAGACATGAGCAGGTGCTAATCATTCCTTTATTTGGTTTGCTCATGTCTCTGTTATCACTCCCAAATCAGATGTACAGTGTGATTTCATAGCAGCGTACTACAGGAAAGGTGCTGCTAATAGGGAGAACATTGTTAACTACGTTTTAGAGGGCAACAACTACATATTCCATTTAGGGTAGCATATTTATTTGGAGACACGGACGTCAAATCGAGTATAAGGGATGAGATGGCCGCCTATATTGCAAGGGGCAAGGATTTGCGAACCTTATTGTTGGGAGTATGTAATTATTGGCGGGGTGTCTTTTTGAATGAAGACATGGGGCGTATTTGGTCGATTTTTTCCATTTGAACATGCACTCTCTTCTTTATTGATACAGTTGACGCAACTTTGTCTTTTTGAATGCAGGAAGAAAAAAATGTGTACTGCGTGTGCCTGACTACAGAGGGGGAAATACAGTAGTAAAGAAAGCGTTGATCACTTGTTTCATCTCTGATTGATGATTGTAGTATTTACATAAACTAGGGTTCAGCAGGGTAGTCACCTGAGCCGAAAATTTCAGTTTAGATTTATGTTGAACCTGCCACGTCATGTCACTATCTTATTCACAAATTTGATTTAGTCGTGATGTCACTATCTTATTCACAAATTTGATTTAGTGGTGATTAGCGTAATTATACGTGCGTTGCACTGCATGTTCACTAGTGCGTTAAAAACATAATACATTTGACTTTTGCTTGCAAAAAATACCCAGTATAATCCTTCAGTTCCCTTTTCGGGATGATGGTTTTTTAGGGTAAATAAAAATAGGTGAAGAATAGGAAAAACCCACTTCCTACTACTCTGCGTAAAATAGGTGGAGAATAGGAAAAACCCACTTCCTACTACTCTGCGTAAATAGAAATCATTTACATGCGTAAAATAGTCTGTTACAATTTTACTTCCATGATTCTGCAAGTATTAAAGTTCATTCTAATGTAACACCTTGCTGTTCTCAAGCACACGATGCCCTGCCAGTAGGATATTAACTGAAAGATATGTATTATTTTTGTAAGAAAAAAATACGTGAGTGGGATATAGAGAGAGTAGGAACAAAGATTGATAGGGGTAGATTAGATATTAACGGATACAAAGTGCACAAAATAACATAATTAATAGTTCAAATAAAATGTAGATGGTGAAGTATATAGAGTGCGATTTAGAGAGCCCATTGGAAGAGGCAAATATTATAGAGAGGTCTCCAAGTTGATGTATAAGTAGTCAAATTTGTCGCTTTCGTTGGACTTGCTCCATGGAGAGAAGTTGTCAACCACAGCGGCAGACCTACAACATGTAGAAACAGGGTGCATAGAGGGTGCCACATCAGATAAAAACTATTTTAGGAGTGCATATATGGTTAAAAAAATGCTATTTTTACAAATCAATTTTTTTCTACCCGGTCTCATGTGCACCTGGCTAGCAACCAGTGGATCCTCCACTGGTCGACCATGCCCTGTTGGAGAAGAGAATCAGGAAAGAGTGAAATGATGCTAAGGTTAGGCAGGTCAATCAATTTTGGGACAAAATTTGGGTCATGAAAATGTTTTTCCTCCAAAAAATTGGCTAGTGAGCGGGACATCTTGCACTAAATTTGGGTCAGTTTGAAGGGTGAGTGGTGCCACTAGAAGGAAAAAAACATATTGGAGAATTCTTCAATCAACCCGTAGCAACGCAAATGCATATATAGTTAAACACATAATCTTGAAATAGTATTTTGCAGCACCCTTTCACCTCAAGCATCCACATCAGTCATGTGAACACAATTTTTGTGTACCAACTGATTTTTATGCCAAAGGACGAAATAGATTTTATGCCAAAGGGCTACCCATAATCTATGTTTTTACCTCACGAAAATTTCCAAACAAAAAATTGAATTCAAAACATTTTGAAGACATGATAAATAACGTTCTATCCTAAATTGCACGGAAAAGGGCAATTGATTAAACACAAACTGAGAATTAATAGTTTGACAGTGATCTCTGCCTTGCTCCACGAGAAAGGTTCTTTTGTGTTTATCTGAATATTTTCAGCATATTTGATCAAGTTTTCAACGTTTGAATTTAAATATATGCGACTTTTTTACTGATAAAGATATGTTTGGAATCTACTCCATAGGGGAAAAAACGTGCACAAATACCATATACCGTCGCATGTGTTAAAAGAGAAAACATCGTCTCTACATTTTTTGTTGAAACTAGAGTGCCCACTAATGGAAAAATCAATAAAACTAAAGGATACTTTGTCTTTACATTTCCAATGATCGCGTGAAAGAGCATAAAATACAAATCAGCCGGTTTCAAAAAAATAAAATACAAATCAGCCTGATGCAGTATACTCCCTCCCTCCTCGAATTGTACACCTACCTTTTAGGGTAAGTCAAACTTATATTTTTTTTACCAACTTTATAGGCAGCACACAAAAACTTGATTGATGGACAAAGATCAATCTTAATTACAACATCTTCTTAAACTGAAAAATAAATACATCTTGGCCCTGCTTTCTCAATCATATTTCAAACTTTGGTCAACCACGCAGTGGCGTGGTGGTTGGGGAGCGGTGGCTCTATCCAGCCCGCCCGTGTTCGACTCCCAGGGGAGCGAATAATGGGTGTTTTCTCACCCTGGCACTGTGTGTCAATTTCCCCTGCGAGCGGTGCTTCCGAGTGGTATTACAGTGTGCCCACAGTCGCAAGGGCTTTTTTTTTTTGAAACGAGGCAAAAGCTTTGCCTTTATATTGATATAGGAGAAGCAAACAACACAAGAGGCCGAAGCCCAAGTAAAGATTACAAAGTCTCCCTCGTTTCAAAAAAATATAAGCCTCACATCATCCGATGATTTCTGCCAGCTTCTTCGCTCCAGCAAGGATCCAGTTCCTGCTCTCGCTCTTTATGTGTTGGAAGAGGACGGACGGTATCATGAATTTGTTGTTGAAGATCCTCGCGTTCCGCTCCTTCCAAATCTCCCAGGTGATCAGAATGATTGCCGATTGCATGCCCTGGCGAGATGGGGAAGGAGTCGTGGCTAGCTCCTTCCAATAGTCGAAGACGGTGGGCTTGGTCACTGCAAGACTGTGGGTGATGGCGGGGCAGTGAAGCCAGAGAGAAGCCTCCGCCCAGATCCTCTTAGAGTAGCGGCACTCGAAAAGCATGTGCCTTCCTGTCTCGGGCTGACATCTGCACAGCTGACAAACAGCCTGGTGTGGCCATCCCCTGACGGCGAGACGGTCCGACGTCCATAGACGGTTTTGGACAGCAAGCCATGCGAAGAAGGAGCACTTAGGGGGGCCCAGGTGTTCCAAACGATGTTTCTGAAGGAGCAGGAGGAGGCGCCGATGAACTGCGCTTTGTAAGCCGACTTGGCCGAGTAAACCCCAGAGGTCGAGAGGGTCCAAGTGATGGTGTCGGTAGCTCCGGGGGACAGGGTGATCCCCTGAGTGAGGGTCCAGAGATTGACGAACTGGGAGATGTGAGCGAGCGTGAAGTTGTCGACGGCCAGGTCCGAGATCCATTTGTAGTCAGCAAGAGCCTCAGAGACGTTTCTGTTCTTCCGCTTGGAGGCCACAAAGAGGTCGGGGGCAATGATCTTAGGGGGCAGCCCGTCAAGCCAAGATGACTCCCAGAAGGAAGCTTTGCGACCATCACCCACCGTCACCCGGGTTGCAGCACTGAAGAGGCTCTTGTCGATGCAGTCGTTCGGCGTTTCAGAGCCCACCCAAGGCTTATCGGGGGAGGCCCACTCATGCCACAGCCATCGCAGCCTAAGGGCCCTTGAAATTTTTTCCAGGTTTAGGATTCCGAGCCCACCCATGGCCTTAGGACGACACACCTTGTCCCAAGCAACCTTGCACTTGCCGCCGCTGACCTTTTCGCTGCAATTCCATAGCATTCCTCTGCGAATCTTGTCAAAAGCCTTGATAGTTCGTTTATCCGCTTTGATGGCTGTGAGAAGGAAAATGGGCATAGAGGAGAGCACAGATTTGACGAGCTCCGTACAGCCCGCCCTGTTGATGTATTTACCCTTCCAAGGTTGCAGACGAGAGGCGGTCTTGTCAATGTAAGGTTGGAGATCAGCTCGCCGTAGTCTGCCCAAGGCAAGCGGAAGTCCTAGGTACTTAATGGGGAACTGGGCGACCGAGGCCGGGAACTCCGTCATAAATGCAGCCAAGTCGATGCCCTCGCAGCGAATTGGGGAGAAGGAACTCTTGGTGAAGTTTGTAACCAGACCCGTCGCGTCACCGAACCCCCGTAAGGTGTAAGCAAGGTTCGTGATGTCATCAGCCGTTGGCACAAGGAAAATTGCAGCGTCGTCAGCATATAGGGAGACTCTGAGCTTTGCTAAATGGTCCGGTAGAGGCTGTAGAAGACCCTCCTCAGTGGCAAGCTCAAGGGTTCTGTTGAGGGGATCGATGCCAATGTCGAAGAGCAAGGGGGACAGCGGATCCCCTTGCCTGAGGCCCCTACCATGGAGGATCTCCAGTCCCGGGACGCCGTTAAGCAGGACCCGAGAAGAAGCGGTGGAGAAGAGCAAGGAGACCCACGCCCTCCACCTGGGAGGAAAACCCCGGCGCTGCAAGACGTCAAGAAGATAGTCCCAGCGCATAGAGTCGAACGCCTTGGCGATGTCAAGCTTGAGGAGAAGCGTAGGCGAGCGAGCACGGTGGAGGCTCCTTGCGGTATTCCTGACATACATGAAGTTGTCGTGGATGCTTCTTGATTTAATGAAGGCGCTCTGACAGTGGGAAACAAGGTCATTCATCTTGGGGCTTAGACGCCGAGCCATAGCCTTGGCGATGATCTTCGGAATGATGTGGATCAGGCTGATGGGGCGATAGTCACTAATCGAGTCAGCCCCGTCTTTCTTTGGCAGCAGGACGATGTTAGCTGAGTTGATGATGTGGAAGTTGTTCACGGACAGCTCGGAGAACGTGTCAATGACCCGCATAAGGTCATGGCGGATGATGTCCCAACATGAGGAGAAGAAGGCCGTGGTGAAACCATCAGGCCCAGGGGCTTTGTCCTTTGGCATGTCCTCAATGGCGATCTTGATTTCCTCTTCAGAAAACGGCAGGGCCAGGTCATCGAGGTCCATGGAACCGGTGTTTAGAGCCTCCCAATTTAGGTCGATCTGCCGTGGAGGTGGTTGGCCAAGGGTGCGGGTGAAGTGGTCAAGAACCACTGAAGCTTTATCATCATGAGCAGTCACCCAGCCACCATTTTGCTGCAGCCTCTGAATGTGGTTTCTCCTTCTGCGGGAGTTGACACGAAGGTGGAAATACTTGGTGTTTGCGTCGCCCACCCGAAGATTGGTTATCCTTGATGCTTGTCTTTTCCTGGCGCGCTCTAGGACAGCCAGGCCCATGACTCTTTTCTTTAGACCCGAGCGCAGATTCTTCTCAATTATCGACAGAGTCCTCGATTCTTGCGCAATGTCCAGCTGTAGGATGACTTCGAGAGCCATGATGAGCTGCAGCTTATGGTCGGAGAAGAGGCCCTTGCTCCATGCACGGAGCTTCCTTGCTGTGTGCTTGAGTTTGTGATTGAAGACATGCACCGGCTGAGTGTGCGTTGTCGGCTCGTTCCATGCCGCAAGGACCACCTCCTGAAAGCCGGGCATCTTGGTCCAGAAATTCTCGAACCGGAAGGAGGGCGGGCGTCTGGGGCTATTCTGACTTGACAGCATTAGTGGACAGTGATCTGATAAGGACGATGAAAGGGCTGTCAGCGCGTGATTTCCAAAGGCAAGCTCCCAACCAGGATTGCAGAAGGCCCTGTCGAGCTTGACCAGGGTAGGATCATCTCTCTCATTGCTCCAAGTGAATTTTCGGTTTTGCAGTTTGACTTCCTTGAGATGACATGCATTTAGAGCTTGGCGAAATTGGCCCATGAGCCTGAAGTTCAAGTTTGAGTTGTTCTTGTCCGAGGCCTGATAGATGAGGTTGAAATCGCCAATAATCAACCACTTTTCGTCGTTTGGGGGGGCATTTGCAATAGCTTCATCCAGGAAAGCTCTCTTGTCGGCGTCAGTGGAGGGGCCATAAACGTTGGTGAGCTTGAAGGTGGTGCCACAGGCTCTGATACAGACGTCAGCGGAGATCAGATGAGTCCCAATATGGATGTTTGTGAGGGACACATAGTCCTCATTCCAGAGGAACAAAATTCCCCCCTAGTTCCCGTTGCCGGTCTGTGAGCGAAAGAACGGAGCTTATAGCCCCCGATGTAAGCTGCAGTTTGATGATCAATGTAGTCAAGCTTTGTCTCTTGCAGACAGGCAATGTGGCAGGGGGTGCTGGCGAACATGTCGTGGACCGTGTCTTTGCGAGCCTGATCATTTAGGCCACGGATGTTCCAGTCGGCGATGTCGAGGACAAGATCAGACATTGAAGTGGGGCTTTGCTTTGGTCGAGAGTCGCGGATGAAAGGGAGACGCGGTAGAAGTTGAAGCGCAGGTCGTAACTAGCGGAGTGCGCAGACAGATAACAGCGTAGCGCGGGGGCGTCAGACAATGACCTCCTGCTCAGCAGACGGGGCGAACTCTGTGCCCCCAGGCCCAGCCATGGCCACCAGTGCATCAGTAGCAGCGTCAAAGCAGGGCATATTCAGCTTGAACAGCACGTTTAGGCCCTGAGCCGCGTTGTCAGTCATCATGTTCTTGTAGGAGGCACAGAACTGCTGGTGAGCAAGAATGAGTGGCATCTCCTCCCCCGTGTCAATGCCCATCTTCAGGTTAAGCACCCGGATTGCCTTGTCCATCGTCTTCATCTTCGGTTTCGCCTGAATCCGCGGGCTACGCCGCACCACCGAGGTGACCGCATCAGCCCGAGGCGCCGGAGGGAGAGGCCGAGGCAGCAGGGGCACGTCGGGCTTGGCGAAGAGGCGCTGCACCGGCCCCCCAGGCCCCACGTCGTCGGTGCCGTTGACCAGACCGGTGAGCCCCTGGACACCCAGGGCATCCTCCATGTCAGCGATCGTCGCGTCGTCGCAAGTGAGTGCGTCCCGAAACAGGGCCGGCGCCGCAGCCGTGCGCGTGGCATCGAGCAGAGGCGACGTGCCGGTGTCGACCGCCTCCACATGATCGGTGCTGACCGCCATGGTGCCCTTCATCATGAGCGTCTCATCGTGCTCCTCATCACCATTTCCCAGTTCAGCGGCCTCGGCTTGCAGCTCAATGTCATCTTCACCATTGCACTGGATGGCCATCTCATCATCAGCATGGCCTCCGAAAATTTCCTGCGCAGTATCCGCAGCCGCAGCAGCCTCGGACCAGGCCGCATGCCCCTCTTCTTCTTCTTCCCAGGTCACTGGCACCTTGCGCCCAGTGTCATGCTCGGTCTGGACTTGGCTTCGATCGACCTCAACAGTGGCGGAGGTGGTGCCGGCTAAGCCCCAAGCACTCCTGCTAGGGCATTCCTTGATAGCCACCCTTGTCGCGTCATCAATTCGCGTGCCACGCGCGAAGATCGGCAGCGAGCCGATGATGATCGATGGCAGGCGAGGAGAAGGCAGGCACATAGCAGGCGGCGGAGGAGTGGTGAGCTGGTGGCGACGGCCCCCATTTCCGCGGCTAGGCGAGCGGCGACGTGGGGAACGCACGCTTTGGCGATCGTCTCGGCGCGTGGAGGATTGGCCATGGCTCCCGGCGTTGGGGCGGCGCGAGAAGCTTCGCCGAGCGCCGCCATCATCACGTCTCTGGTCCTCATCGTCATTCGCATCATCGCGGCGGCCGTGCCGTGGAGCACGGTCATCACACCATTGCCCAATGCGGGAGCGGCTGCGGCGCATGACGCGCGGGTGCTCTCGGACACGGCTGACACCCGCCCGCGAGCCGCCAGACTCGTGGTCATCCCGGCGCGGGATGGCAGCAGGCTCCTGTCGCGGTGTGCATGTTGGGGCAGAGTAGCGATGTGGCGCCGGCGTGGGGCGAGGGCGATGGCGCGGGTCGGTGCAGACCGGAGAGCGTGCTGGGGCAGAGTAGCGGCGTGGCGCCGGCGTGGAGCGAGGGCGATGGCGCGGGTCAGAGCAGTCCCTTGTCCAGTGTCCCCAACGACGGCAGAGCGCGCACCGCACCGGGTCACAGCAAGAGGCAATGCAGTGGTCGAGCGCCTGGCACCGGAAGCAGGGAGCTGGAGCGGAGCGTGGGCGCTTGGAGCGGGCGTAGTGGGCATGCTGTGCAGGCTTGTATTGGCGCCTCGGAGGGGCGTGGCGAGGCCTTGAGTACCCATCTTGTCGAGCAGCACGACGTGCAAGCTCACGCGCGCGGCGGGAGAGAACGGTGATCCAAGGCCCGTCCGGCGAAGGGCTCCTCGAGACCCGCGGCCCGTCCGGCGATGGCAGCGGACGTCGAAGTGAGCCGGCCCGATGGAGAGGGAGGGGCAGGGGTGCCTCATAGTCTTGAATGGCCGGCGCAGGGATGCAGAAGCTCACCGTCTTGCGCTGACGTGGCGTCGCAGGCGCATTGAAGGCGGAGGCCGGAGCGCGAAGGATGCCGGAGGGAGCCGTTGCCAAAGAGGACGAAGTAGGTGGGCAGCCCGCGGAACGCCAAGCGGACATCGCTGCGTTGACCTTGTCGCACTCCGCTGGCGATGGGATAGGCAGCAGCAGGGAGCCCACGACGACGCTTTGGAGGCGCCTGGCCACGGCGGGAGCAGGCGAAGCCGAGGATGCCGGCCCCCGAGCTCCATCGCCAGACCCACATCTTGTCGGGACAGAGCCGCGCCGGACAGCAGAAGACGTGACGGCGTAGGTCGGGGACGAGCGCGATGACGTTGTAGAGCGCGTGGTCAATGCAGAGGTCCGGCACGCCGGCCGGGAGGGGAGCTGTCTGGCATTGACGGCGGCGGCAGCACCAGATCCAGAAGCTGGGCGCGTGGGCGCTGGGCCGAGGTACGCCGGCCGAAAGTTCAACGGGAGGGCGGCAGGGGGTGGTGGGAGCTGGTTTAAGGGGCCAGCGCGGCGGGAAGGGGCTTGGAAGGACCGGCCGCGCGGGTGGTCGCCCAGCGCGTCGCCATGAAAGCGAGGTACGGGCAGGTCGAAGGAGACCGACCGAGGCGGGCGAGGGCCGCGCACGCGGAAATTCAGCCCGCAGCGCAGGATGCCAGCGCGGCCATGGGCGACGGCGGGGCAGCCACACTGACGCCAGGCGGAAAGGGCCGCATTTACTCCACTGCAGGCCGCCGCAGAAGGTTGGTCGAGGACGAAGCGAGACGCGTCTTCAGTTGTGCGCGGGGCAGCGGCGAGGGGCCTGGGCGCAGCTGCCCTTGGAGGCGACACGCGAGCGGCGACGCGGCCGGCGGTCGATGACGAGCTCGATGCAGGTCCAGATGCAGCGGTGGAGCTCCCTAATCCGAAGAAGGTCGGCCTAAAATTGTAGGGGATGGTGGCAGGGGGTGGTGGGAGTTGGCTGGGAAGGGGGAGGTGAGCGACGGGGCCCCTGGCGGCCGGCGGCGGCGGCAACGGCGAGCCCCATGGGCAGTCGCCGCGCGAGTCGCGGGAGCGTCCTCCAACGGTCATTTTTACACTAAGTGTTACCTCGCAAGGGCTTTGCCTTGGTAGTTTTAGGCTCGCTTCGGCTGGTATTAGTTGTCTATCTAGCCTACGTACTAGGGGTGTGCGTGTGTGGTGTGTGTGTGGTGTGTGTTTAGTACGTAAGTTCAGATACTACAGCTGTACTTGGCCTATGGGACTCTCAAGAACCAATAATAAAAAAAATCACATTTCGGCCGATCTGAAGAAAAAGATAACCAATATACTACATTTACTAATTGTAGTTTTGCCGTATATCATTGTATTCATTAGTTTCTCTGCTCAGTATGTGATCAGTGATCACCCGTCACAGTACATCTCATCAATTGAGTTCTTCCTGGCAATCAGGCATACTAAACAACTA
Organism: Poa pratensis; assembly: GCA_947311845.1. NCBI lineage: Eukaryota > Viridiplantae > Streptophyta > Magnoliopsida > Poales > Poaceae > Poa > Poa pratensis. Next base: position 24,233,173 of record CAMZMU010000105.1, read on the forward strand.
GGAAGCGAGCAAAGAGAGAACAGAAACTAAAGAAATAGGGCATCCCCGATCGATCATCGTGATCTTTCTCGTGTTCCGGCTCCTTCTTCTTTGCCTTTTCCTCCTTGTCGTGCTCTTCCAAGAATCGCAGCAGCGCGTTCTTTGGGATCCCTTTTCCCGTCCTTATCTCAGAACTCTCCGGACGTCGGATGCTGGCACTCGTGCGGTACGGCCAGGGACGCTGTTGGCGGCGGGGTACCGGACGAGATAGGAGTCGGTGCCGGCGGACGCGGCGACGACTTTGGCGGGGGAGTAGATCACCATCTGCCTCTTGCCGGACACGTGCGACTGCCCGCTTCGCACCTCGACGTCCTCCCCGGGCACGAATCGCGGTAGCGCGGTGTTGGTCCTCTTGCCGGCCATCATCGTCAGATTATTGCCCTTCTCGGGTGCAGCCACCTTCCTCGTGGCGACGACGGCCTTCACGGATGCGGGCAGGAACTTCAGCGCCGGCGATTCGGCCACGTGTCCCCGCGCCTTCTTCTTCGCTTCCTCCCCCTTCTCGCGCTCGGCGCGCAGATGCAGTGCGTCCATCGGGATCCCTTTCCCCGTCTTCTTCGCCTTCTTGCAAGAATCGCCGGCGCCGCGCTCCGACTGCTCCGACGGTAGCGGCCTCTTGGAAGAGGCTGGCCCCGCAACGTCGACGGTGGAGTCTAGTGGTGCCGGAACACAGCGGGCAGCACGGACGTCATATGCTGCCACTCGTGCAGTACGGCCGGCGGGGTACTGTACGAGGTAGGACTGCGTGCCGGCGGACGCGGAGACAACTTTGGCTCGCGCATAAGTTGCCGAGAAACGGGTGCGCACCTCGACGTCCTCCCCGGGCACGAATCGTGGTTTCCGGCGCGTGGTCTCCGCGATGGGCACCGGGCATTCCTGGACCATCGCCGGCAAGCTCAGCGATGCGGTGTTGGTCCTCTTGGCAGCCATCATCGTCTTCTCGGGTGCAGCCCCCTTCCTCGTGGAGACGGCGGCGGCAGCGGCAGTGGCGATGCCCTAGATTGTTGTTGCAGCTCGATCACGCGCGTTTGGACTACAAGTCGGATCGAGCTCGTGAGCGCTGAGCGGGTCGAGTGTGCACCTCCACAGGCACAGCGCCTATAAATCGATCGAGCAATCCGCGAATCCGAGGCAGCGCCGGTTTGGCGGTAAGGCGGTGCGCGAACTCGGTTTCGCGATTCCGAGACCGAGGCGCTCTCTCTTTGAGCCTGCTTGCTTATTCTAGTGGGCCGGGGCGGGCGTGGCGGCGCGCAGCTTGGTTTGCGTGCTCCGGAGAGACTGCGCCGACCCAAAAAAAAAACGCTGGGCCGTAAGGTCGGTAGGCTTTTCCTTTTCTGTTTTTTCCGCACGAGATATTTTTGCCTGGTACTATCTTCTCTTTCCTCTGCTGAATAAAAGTCGGCTATCGTGCCGGAGCTGCAGATTAGACATGCTGCGTGCCTCGTCGAGATTCGATTTCATCGTGGTCACAACGGTGGAGGCATCGGTCGAGTGAGTGCTCGATCCATCCTAGTGATGTCCCGTCGCATAAACCCGGCTGAAATATAGATCGACAAGGTTCTCGCCTGGGCATCACATCGGGTCTGCAGAAAGAATGGTCAGCAAACTCCTGATTAATCACCCCGGCTCTTTTTGACCCTGCGTGCTCACCGTGGAGAGCATCATCGATCTCATATACGTCCAACGGCATCGCGGTTCGTAAGGGCCTTTTCGCCGACGAGTGACGGATCGTAGGTGCTGATGAGACGTCCATGGACCAGGAGGTTGCGTTGAGGCTAGGTCCCTAGTTGAGGCAGTGCAACAACCGTCCATGAGACGTCCATGGACCAGGAGGTTGCGACCATGAACGAACGTACAAAGGTCCCCGTGCTCGATCCATCAATGGACGCCACAGCCAGCCCTACAGCTACGTACAGGTCGTTGCTTCAGCTGGCTGCGACGCGTTGCCGTTGCACCGCACACAGAGCCTCTCGACGTTGCGCTCTACTCGGTGACGTGGGCCTCCCTACCCTTCTATTCCAAGAAGAGATCATGCTGCTGACTTAGAGAGACGGTGGTTCCGACTAGATCGGCTGTAAGTAACACAAGACCGCCACTGATGTCTATAATCACTACGGGGAAACGACACGTTTCCGACGGCCAAGAACCGTCGGCGTACTAACCAAAACCGTCGGCATATATCTATGCCGACGGCCGCCGTCGGGATATGGCCGTCGGCATCTTCTCGGTCGGCATAGGACGGCTTAACCGTCGGGAACAAGGAGCCGTCGGCATACAAGGATATCCCGACGGTTTTCTCCTCCCGTCGGCACGCAAAGCCCGTCGGCAAACCCAATTGACTGACGGTCAAGTTTGACGGCGTCGGTATAGTTGCCGACGGCGTGTCCGTCAGCATACATCTCCACGTGTCTTCCGCTGGGAACTTCAGGTGGGTCTCATAAAAACATATGCCGACGGCTGTGATTTCGTATGCCGACGGCTTGTCCGTCGGCAGTGAGCACCACGCGTCCTTCTCTGGAAACACCTGTGGGTCCCGCAAAAACTCTATGCCGACGGCTACGTTTTTGTATGTCGACGGCCGCTCCGTCGGCAATGAGCTCCACGCGTCTTCCTCTGGGAACACCTGTGGGTCCCACCACACAAGCTGCCGACGGCTGGATTTTCGTATGCCGACGGCTGTTCCGTCGACAATGGGCTCCACGCGTCCTTCTCTGTGAGGCTATATGCCGACGGCCTAGGGTTTTGTATGCCGACGGCAAAACCGTCGGCGTAGTTATGAACTGGGAGATCCAGGAATCTGTGTGCCGACGGCTTTGCCGTCGGCGTAGTGCTTACCAATTGTTTTTTTTTTTGCTTTCTGCCATCCCTGCAAATTAAAATTGCTACAGATGCATATAAATTCATAAAAAATACAGATACATACATAAATATTCTCATCATCATCATCATCACACCCTCATACATATACCATCATCATCAAATCCACACATAGATAATAGTACAAACACAATTGACTAACAAGTTCAACACATATGAGTAAAAGGTTCAGTACAAGCATGACAGGTTCAGTACAAGCACGACATCCACCACGAGTATCATAAATTTGTAAAGACAATGACCAAGTTCACTACAGCACGAGTACAAGTTCATAAGCACGACGAGGACAGATTTCGAGCACCGCCACTCCACCGCCTTGAGCATCATAACTATAGAAAGAAGAAGTAGAACCGTTTAGCATGGGAATTGGTCTAGTAATAAATGTTTGCATGTCTAAGTATAATATAGTTAGAAAACTTGAAGTAACTATGTAACAGCCCCACTTTTGGTATTGTAAAATTTGAACCAAATTTTCACTTTTTCTATCCAGTCCTGCATCAGGGCATTCATGCATTAAGGCGTTCCACTTGAAACAATTAAACTTGACAAACATAAGTTAGCAAGATAATATATTTGTCAAGAAAGTTCCAAGAGTTCACAAATAATAATTTTCACTTGCTCTCAAATTAATAAGGAAACATCAATTTGGATTTAACCAAAAATACCATAATCCAACCTTATGAACAAATGTTGCTCAAAATATTTTATTTTGCAACACCAATTTTTGTGGTGCTTCTACATGTTATTGGAGGCTACAAGAATTTGCTCAAATTTTTGTAAAATGTTTAAGTGCCTCAATAAAATCACTGAAATGCTACTGGAGTTAAAAAAGAAACAGAAAAAGGAGAAATCAGAGAACTGCAGGGGGCTTTCTGCAAAAATGTTGTCGTCTTCTGTAGCGACCGCGCGATGAGCTGCTCGAGCCGCGCCAGCTCGCCGCCGTGCCCTCCCTGCTTGCCGCTGTTCACCGCGAGGAGGATAAGACCACCACCGAGGCAGCCCTCTCTCTCTCTCCCTGATATTTTCCTCGCTCGTTCTCTCTCTTGTTCTTCCCTCGGCCGAACCCTAGCCGCCATGGACGACCTCGCCGCCGTCGATTGAGCGCGCCTAGGACAGATTGAAGAGCGCTAACGTCTTCGCCTCATCGTCCTCTTCGTCCTCGTCGAAGGAATCGATCCAGTTCGCCGTCATCATCGCGCACGAGCTCGTCTTCTTCCGCTCCGGCCGACGCGCTCCGAGCAAGCTCGCCGCCGTCTCCGTCCTTCTCCGACCATGCCGTCCACTCCTGCGTGTTCTGGGTGAGCTCCTGGTTCCGAGGGACATCCCCGTTTGTTTTCGCTCGCTCTGGTTCGTCGTTTCGCCGTAGACCGTGCGCAACCGCCGCCGTAGCTCGTCGCCGGAGCACTTCCCGGCGACCTCTGTAGTCCGTAGCGCCGCCATTCGCCTCCCCGTAGCGTGGCGAGCCTCTGGCGTTGGTTCCCGAGCGCTAAAGGGTGCTGGAGCGCCATGGCGTTGCTCGACGACGCCGGTGGTCACCGCCGCTGCGCGCCGGTCGCGGCTTGAGTCAAACTGGCCGTGGGCCGCGGTGCTGACTCGGACGCCAGCGTGGACATGGACCCCATGGGTCAGTGGCTACGGCTAGCCACTGGCTCGGTGCAGAACGTTTCGTCGTTTTCTCTGGAGAATCTAAAATTAAAAGACAGGAACTGGATTAAACTTGTAAATTCAATATCTCCTAAGATATTGCTCCAAAAATTACACATGATATATCAAAATGTTCAGAAAAATAAATGGAGTTTATTGGTATAACTCACACATCCAACTAAATTAGTTTAGTTGTTGTTTTATTAAATTAACTAAAATGGCAGAAAAGAAAGCAGTTTTGGAAAATCAATAACTTTAAGAATAATGATCCAAAAATTAAGTTTGAAGTATCAAAACGTTCAATATATAATGTACTTCATGTTTCCTCACTCCTCCAAGCATGGATAATTAGTTTTAGTGCCGTTTAAAATAAATTAGAAATGGGGCAGATTTAAAGAGGATTTTATAAATTCAATAACTTTTTATTGGTATATCAGAAAAATGTGTTCTTTATGTCAAAATGCTCATAATGAAAATGGCTGTACCTTAGCATCATCCCCATGCATGGTTGAGCAATATTTCAGTACTGTACCTTTTCGAAAATGGCTAATTCCATTAAGTTTAAATATGGGGATTATTCCAAATAATGCGATAAATATAATTGGGACCCCATTTAACTTGTTGGTCATATTTAATACCTTTATGGTGCATTTAAAATGTCATATCATCATGCGCTTGTGCATTGCACATGTTTTATATGGTGTGGTATTTGATTGTGCTTTCCGGTGTTTCTATACATCGATAGATCAAGGAGTCGGGATTTCTCCACAATATCCTGACGACCCGTTGACGAGGTGTGGACTCGGCAAATCCTAGGGTTGAGTACCCCGGGGTGATTGAGGGGGAGAGAGATGAGCGCTGGTGATCACGACGGCTGACAAGCAAGGCGTTTACCCAGGTTCAGGCTCCCGGAGGATAACACGCTACTTCCTGCTTGTCTGGTTATTGATGGTGAGCTGTGGCTACAATGGCGAGATGGCAATCTCGCTAGGGTTTGTGTGGCGGCTATGAGCGTACCCTAGACGAAGGACCCTCCTAGCCTTTATATGGTAGGCTAGGTCTCAGGTGAACGGTGCCGATGGCGCTTACAAGCATGGCGGGGTCGCATGACCTAGCGTCGACTATCTTGGGCCGCACGTCGTCCTCCTTGGGCCTTCCTTGGGCCCTCGTCATAAGGCTGATGGGCTTGGCGTGACCCAGGTATCCCCACCGTGGGGTAGTCGAAGAGTGACCCCACGACAGGAGCCCCCGAGTGCTTAGTCGAATCGTAGAGTCGGGTAAAGGACTCCTTCCTCCTGGGCACGCCGTCGGGTTCCTGAAAGAGATGAGTAAAATTGGTCGACTCCGGCCGTTCAGGGCTTATGGAGGATTCCTTAGTCGAACTGTCACTTCCAGGGTAAAATACCGTGAGTACAGCCTTAGTCGGTGATTTTCGACTGCTATTGTTCTGAGTCACTCGGGAGCGCGAACAGCGCTCCCGATGGGAGTAGCCCCCGAGATTAAGCTGAATTGCTTGCAATTGAGGTTAAACTCAATTTTTCTTCAGTCGAAAAGCCCGCTCCCGATGGGAGTAAAGAAGGGACTCGACATGTTGGAGTCGCGACTGGCTTTGCGTGACTTACTGTGTATTCGGCCTGTTTAGCTTACTGCACAAGTTTCTTCAGCTCTTGGAGCTTACTGTATCTTCTTGCACTCGAATGAGCTGTTCGAGTTTATTCGGCTCTTAGAGCTTACTGAACATTTTTGCACTCGAATGAGCTGTTCGAGTTCTCGATCAGCCCATTGGCGTACTTGCTACGCCTGCGCAGTTGACGTCAGTGCTGACGTTTTCTGGCTCACTCTGTGTCCGACGGGACGTGACAGTGCGGGCCCACTGTCAGTATTGACTGGAGACAGCGGTTGCCGCTTTTTTCTGACCGTTGGGCGCGAAAATTTCGCGGTGTGATGATGGCGCCTTGATTCCCGCGCGTAGTGGGCGGCGTGGCCGTCGACGGTTGCTATCTCCGCGCAACACGTGGACGGCCAGATGATGTTGCGGAGAGCGGTTTCAGCAGGGATGGCCAGGATTGACTGACCGCGCGGTATATAATTTTCACCGCGGCGGTGAACAGTTCATCCATCCCCATTCCTTCGTCTCCACTGCTTCTGTTCCGCCATTGTTGTGCTGCTGCTCTGTCAGTTTCTTTTCTCCACCCTCCATGAGCAAGGCCGCGATGAAGAGGGGGAAGGCTGCTGCTGGCGCCGTCGCCGCCGCCGAGGCGAGCGTGATGAAGAAGCCCGACGGCGACTGGGTCAAATCGTCGGTGAAGAAGGCCGACCTCGAGGCCCTCCGCGCGCAGGGACTGCTGCCGCCGGCGGATAAGGCGACGGTGCGCGCTCCCGGGAAAGAGGTATTCCCCTCCCTCGCGAGGGGGAACGCGTTTGCTTCGTGGACTTCCTTCCGCGGGGTTTCGGGTTCCCCTCCACGATTTCGTCCGTGGTCTCTTGTATGCTTATGGGATTCAGATCCACGATCTGACTCCCAATAGCGTCTTGAGCATCGCGAGCTATTTCGTGCTCTGCGAGTGCTTCCTGGGAATCGCGCCCAACTGGCTGCTGTGGAAGTCGCTATTCCTCGTGAGGAGGAACGTGGGGAAGAGCAAGCAGGTGTACCCAGTCGGCGGCTTCGGCATCCAGGTGCGTGGCGACACCTCCTACTTCCAGATGAAGAAGTCCGATTCCGTCCAGGGCTGGCGGAAGAAGTGGTTCTACATCAGGTGCGACCAAGCAGGGCTTCCCGAATTCGCCGCTGATCGCGAGTTGCGGAAGACGAACGCGTGGGCGCACCCGCTGTCGAAGGAGGACAGGGAGGCGACTCAGCCCTTGTTGACGCTACTTCGTGGCCTTCTGAAGAGTCTCGGGCGCGAGACGGGTGGAATTCACCTCATCGCCACCTTCTTCAGGCTTCGGGTGCAGCCGCTGCGCAGTCGCGTCCACCCGATGTGGGCGCGTGAGGATGCTGGCAATGAGCTTGATGATGACGCAGTCGAGTCGAAGGTGAGGAGCATCACTAGTCTCCGAGCCGCTGACCCGTGCAATGTCAAGTGCCCAGTCGAGCCATATGGGCCTAATAATCCTGTGCCTGAGGTGAGCTTCGTTTGCTTTGTCTTGTATCTTCTTCTGTCAATCCTTTTGCCTTACTCGAACGCTTCATTTGCTGACAGGGTCGTTCGAGCTACGTCAGTCTTCCTCCGTTGATGGAGAATGGACCTCATGAAGAGGCAGAGTTCCCTGAAGACGAGGTTGATGACGATGAAGTTCCCTCCGCCACCTCTCCGAGTGAAGAGTTGGAGGAGGATGATGAAGACGAGGAGCCGCTGCGGAAGCGGCAGAGGCGAAAGGCTGGCGACTCTGGTTCTGCCTCGTCGCCTGTGAAGGAGGCGGGTGTGAACGAGGAAGAGACGAGCGAGTCCTCTTCGGGCACTAGGCACCCGAGCGACCTGGCTGAACCTTTGGTCGTGCCTCCACTCGGCTCTGCACCGCCGACCGAGTTCGCGAGGATGGCCTCCGTCTCCCTGGGAAGTGAAGACGATGTCGTCAGGTTAGTCGCATAACCATTGCTTTGTTTTTGTCGAGTGTGCTGTTTCACTTGCGGGTCCTTGAATTGAGTTTTCTTGTCACAGCGACCGTACTGGCGCTGCTGTTTCTTCCCCTCGTGAGATGGAGCACACTTCTGCTCCTATGATCGAGCAGACTGCGAGGACGACCGGAGAGGAGGCTCTGGCGGGTGACGTTTTGGCCTTGAAGGCTTCGACCTCCGCCATGCCAGAGAGGTCTGCTGACGCGACTCCGGTTGACGCTGGGCTGCTTGAGCATGTAAGTGTTCTTCGACTCCTTCTGCAAGATCTGTATCGGGTGCGCGTACAGCGCTCCCGATGGGAGTAGCCCCCGAAGATGCGCGTGACTAGAATAGTCGGGCGTAGATTAATGTCTTGTGTTTCCTGCAGCCATTTTATCGCCAGCAGATGGAGGGAGCCGCAGCCTTCGTTCGCATGGAGCAGGAGAGGGATCAGCTTCGCACTGCTCTGGAGCAAGCGAATGGTAAGTGTGAACCCTTGTGTTCGAGGGGTGCTTCGACTGCCTTTATTGCTAACTTTGCTCCGTTGATCCGTAGGCGAGAAGGAGAGCATGAAGACGCGGGTCGCGGAGCTGGAGAAGTCACTGGGTGAAGCCCAAGAGCGGGAACAAGCTCGGGATGCTCTGGAGAAGACCCAGGTCGACCGCTTGCTCGCACTCGCAGATGTTGTTGGAAGTAAGTTTTTCGGCTCAGTGCCTACTTTGCCTTTCTTCGACTTCTGACGTCTTACGGGTGTTGATTTCTTTTGAACAGAGACTTGCGGAGGTGCTCCTCCAGAAGGGACTTCCAGCGAGAGTGTCGGCTTGGCGGAGGCTGTTGGCTTCGTCGACCGCGTCTGCGCGTATGCATCGGCAGCGCTGCAGCAGTCGACGGCGGCACTGCAGAAGTCGACGGAGGCCTTAGCGACTGTGCACCGGAGTATCTTTCCCAGCAAGCCGCCACCAGCTGCTGTTGACGCACTCGCAGCTCCATTCGAAGGCAATTCGAATGTCCTGGCGAACTTCACGCGCACGCAGACGGTACGCGGCTCCGAGCTCACTTTCCAGCTACTTCTTGGTCACCAAGTCGTGGGTGATTTTGAGAAGGTTGTCAGCGACTTCCCTCGGAAGCCTGATGGCAGGACCGCGTCCCTTAGCGGTGTGAAGGTGCAGGCGAGTCAGCTAGCTGCGAAGTTGGTCGCCACCTTCGAGAAGAGGATTGCCAAAGCTGCAGAGTTGGCTGCTAGGAAGAGCCGTTCCCAGTCGGAGTCTGTGATGTAGACTCCGTTCTTTTAGGATTCTTCTGTTTGTAGTTCTTGAGTCTGTAATGCACTTTATATTGTGCGAGTGAACATGTTGATGATGAATTATGTTGATATCTGGCTTGGATGAATTATGTTGATTCTTTTCCTGGTTTTACGCTGTCAATTCTTGGCAGTCTGATATGGGCGAAGCTCCTGATGTTGTTGGAATGACCGACGCGGATGATGAGGAGGACACCACATCGGCTGCGCCTAATCGTCGCGGCCGTCGAGCTCCTCCAGCTCCTGTGTGAAGCGTAAATGGCCAGAGAGTGATCACCTTCATGAGGAATAAGGTGTTGGAGCTCGAGTCGAAGCTGAAGAGTGCTGAGTTGGAGCTGGAGCGATTGAGGTCGCAGCCCGTTGCGCCGTTCTCCCAGCGTGAGGAGTTTCTGCTTGGCGAGATGGACTTGATCAGTCGACAGCTGCAAGGTTGGCCTTCTAGCGTTTTTGCTTCGGCTTCTGTGTCTTCCTGCTATGCTTAATGCTTGGCCTTGATGCAGATGTGAACTCTGACTGTAAGGCTGAGCAGCTTCGAGTGGATGAGCGAGTAGAGAAAGAGGCCGCCGGTGATTCACCCGAAGCGCGCCAGTTTTGGTCGAACAGATCCAGAGGTAGTGTACTGGCACGAATGCTGGATCGCACCTGGCAGGCTGCTGTGCTCTTGGAAGGTTGCAGAAAAACCCTCTGGCAGATCAACAAGGTGTACTTTCCTCACAACGAGCAGCCGAATGGACTGACTGCGCTTCTGGAGAGGTTCCGTGAAGGCAGTGCGTTGAAGGAAGTCGTGCACACTCAACTTGTTGCCGGGGCGAACGTGGCGCTGGCGTACGTTCGAATGCACCGGCCTAATCTTCCGCTGTACAAGGTGCTTGACGGCTTGCCTGGAGAGGGTGACTATGCCGATACTCTTGCAGCTGCGCGTCAGATGATCCAACAGGTCCAGAACTTTAGCGAGCATCTTGTAGGGCCACTTGATGCGCCAAAGGGCGAGCCTGTAGAATAAGAGCAGTAGAGTGCTGTTGCATAGCGTTAGCTTGTAAAAGAAATTTTTCCAAGTGGAAATATGAGTGTATGTATGTCTGGGTGGGGGTAGCCCCCGAGTTAGTAAATTGTATCTTGTAGACGTCTGTAGACCTGTATGGCGCAGCCCCCGAGCGGATCGAGTGCGGCCTAGGATTTTGAGTTAGACCTGTGCGGCGCAGCCCCCGAGTGCTTCGAGTGCAGCCGAGGTATACCGAGTCAGACTTGTGCGGCGCAGCCCCCGAGTGCGACGGGTGCGGCCTAGTACTTTGACCTGGACCTGTGCGGCGCAGCCCCCGGGTGCTTCGGGTGGCGACCTAGGTTTTCGAGTTGGACCTGTATGGCGCAGCCCCCGAGTGCGTCGGGTGATGGCCTAGGCTTGACTTAGACCTGTGCGGCGCAGCCCCTGAGTGCTTTGGGTGGTTGCCTAGGTTTTTGAGTTGAACCTGTATGGCGCAGCCCCCGAGTGCGTCGGGTGCGGTCTAGGTTTGTCTTAGACCTGTGCGGCGCAGCCCCCGAGTGCTTCAGGTGACGGCCAAGGATTTTGCGAGTGACCTGTATGGCGCAGCCCCCGAGTGCGTCGGGTGCGACCTAGGCTTGACTTAGACCTGTGTGGCGCAGCCCCGAGTGCTTCGGGTGGCGGCCTAGGATTTCGACTTGAACCTGTATGGCGCAGCCCCCGAGTGCGTCGGGTGCGGCCTAGGTTTGATTTAGACCTGTGGCGCAGCCCCCGAGTGCTTCGGGTGGCGGCCTAGGATTTCGACTTGAACCTGTATGGCGCAGCCCCGAGTGCGTCGGGTGCGGCCTAGGTTTGACTTAGACCTGTGTGGCGCAGCCCCCGAGTGCTTCGGGTGGCGGCCTAGGATTTCGACTTGAACCTATATGGCGCAGCCCCCGAGTGCCTCGGGTGCGGCCTAGGTTTGACTTAGACCTGTGTGGCGCAGCCCCCGAGTGCTTCGGGTGGCGGCCTAGGATTTGAACTTGAACCTGTATGGCGCAGCCCCCGAGTGCCTCGGGTGCGGCCTAGGTTTGACTTAGACCTGTGTGGCGCAGCCCCCGAGTGCTTCGGGTGGCGGCCTAGGATTTCGACTTGAACCTGTATGGCGCAGCCCCCGAGTGCTTCGGGTGGCGGCCTAGGTTTATGTTGCTTTTTGACTGAAAAAGTAAAGGGGAGAGCTTGTTCCATAAATCACTTCATTGATTTTTGCGAGCAGGCCGCCTCATTAAAACCCTTCCAGTCCCCTCAGGTACCCTGGTAAGGGAAAGAGTGCGTCTGAAACCTGCCGCCTTGACATGTATGCTTTGTTACAACAGGGGAGTCGACTAGGCATAGAAGCGTCGCAGCTGCGCAACATTCCATGGGTTGTGGCAGACTGTTCCTGTCTTCGAGTCCTTCAGGCGGTAAGCTCCTCCGCCGATTGCTTCTGTCACAATGTATGGGCCCTCCCATGGGGAGGCGAGCTTGTGCACCTTCTTCTGTTTGAGGCGAAGGACCAGGTCGCCTGGAACGAAAGCTCTTGGCCGCAGTCGCCGTCCGTGGTAGTTGCGCAGGTCCTGCTGGTACACGGCTGAGCGGGTGAGGGCGATGTCGCGTGCTTCGTCCAGGTGTCCATGTCGTCCTCGAGTGCTTCTTCTGCGTCAGACTCGTCGTAGGCCACCACTCGAGGTGCGTCGAACTTGATGTCGCAGGGCATGACCGCCTCTGCACCATAAACCATGAAGAATGGCGTGTACTGGGTTGATCTGTTCGGTGTTGTGCGTAGACTCCAAAGCACAGACGGCAGCTCTTCGACCCAGGCGCCTGCAGCGCGCTCAATGGTACTCGCAGGCGCTTCTTGATGCCTTTGCAGACTAGGCCGTTGGCCTTTTCGACTTGCCCATTGGATTGCGGGTGCGAGACTGATGCGTAGTTGAGCTTGATGCCTTGTTCGGAGCAGAAGTCCTTGAATTCTTCGGCTGTGAAGTTCGTGCCGTTGTCGGTGATGATGCTGTTCGGCACCCCGAACCTGAAGATGATGGACCTGATGAAGTTAACTGCTGAGGATGCAGTCGAACTTGTGATGGGCACGGCTTCGATCCATTTGGTGAACTTGTCGACTGCTACCAGGAGGTGAGTGTGCCCCCCTGGCGAGGATTTCTTGAGTGGACCCACCATGTCGAGCCCCCACTGAGCGAAGGGCCAGGCGAGTGGTATGGTCTTCAGTGCCGATGCTGGCGCGTGCGGCTTGTTGGCGAACTCCTGGCAGCCGAGACATTTCTTCACGAGTTCTTCGGCATCTTGCATTGCGGTGGGCCAGTAGAACCCGGCTCGCAGGCTTTGGCACCAAGGCACGACTGCTGGCGTGATGCCCGCAGGTGCCTGTATGAATTTCGAGTAGGATGGCTTGACCGTCGACTGGATCAACGCACCTTTGCAGGACTCCTGAGATGCTTCGCTTGTATAGCTCCCCCTTGATGATGGTGAAGCCTTTCGAACGGCGAATAATGCGCTTGGCTTCGACTGAGTTGACTGGCAGTCTCTGGTGCAGCATGTACGCCAGATATGGGCTCGTCCAGGTGGGCTCGATGAGCAGAACCTCCATTGGCTCCTTCTCTTTGCCTGGCGGGTCGGCGGTGCTCGTTGATGGTGTGGAGGATCCGGGCGTGGGTCGAAGTTTGACAGACCGCTGCGTGATGCGCTCAAGGAAGACGCCGGGTGGCACCTGCGCCTTGTCTGAGCCCAGGTTGGCGAGGGCGTCGGCTTCCTCGTTGCTTTCGCGGCCGATGTGCCGCAACTCGCAGCCGTCGAAGGTGCCCTCCAGCTGGTTGTACAGGTCTCTGTAGGCGATCATGTTGTCGGCGATGGCGTCACAGGCTTCATGGTTTGCTGCACGACGAGGTAGGAGTCGCCGTAGATCATGAGGTGAGTGGCGCCGCAGTTCTTGGCCATTCGCATGCCATGGATTAGGGCTTCGTACTCAGCCTCGTTGTTGGAGGGTGTTGGGAAGTCCATCTGTAGCACGTACTTCAGCTTGTCGCCTTTGGGGGAGATGAGGATGACTCCTGCCCCGGCTGATCTGAACTTTTTGGAGCCGTCGAAGTACATTGTCCATGCGTTGGACAGGTCGGGGACATCTGGCAGCTGGGCTTCTATCCACTCGGTGGTGAATTCTGGGAGCACTTGGGCCTTGATTGACTTCGGGTGAGCGTATTTCAGCCCCCAGGGTCCTAGCTCGACGACCCACTTAGCGACTCGTCCTGTCGCGCATTGGTTGGTCAGGATGTCGGAGAGCCCGGAGGAGCTTACCACCGTGATCGGGTGCTCGGAGAAGTAATGGATTACTTTCCTTGAAGTCATGAAAACTCCGTAGGCCAGCTTCTGGTAGTGCGGGTAGCGCTGCTTGGACAGGGTCAACACCTCGCTAAGGTAGTAGACGGGTCGCTGAACAGGGTGCTGTGTCCTTCTTCTTCTCGTTCGACTACGAGTACCGTGCTGACCACCCTGTTTGTGGCTGACACGTAGAGGTATAGCGGCTCGTTCTCCAGTGGAGCCACCAGTACTGGGGAAGTCGTGAGTGTTTTCTTGAGTTGGTCGAACGCGACTTGCGCTTCTTCTGTCCACTCGAACTTGTCTGTCTTTTTCATCAGTTGGTAGAAAGGCAGGGCCTTTTCTCCCAACTTACTTATGAACCGGCTGAGAGCTGCGACTCGGCCGGCTAGGCGTTGCACCTCGTGAAGCTTGGTCGGTGCTGGCATTGCGAGTATGTTTTGCACCTTCTCAGGGTTGGCTTCGATTCCTCTTGCAGAGACGAGGTACCCAAGCAGTTCTCCGGCTGGCACGCCGAAGACACACTTGTCTGGGTTCAGCTTGATCTGATACTCGTCGAGGGCGGCGAAGACCTTGCGGAGGTCGGCGATGAGGGTGTCCTCCTTGCGGGTGGTGACGACGATGTCGTCGACGTAGACTTGGACGATCTGCCCGATGAGCCCTTTGAGGCATGCTTGCATTGTGCGCTGGTACGTGGCACCAGCGTTCTTCAACCCGAAGGGCATCGTCTGGTAGCAGAAAACGCCGTCGGGTGTGATGAATGCTGTCTTCTCCTCATCGTCGACGTTCAGTCTGATCTGCTGGTAACCTGAGTAGGCGTCCAGGAAGGACAGGCGTTCGCAGCCTGCAGTCGAGTCGATGATCTGATCTATCCGCGGGAGCGGGAAATGGTCCTTGGGGCAGCATTTGTTGAGGGCGGTGAAGTCGACGCACATGCGGAGTTTCTTCGTCTTCTTCTTCTCCACTAGGACTGGGTTGGCGACCCAGTCCGAGTCCTTGATCTCTCGGATGAACTTGGCATTCAGCAGTCGATCGATTTCTCTGCTGATTTCGTCTCGCTTGGGCCCGGAAAAGCGTCGCATGGCCTGTTTGACGGGTCTGGCGTCCTTGTGGACCTTTAAGGAGTGCTCGGCGAGGTTCCTGGGTATTCCTGGCATGTCAGAGGGTTGCCATGCGAAGATTCTCCAGTTCTCACGTAGAAACTCGACGAGCGCGCCTTCCTATGCGGGAGTCAGACTCGACGATACTTTGACCGTCTTGCTGGCGTCAGTCGGGTGGACCTGATGGGTCGTTGTGTCGTCAGCCGCGTTGAAGGCAGCGTCCTTGGCTGGTTTCTTGCGGGCTGGGAAGATGGTCTTGTCGTTGTCGACTGCCATTGCCTCGAAGTGCTCTTCGACTCCGAAGAATTCGGAGATCTTGCTGAACTCGCGGTCGCAGCTGTTGGAGCGGTCGAAGTCGCCGTGCACCGTGATGACGCCCTTGGGTCCAGGCATCTTGAGCATGAGGTAGGCGTAGTGAGGTATCGCCATGAATCTGGCGAAGGTTGGGCGCCCGAGTATCGCGTGGTACTGCGACTTCCAGTCGACTACCTCGAAGTCGATCGACTCCCTCTTGAAGTTTTCGGGTGTGCCGAAGATGACATCGAGTGTGATCGTTCCCATGGGCGTGACTGCTTGCCCTGGTACTATGCCATGGAAGGTAGTCTCTGATGCTGCCAAGTCCGTCGTTGGCCTGTTTATCCTTCTGAGGGTGTCGGCAAAGATGATGTTAATGCCACTGCCTCCGTCCATGAACACCTTTTTCAGGGTGTAATCTCCGATCAGAGCTTCGACTACCAGAGCGGCGTGCCCGGGTCGTGGTACTGCAGGCGGGTGATCTGCTCTGGAGAAGGTGATTGGTGTTCTGACCTCTCAGGTAGTCTGGTACCAGGGTGGACAGGTGATGGCTTGGAAACTTGGCGGTGATGAGCTTCTGAGTCCTGTTTGAGGGGCGCCCTTCTGTATCATGTTGAGTTGTCCGCGTGCCGCTGGATATGCGTCCTGGATCACCGGTGGGGCATCTTGCTGCGGCTGCTGCTGCTGCAGAAAGGCTCCCGCCGCCTGTGCTGGATTGGCGACTGCGGGTGCTGCCTGGATGGCTAGCTGCGCGGCTGGCTGCGCTGCGGGTGCTGGAGTGACTATCTTCTGCATGGCTTCGTATATTTTGCGTGCCTTTCGACAGTCCTTCAACAGGTGGTTGGATCCCCACTTGCCCGTTTCCGGGTTCCTGAACATGTGGTGCCTGCAGGGTTGTTCCAGCTCTTCCGCTGGGCTTAGAGTGCGTTTCTGCCACTCGCGTTTATGGCCTCCGTCGCTGCGGTAGCTGCTGCCGCCGCTTCGGTTGTACTGCCCCTGGCTGTATTGGCGACTCTGGTCACCGCCGCTTCGACTGTACTGTGCATGGCTGTATTGGCGACTGCTGTCGCGCGCTTCATCCTCACGGGGGGTTTGGAATCCCGCCGCTACTAGCTCGATTGAGTCGTTGCCGTTGTAACGCGGCTTCTTGTGGCGCCCTTCTCGCCAGTTGCTTGGTCCGGCTTCGTCCTTCGGGGAGTAGTGTGAACTATTGCGGACCGAGTCCTCTCCGTCTGCCCACTGGTTTGCTATCTTCATGACCTCGATCATGTTTTTCGGCCGGAGCCTACCAAACTCCTCGCGGAGGTCGCGGCGGGAGACGCCGTGCATGAAGGCATCCATCACTCGGTCCTCCGAGGCGGTCTCCATGGTGTTGCGGAGCAGGTCCAACGCTGGATGTATGACCGGAGCGGCTCGTCTCGTCCTTGCTTGCATGCTTGTAGTCGACGAACGTCGTCGGTCTCGAGTACGTCCCCAGGAAGGATTTAACGAAGGCCTCCGCGAACTCGTCCCACGTCCTGAAGGCGTTCTTGGGTTGAGTGTTGAGCCACCCGCGTGCAGAGCCCGTGAGCATCAGCTGGATGTACTGCATGGCCGTAGTCGAAGTACCGCCCTGGCAGCTGCAGGCTATGAGGTAGTCTTCTAGCCAGAGTCTCGGGTCCTGCTTCCCGTCGTACTTGACTGCTTCTGCCGTGAGCTTGAAGCCCTTGGGCATTCTTGTGTCGCGTATGTTGAAGCTGAAGCATGCGGCGCCGCACGGCTCGTAGTCGCCGTCGTTGCGGTCGTAGTCGAGTTGGACGTGCTGGTCGGCCGTGGATGCGGCTGCGGTCTACCGTCCTTTGTGTGATGACGTTGCGGAGGTCTTCACCTGGCTGCGGTTGTCGCAGTTGTCTTGTCGCCGGGGCTGCGAGTGCTGCGGGCTCGTGGTCGCGGCGATCTCGATCTTCTCGCTTTTTCTTGGCGCCTTGTTTACCAGTGCGTCTTCGAGTGCCTTGATAGACATGATCTGCTGCTTGTGGAGGAGAGCGCGCGAGTCGCCCTCAGGCGGCTGTGTCAGCCGCAGGTATGTTTCGACTGCCATGAGTGCGGCTCCGGGTGTCTTGGGGACGGGTATCCGTCTGCGTCTTCTATGTATGATGACTCGAGGTTGCGGGTGACTCTAGCGCGGTCGGCCTCCGTCATCAGGGGCACGCGGGCTCTGTGGCGCCTTGCTCCTTGTGAGACCTCTGTTGAGGCAGTGAACGAGTAAGCGGCCCTCCTGGCGCTCGACGCGTCGGCCTCCTCCTTGCGTCGGAGGAGCTCGGCCTTCTCTGCGCGGAGTCGTTCGCCTTCCTTCCGCAGCAGGTACTGGACCGCCATAAGGTCCTCCCGGGGTGCGTCCGGTGGGGGTACGTGCCTTCCTCGACGTGCTTCAGGGCTTTGATTGCCATGTCGCGGGTGATGGTGAGTCGCGTCACCTGGTCCGGCATGACCACCTCCAGTGGGTATGCGGGTTCGTCGTCGTTGCCCTGCGGCCTCTGGCCGATCATGAAGACTTGCGCGGGGTAGATCTGGGCAGCGGGATGGATGCTGCCACTGCTGCTTCCTTCGTCCGAGCCGTGCTCGGAGTCGAAAATGGCGCACGTGGTGGACCACAGTCGCCGCCGAGGCTCCTTCCCTGGAGTTTCGCGATCTTCGCCGCGGTCGTGAGGAGTGATGTCGCTGTTGTCGACGTGGGCGCGATTGGCTTGTTGACGATCTTGTAAGTCGATGGAGACGCGAGTGGCGCGGTATAGAGTGACGCGACCTCCGTTGCGCGCGAGGGTGTGGTCGACGTAGTCGAAGTTGACGTAGATCTTGGCCTTGCCAGCGACGCGATCGAGGTAGTCGAAGTAGACTCGATCCGCGCGGTGGTCGACGAGGTGGTCGACGTAGTCGTAGCAGATGCGATCCCGTGGTAGCCGGAGACGCTGATGGCGCGGCCGCGTTGGGCGCGATCTCTGCCGCAGCGGAGGCGGTCGGAGTAGTCGAGGCGGACGCGATCTTCTCAGCAGTCGAAGATGTGCCGCCGCAGTCGCAGCAGATGCGATCTCCGCAGCAGGTGGGGGCGTGGTTGGCGCAGGCGGCAGATGCGGGTGCCACCGCCGCGGGGGTGCGATCGCCGTGGATCTGAGTACTCCACAGCTGTCTACGAAGTAGTGCATGGTACCGAAGGTGAGGCACATACCTACGTGCAGATCGGCGTACACCGAGCGGTGGGCCGGCGGGTGGAAGGTGTACTCGAAGGAGCCGAAGCAGATTGGCTCCTTGGTGATGCAGACGTCGGTCTTCAAAGTTGATGGAGCCGGTGCGACCATGGTTCCAGCGCTCGTTCTTTCCCACAGACGGCGCCAATTGACGAGGTGTGGACTCGGCAAATCCTGGGTTGAGTACCCCGGGTTGATTGAGGGGGAGAGAGATGAGCGCTGGTGATCACGACGGCTGACAAGCAAGGCGTTTACCCAGGTTCAGGCTCCCGGAGGATAACACCCTACTTCCTGCTTGTCTGGTTATTGATGGTGAGCTGTGGCTACAATGGCGAGATGGCAATCTCGCTAGGGTTTGTGTGGCGGCTATGAGCGTACCCTAGACGAAGGACCCTCCTAGCCTTTATATGGTAGGCTAGGTCTCAGGTGAACGGTGCCGATGGCGCTTACAAGCATGGCGGGGTCGCATGACCTAGCGTCGACTATCTTGGGCCGCACGTCGTCCTCCTTGGGCCTTCCTTGGGCCCTCGTCATAAGGCTGATGGGCTTGGTGTGACCCAGGTATCCCCACCGTGGGGTAGTCGAAGAGTGACCCCACGACACCCGTATTACCAGCCTGCTGAACAAGGCAAGCGTAATCCCCCCTCTGAGCATGTCTCCTCCTATGTTTTCCGCAAATATTTTCTCCAGTATAATATTGCATGCGGTTCCAAATGTCAATTTGGTTGGATTAGAGTATCCTATTAGTTGCATTATTTTTCTGATGTCATTACCTGTTTCCCTCCTAAATATCCATAGGATTGCTTTGTTGGCCTGAGTTACTTGACTATGTTATGTATATGCTTAGCCATGCTTAGTAAATGCTTAGTTGTCCGGTGGATATTTCATTGTTGGAACTGTTGATGGAATGTCCGGATGATGGTGGAGAAATATGGATACCGATAAATAAACATGCTTAAAGGCGGGGATGAGAGGCTGCATGGAATGTGGTGGGTTGTCTCGTTCTCGCCGCCTAAGTGCGAGTTCTCCCCTTCGAGCCAAGACTGAGCGTGCTTCCATCGGTGGGCCTATGGGATCCCTATCGACCAACTAACTTGGGCGGGGCTAGCCAGGGTCCTCTAGTTTGAGCTTCCATTTGTGCGTGCGTGAAGATGGTGGTCTGGACTGGGATGAGGATGGTGGTGTTTAGGAAAATGAGTGGCCACGGGGCAGGGTGTTGGAGGCACTGAACCTATCCCGTCCTCACTGATGATCCTGGGTTAGTCTCAAGCGAGGTAAAGTTTGTAACCGCTCCCACTCAGCCGGCTTTCCCCGGAAGAGAGCTAATGTCAGGCAATGAGCCGGACGGTACCGGTGGTTAAAAATAGTACACCCCTGCAGGGTAAATCTTTTCGAAAAGCCGTGTCCACGGTTACGGACGACTTGGTGCCGAATTCAGAGACCATAGAAAACTTGAACGGAATGATTAAAATCTGAGTACTAAAGGCTGACTTCCTCGAGGGTGATTCGGGGAGGTGCCTTTGTAGACAGGTGCAGTGTTGGATGGTGGTTGTTGTTGAAGATGATCAGAAGAAAAGAGTTTACTTCTTACCCCCTTTGAAAATATTCTGATTAGTCGATGCCTTGGAGTTATGTCTTTTCTAAAAGAAAACTAGCCTTACGCAAAACAGCCATACAACCTTTGTAAGCCAATCATCGAGCTAGTAGCTCTAGTAATCTTGCTGAGTTCGTTGAACTCAATGTTGCTTTGTTGATTCTTTCAGAGGAGGACTTCATCGACCTTGAAGGTGGGTTCTTTGTGGACGTCGACGAGTAGTCTGGGGTTCCCAGGTGGCAGCTTGGGACATCTCCGGGACAACTGGTGCTGGGAATGTTTATCTGTAGGCCTCTTAGGCCATAACTTGGATCTTGTTGTTTATAACAACTTAATTCACTTATGCATGATGTACTGTTGGGTCTGTGACCTCTGGTTGTAATATTTGCTATCTTTCTCTATTATAAGAGTTGAACTATAATGCTTTGAGTCGTAGAGTCTGTAATGTGCTAGTTGTTCCACAAGTGTTGATCTCTCTATTATGCATTGATAGTTGTGCCTGTGTTATGGCATCACTCGGGGTGTTGCGTTGCCGATGATCCATGCCGAGCACGCATGCCAAAGGTTTTGGCCTGGGAGTGGTAACCCAGTAACCTCCGGTTGTATCGCATGACCAGTGACACACAGCATCATTGTATAGTTCCGCGGTCGGGGCGCCACAAACTAACCTGGTCACTGTCCTGGCGACGGGACGAGCTAGGCATATGGCCAACATGACCATGATACGATGGGGTCTGTGGACTCTGTGAACCAGGAGTACGGGTGCCAGGAGTAGAGTGATCACCACCAATTAGGAGAGCACCACTGGTAGTACCAGGAAAGAAAGCATTGGATGCACTTGATCCCTGCCAGTTTGAGCAAGATAGAGTAACTACAATTGTCCAAAAAATGATCCCTGGTTCCTTGCAAGTTCGTGAAGAGTCGACTAACCGGAGTAGATGTGCCACATGCCAAGAATTCTTCCAGCGTTGGCAAGACTGGGAACGGTGGAGGTAGTGGTGGTGCAGGTCCCAACCGTGGAGGAATCCCATTACTCGCAAACTCGGTCATCGCCTACAGGTTTATTATGAAACGGTCATGTCATGCATCGCAAAGACGAAGGTTAAAAGTGGCCAAAGTACAAAAATACTGCTCTTTGCGACAATGGGCAACTAACCTTGCTGAATAGATACTGGTACTCCTGCACCAGAGCCTGAGCCGCCTGGTATTCCTTGAGATCTAAATTATATTGCCGTTGAAGCCTAGTGTAAGCTTCAACCTGCTGATCCTACAATATTCCATAATGAATCTCATCAGAATAGCCATGCAAGAACAAAAGTCGGAAAAGGGGGAGAAGATACTTACAGTGGCGGACCGCGAGCGTACACGATGTAGGGTAGACATACTCCCGCTCGGACTGGAAACTCGGACCTGTGAGTATGTCATGTCAGTCTCGAGTGTGCTGTCTGCAACCTTGTGGCGGCCATGCGGCTTGTCGTGTCCCGCCAAAATAACCACATTTGGATCAATATCTGCCTCTTCAGGATTAGAATCTTCCCCATGCTGCCTTCTAAACTCATCACAATATTCCAAGGCATACTGGGCAGTGTTGCCGTAGTGCGTGCACCGTCATTGGCAGGCGTCAACAGCTGACGGCCAAGCTTCCATGACCTCATTTCTGAGACCGGCTGCTTCAGTTGGGCCTCCTGCAACATCAAATTGAGAGGTTATGCATAAAATAGGAACATGCAAGGAAATGAAAGGAGGATGTTCCATGTATACAAGTGCTTCTTGAAGCGACAATCGCTCCGATTCCCTTGACAGTATGTTCCTTTATTGCCGCGATTGCTAGAGTTGGTATTGCTTGTGGCCAAGAACGCTGCATCTTCCCCTATCCACCTATCCACCAAAGCCGACCATGCATCGAGCTGACCATGGGCCCAATCAGGAATCACCTGAATAATCAAAATATAGCATTTTCTTAGCCCAGCAAATTAGCATGCCACCCAAACATACTTCATGTAAGAACTTTCTAGCTATTGCTATCCAAATACTTCAGTTTATAAACAGAAAAAGCTCACAGAAATTTGCCAGGCTGTAAAGCAGAACAGCAAGTTAAAAGTGATTTTGTCATGTTGGTGTTGATTCAACAGATAAGAAAAAGGCTGATACAATGGAAGCAAGTAAGTATATTACTCATCTTCATGGAATAAAAAGGGTGATACCATGGAAGCAAGTGATTTTGTCCTGCTGGTGTTGGATCAACAGATAAACTACTAGCAAGTAAGTATTTTTAGGATAGTACATAGGAATATTAAAAGGCAATTTTTAGGACAAGTTGTCGCAAGATTCCATCCGGTTGGCCCGAAGCGGGAGTTTCCACATCAGAGTGCATAAACTTCGTGCGGGATAAGTGTCGTATGTGAAGCGGGTCACACTTAGGAGTTTGTTGTCGACTCTTTTGATGTCCCACCACTGTTATAAACATATGTTTGGGACCCATGCATGTTTTTGTGGGATTCCGATGCTCCGTTTCCCCATTTCCGGCGAAACCCTAGCCCGTTGACCAAGAAGTCAACGTTTTCATCTACCCCTACCAACGGCGTCGAAAGGGGGTAGAGCAATGGATTTTTTTTACTTGGTTGTGTTTGGAAAGTACATAGGAATATTTGAAGTCAAGCTTTAGCACAAGTTGTCACAAGATTCTATCCGGTTGGCCCGAAGCGGGAGTTTCCACCTCAGAGTGCATAGTCTTCGTGCGGGATAAGTGTCGTACGTGAAGCGGGACACACTTGGGAGTTTGTTGCTGACTCTTTAGATGTCCCACCACAGTAATAAACATATGTTTGGGACTCATGCATGTTTTTGTGGGATTCCGATGCTCCGTTGCCCCATTTCTGGCGAAACCCTAGCCCGTTGACTAAAAAGTCAACATTCTCGTCTACCCCCTAGACCGGCGTCGAAAGGGGGTATAGCAATGGACTTTTGTACTTGGTTTTGTTAGGATAGTACATATGAATATTTGAAGTCAAGTTTTAGCACAAGTTGTCACAAGATTTCATCCGGTTGGCCCGAAGCGAGAATTTCCACCTCATAGTGCATAGTCTTCGTGTGGGATGAGTGTTGTATATGAAGCGGGTCACACTTGGGAGTTTGTTGCTGAATCTTTAGATGTCCCACCATAGTTATAAACATATGATTGGGACCCATGCTTGGTTTGGTGGGATTCCGATGCTCCGTTGCGCCATTTCCGGCGAAACCCTAGCCCGTTGACCAAAAAGTCAACGTTCTCGTCTACCCCCTAGACCGGCGTCGAAAGGGGGTATAGCAATGGACTTTTGTACTTGGTTGTGTTAGGATAGTACATAGGAATATTTGAAGTCAAGTTTTAGCACAAGTTGTCGCAAGATTCAATCCGGTCGGCCCGAAGCGGGAGTTTCCACCTCAGAGTGCATAGTCTTCGTGCGGGATAAGTGTCGTACGTGAAGCGGGTCACACTTGGGAGTTTGTTGCTGACTCTTTAGATGTCCCACCACAGTTATAAACATATGTTTGGGACCCATGCATGGTCTTGTGGGATTCCGATGCTCCGTTGCGCCATTTCCGGCGAAACCCTAGCTCGTTGACCAAAAAATCAACGTTCTCGTCTACCCCCTAGACCGGCGTCCAAAGGGGGTAGCGCAATAGAATTTTTTACTTGGTTGTCTTAGGATAGTACATAGGAATATTTAAAGTTAAGTTTTAGCACAAGTTGTCACAAGATTCCATCCGGTTGGCCCGAAGCGGAAGTTTCCACCTCAGAGTGCATAATCTTCGTGCGGGATAAGTGTCGCATATGAAGCGGGTCACACTTGGGAGTTTTTTGCTGACTCTTTAGATGTCCCACCACAGTTATAAACATATGTTTAGGACCCATGCATGGTCTTGTGGGATTCCGATACTCCGTTGCGCCATTTCCGGCGAAACCCTAGCCCGTTGACCAAGAAGTCAACGTTTTCATCTACCCCCTAGACCGGCGTCGAAAGGGGGTAGCGCAATATACTTTTTTACTTAGTTGTCTTAGGATAGTACATAGGAATATTTAAAGTCAAGTTTTAGCACAAATTGTCACAAGATTACATCCGGTTGGTTCGAAGCGGGAGTTTCCACCTCAGAGTGCATAGTCTTCGTGCGGGATAAGTGTCGTAGGTGAACCGGGTCACACTTAGGAGTTTTTTCCTGACTCTTTAGATGTCCCACCACAGTTATAAACATATGTTTATTACCCATGCATGGTTTGGTGGGATTACGATACTCCGTTGCGCCATTTCCGACGAAACCCTAACATGTTGATCAAGAAGTCAACGCTTTCGTTGACCCCTTAGACCGACTTCGAAAGGGGTAGAGAAATGGAATTTTTTTCCTTGGTTCTGTTAGTATAGGAGATTTAATTGCTTGAATCGGCAGAATTTTAACTAATGTTATTATTTTTAAAAGAAAAACAGGAAATTGTATGCCGACGGCCGCGTTGAATGTACCGCCGGCAAACAAAAAGATGGGCTTGATATATCGAGATGAGATCTCGAGTTTGGACAGATCTCCCCCTCCAC
Organism: Poa pratensis; assembly: GCA_947311845.1. NCBI lineage: Eukaryota > Viridiplantae > Streptophyta > Magnoliopsida > Poales > Poaceae > Poa > Poa pratensis. The sequence goes on from CAMZMU010000105.1 coordinate 24,257,738, forward strand.
GCCCGTGCTCGTGTCGCCGCCGCTCGCCTCCCCCTCCACGCCCGTGCTCGTCGCCGACACTCCTCCCCTCCACGTCCACGCCCGTGCTCACCGCTCGTCCCCTCCACGCCCACACCCGTGCCGCCGTCGTCCCGTTCCCCATCTCGGTGTCCCGGTCGTCCATCCCCTCCTCGCCCGTGGTCGTCGCCTCTCCCCTCCACGCAGGCAGCGAGGCCCGTCGCCATGAAGCCCGTCGTCGTCTGCCAGCTGCGCTGCCCATGACGACGGAGCCCCAAGGCCGGAGCTTCCTTTTGGCCGCCCCACTTCCAGAGTCTCCGCCTCCTCCAGCTATCCCATCTCCACAGGCTCCGCCTCCTCCGGCCGTCCCTTCTCCAACCGACATCGAGAGGTAAGGATCTTCTCTCCCTGCCTCGGGCTTGGCCGGCGGCGCCCTGACTTACTATCGCTGCTACCGGCGTGGACTGACACAACCATACGTGTTGTGTTTGTGTTGGGATTTGCTGCTGCGTGTGCGCATGATGTGAAGCAGGCTGCGTGTCCCGATTTTGGCATGAATTGTTTCCGGAATTGTGAGTGTAGGCTCTGAATCAAAGTAGTTTAGTTTCTTGATACAACCATGAGAACGTATAGTGATATTTGCTTACCTTTCTTTGCTTTTTTTCTAGTGTTCTAGTTCTGCAAATTCAAATGTTGTCTGTTGCTGAGATTGGAAATTCCATTAAATTGCTTGTTAGCACAATTCTTGATTCAGTTAGTGCATTAGTGCATAGAGATGTGGTGTTAGTGGCCTGAGTGGCCTGTGGCTGTGTACATATGTTTGGCCAGGGCACCTAGAACAAAAATGACCCACTTCTGTAATCATGTTTGCTTTCACTAAGAAAATATAGAGGAAAAGGTTGCAGGTTGTGTACTGATTCCATTTTGCTTTGATATAGAGAGGGATATGAGCACAAAGTCTGACACTATGAGCATCTCTAGTGAGGACAGTGGCTCATTTTCAACTGATGAACATTTGGGCTACGCTGTAGATGGACCAATGTTTATCAGGAGAGGTATGAAGAACATTATCAACAAATTGTTTATCCCTTGTTTATTACTGCTATGTAGTACATTGCCTAACATTTAGATATGATTTTGTTACATATAGGACCTCGTTTTAGGGGAACTCGCACCTTTGACAAGCATATGGTATTTGCAAGTGATATGTGGCTGAGAAGCTATCAAGTGGAGCAGTTGGTAGAGCTGGTTGACACTGCTCCGTCAGGACCCATTAAATATTATGTTTACAGGATGCCAGGATCTTCTGTAACGAAGAAAAGCAAGACGGTTAGATGTTGTTTACTTAAACATGCAAGTGTAATCTGTCTATTTGCTATCTAAAATACTATGTTTGCTATCTAATTGTTGCAATATTTCTCTTTGGACAGGAGTTTGGAGCTGAGTTCACCAAAGCAAACCTGAAACAATATCTTGCAAAGCCCTTGAAGGTCTGTGTTGAATGCAGTCCGGGCAAGACAACATTTGAAGTGACGATGAAGATGGGACTAACTAGGGAGAAGGCAATAATGACTACCGGATGGGCAAAAGCTATGGCTGAGTACAAGTTGAAGGAGGGGGACATAGTAGTCTTCATCTTCCAACCAGTTACGGGCAAGAACTATGGGCTTTATCTTGACTTGACGTAATTGGTCTAGAACTAGTTGGTCTACTAGCTAGTAATGTCGCATGTCATGAATCTGAACTAAGTGTCAAGTAGTAATGCTTATCAAGCTATGTAATGGTTATGTCAGGTTGCTATCTTGTATGAAATGATTCTATGAAATCAGGCTATCTTGTATGAAATGACTCCATGAAATCAAGTTATGCCCAGATTATGATATGTCAGGTCGTGTCCTTTTATGAAATGATTGTTCTAATTTTCTCTTACTGGTTTGGAATGATGCCCAGATTTTAACTTTTTTTTTGAAAGACACATAGCAGATATATATATAAGTGTTACACATGATTACCTAACAAGATACTAGAAATAGTTCATTGGCAAGGCTTGTTCCCCTACAAACTACATGCGTTGGGTTCGAATCCCAGGCCTCAATCTTTTTCTGGCAAGGCCTCAACCTTTTTCTGGCAATTTTGCAACACAACACAAAAAGATATGCCGACGGCTACCCTGACTTGGCCGTCGGCATACGTGCACCCTTTTTTCTGGCAAATTTGCAAAACAACACAAAAAGAATATGCCGACGGCTGCCCTGGCATGGCCGTCGGCATAGGTGCACGCCGTTACGTCGACTAACGCCAGTAAGGTGTATGCCGACAGGTAGAACTGTGCCGACGGCTGCCCTGGCACGGCTGTCGGCGTATAACATGTACGCCGACGGCTCTGTAGATGCCGACGGCTGGTATGTTCAAGCTGTCAGCATAGGTGCGGTATGCCGACGGCTATTTGTATGCCGACGGCCTTCCTCTGATGCTCGGCATATCCAACTGTATGCCGACGGCCCCGATAAAAGGCCGTCGGCATAAAAAGCCGTCGGAAACTGGTCGTTTTCCCTTAGTGAATAAGCTAAAGTTACAGCTAGCTGAGGATCGGTTAAGTCCAGACGCCGATAGACACGCCGCGCGCTAAATTTGCCTTTTGGAGAGTCTGGCGAGGTGAGAGTCTGGCGTGTTTTCCTACAGTCCGATGCGGGTTTTCCTTCCCATGGAATTCCTAGGTGGTTTGATGAACGATTTACCACTGTTACTGCCTTATTACTGGAGTCTTTGCACCACAAGAATCGAAGGATGCTCTTCAATGGCGACCTTTTTTTTGCTTTCATTCGACAAAATGTCTACCACGAGTTCGTACTGGCAAAAAATTGTGGACTAACACATCACATATCCACATACTTAGCTTGTCAACATTTTCCCTTTTCAGGCTACCATGTGTCATTTAATTTTATTTATGTAGTTGCTATTTAGTTTTTTTCCTATAAAATCGATTAAATACAGAAAGTCTGATTTTCAAGTTTTAATACGTGTTATAAAAAAGAAAGGAGTGAGCATAAGGGAATGAACTATTCGTCAAAAAAATCGCGTGGCACACGTGATAAGCTACCTCAAACAAACAAAAAACTATTCGTCAAAAAAAAACACTCGTTACCGAATAATTTTGGAAGGAAACTATACATGACTAACCTAACGTATAATTTTGAGGTAATAAAACTCCTCATGCAAATAGTTGTCCAACGGGAGCAAATTCATACGACTAGTTGAAAACTGGGACGGGATAGTCCACAAAATTGTCATGCGTGCAAGATTGGTCCAAGTCACGCACGGTGCAGACATGTAGCATATTTTGTTTTGATAAAAACCCTTGGGATTGAAACAAGTATGTGAACTTCTGTACGTTCCGGATATCTCCTTGTGGTTGTCATGGCCCTGGTTGCCGCCACGGTGGGTGCCGTGGTGCTGGGGGCGGCATGTGCATTTTCTAGTCTGATACGCCAATTACCCAACCTAAAAAGCTAATAGAGTGGTCAAATGTATTTTCTATGATTACACTTGAAATATTGTGTATATATATTTATCTCCATATTCTTCTCTAGCTGACTTATTATAAGACACAAGTCTACTATTTCATTATTTTGTTCCTATTCTGAATTGAGAAAATCCGATCCAATCCTTATTTGATTTAACATCTAATTTGTATTCGTATTCGACAACATCCATATTTACATCTATATTTTCTTTAGAAATATAAAAAAGGATGGGGAAAGGGACTATCTGATACGCATTCAATCCGTTTTTACCCATATACATGATTCTCACGTGTAGTCCTCATCGAGTAACATGTGAGAGGGGTTGTTGTAATGTATGTGGATTGCCCACATTGTTTCCATCAATTCACACATTTCGTTTTACTGGTTGGTGTGTGAAACTTGACAACAATAAGTTTTTTATAAAATACTTCAAGGAGAACCACACTAGTTATTACAAAAAAAATCAAAGGATATGACCCAAAAGTCGTACTGAAGCGTTCTATGGTATATAATAACAGAAAAAGAACGTGAGCTACCGTCACCGGCAACACCTGACTAAGAAAATTTCCCCAAAAGCAACAACGCTAGTAAAGGAAACTGCCCGGTACCATCACGGACTCGAAGAGAATATCAAGTGATACCAACCCCTTCCATGTTCCCATGCTCCCATTTCAAAAAAAAAATCAACTTTAATTGTTTCGAAAAATTTAGGAAAAAGTGTGAATGTTCACACATAATGTTTCTACAATATCCAAAAAATTCAGATCCAAAATCAAAATGCACATTGCAAAAAATACAAATCTAGCATAAATAGTGTCACAAAAAGACAAAATAAAATTGGACATTATTCACATTTGGATTTGTCCTTTTGTTTCTCAATTTGCCTTTTGAATTTTGGACCTGAATTTTTTTAAGATTGTACACATTCACAGTAATTTCTAGAATTTTTTTAAACAATTAAAATTGACCTTTTGAAATGGAAGCATGAGAACATGCAAGAGATTGGTATCAATACATATTTTCCCTAGAAAGGGTCATCAAACCGAAATCGCTGGGTGTTGTCGCGTGCCTCTACGTATGTCAGGCCAATACCACCATAACCCCCGGCCTTGACAAGACATCAAGCATTATCCTTGTATCATCGGTCCAGTCATGTCGTGGGGGCTCCAAAATCTATATATGCAGCATATACACATGCGGAGAAATTCACGACTGAAGATTTGCCACGTAGGGATAATGCATCCCTCTGCGTGCCCAGCTCCGTCACTGAACTCAACTCAACTCAGCCAGCTAGATCATGGACGAGAAGTAGGAGGAGTACCCCATAGATCATGGACGAGTATATACGATCGAGTACTCAATCGATCACTGATGGATCATGGGACGGATGAATGCGCGGAATGCAATAATGCAGATTGGCATTTATATACATATACCCTATATGTATACATTATCAGATACCCTATATGTATACATTATCAGCGTGGAATTATTATGCTATGTGTTGCGTGCATGGCCATGATCCTGGGTCGCAGAGAGACGAAGAAGCTACTCTTTCCTACTTGAGCTATAGCCAGCCATCGATGAGAGTGATCGACGGTGTCCTTGGAAAGAGCCAAACGGAATCATTATTTGATCGGTGTATAGTTCATTAATTGTTAGCTGGCTGTGGATGGAGTGGACGCCCTGTCCAAGAACATGGCCTCTAGGTGCACAGTCACTAGCCCGCAATATGTGCAAACAGTAGGTTCGTAGTACATGCATGCGTATTCCAACACGGCAAAGGCGCCGCCGATGCTACCTGAATGTTTCAATCACAAGCAAAGTTATACCTAAGAGCATCTCTAACAGATCCCCTAAAAGAGAGGAAATTTTTAAAATAACCTTCTTCTTACAGTTTTGGTCAAAGAAAAATGCACGGGATAGATACTTTCGGCATTGCTTATCGCGAACTCAATTATCTCACTATAGGTAACTGGATAGTTTCTCAAGGTATCATACTAGTATTAGGCAAACCTGGGGAACAGCCATGGTCGACAAATATAATTCCCAACACGGGAAATTATCTTACATAGTGCATGTTTATATTCCCTCGCTAAGTTGTTGGTAACACCGTACCCCTCAAAGCTCTGCAGTCACAAAACACAATTTCACATGAAAATATAAATTTGAATTCGGACTACATATGCAAATCAAATAGTAGCAACATTAAGAAACACGAGAGGAGAGACCTAGCTGCCATTATAGTAGCCAGCCAGTTACCGGCATCCAATAACGACGAGAAGATGGTAAGAGTCGGCATCGCTTGAGGCCGCAACTAGAGTTTCTCCTTGTGAGCCGCACATGGGACTAGACTCTTTCTCATTTACTAGCTAGGTAACTGGCATGTGGGGGTTGGGCGGTGCAACGATGTTGGCAATACGTCATGTTCGATACAATGCCTCATTTGCAGTGGCGCGCAACATGCTCGAGGAGAGTTAGTGCTTGCATTTATTTTTATTGCGTCATGAGGGACTTGGCATGTGGATGGGATCTTACCTTGATTGGATTGGATCCAGTGATAAGGATATTTCGCAATTTCAAGGACCAATTCATGCTCTATGGTATGAAGACCCTTGATCTTGCCTTCATGGGTCAGAGCCGGCAATAGTGATATGTGTGTGATGGCCTTTCTTGGAGCTGTAGTCCTCGATATTGGTGATTTCGACTTCACTGATTGATTCTAGCAACAATGTCATGCAATAGTGTCTCGTGCATTGGTACTTTCTCTTAGGAGTGAAAATATTTGATCTAGCATTTGCGTGTAAGTGTGTTTGATCGGGAACCATCAAATTATTCATCGTACGTGCATCACCTCCTTCTTGAAGGTGTCTCAAAAGACATCGATTTGCTCCACAGGTGAGTGCTCTTTGTATGGCCTTCATTGGTTGTGTCCATCTTTGATGATGGGTAGTTTCTAGGTGTTGAGCTTTCATATTCTTGTTGTGTGTTATGGACTTATGGTTGGCTCCGCCAAAAGTGGACACATTTTGACAATTTTTTTTTTCAAGAACACGCGCGAGAATCGCGTGTCTTATATTATTAAGATAGAGAAGCAACATTTACAGATTTTCAGAATGCAAGTCACAGGCGACTAGGTTCAGTACCCACACACAGTTCTCTATGAGATTCTATCTCTCAATCTTCCACATAAGCCCGCCCGTTTCCACTGCTGGAATTCAGCTTTAATCTGTCGACACACTTGTGATACATGGGAGGAGATGTGATCAAAAACCCTGCTATTCCTCTCCAACCAAATGGCTCTGGCCGTGAGCAGGATGAGGCCGTTGATCTCCTTGCGCTCCTTCCTAGGTACAACATTTGAAATGGCCTGCCACCAAAGAGTTGGGGAGGAGTCTGCTGTTGGGGTGAACCTGTGCAGTCTGTGAGAGAGTAGGATCGTGTACCAAACCTCCCTTGCGAAGACGCACTGCAGGAGAAGGTGATCACCAGTTTCTTGCTGCTGGCTGCAGAGTGGACAGTGTGTCGGATGCTAAAGCCCGCGCCTTGCAAGCCTATCTGCAGTCCATAAACGATTCTTCAATGCCATCCACATATGAAGTTTGTGGAGTAGCGGAGCCCCTGCCTTCCACAATTCAGTGGCGCAGGGAGCTTGTTCACGGCCAAAGAAGAAGGCCTTGTATGCAGATTGCGCCGTGTAGGCACCATTCGGGGAGAGGCGCCAAGTGATCTGATCAGCCTCATCTGCTCTGAGCTCTTGATCCCTAATGCTAGACCATAGCTCGACGAACTCCACAACTGCTGGTACCGGGAGTGCTCCTCTAATGCCACGCACCCAAAGATTGTTGTCCAAGGCCTCTGCAACAGACAGGGATCTCACACCCGGCCTGACGAATTGCATCAGATTTGGGGCAATCTGTTCTATGCTGCGGCAATCAATCCAAGGATCGTGCCAGAAACGCAACCTCCGGCCATCCCCAAGTATGCAATGCACAGCAGTCTGAAAAAGTTACTCGGCCTCTGATGGAATAGAGAAGGGGAGACCCTGCCACGGTTTGTCTCCGTCAGTTAATTCCAACCATCGCCAACGCATTCGCAAAGCCATGTTCAGCAGCCGCAAGTTTTTTTATGCCGAGTCCACCCAGGTCCTTAGGAGTGCAGATGGTTTGCCAAGCCACTACACAATGTCCACGTCTGGCTTCAGTTGTTCCTGACCAGAAGAAGCCCCTCAAAAGCTTTTCAGCGCATGTCAGAAACCAAGGGGGAAGATCCAGAGAGAGCATTGGATAGATGGTGGAAGCCGTGAGTGTTGTATCCACTAGAATCAACCTGCCACTCTTCTGGAGCAAAGCAGCCTTCCACGTGGGCACATGCCCTGCAAGCTTGTCCACCATTGGTTGGAGTTGGGTTTTGGAGAGCCGAATCGGTGATAGGGGTAACCCTAGGTACTGCAGGGGGAGGGCTTCATAGGACATGCCAAGATGTTGATAATTGGCTGCAAATCCATGCCTTCACAGCGAATAGGAGTGACTGAGCTCTTTGTTAAGTTGCAGTGCAGGCCCGAGGCGATCCCAAATACTCTGAGCAGCTCCAGGGCTGCGTTGGCTTCTTGAATTGTCGGTTTGATCAAGAGCATGACATCATCTGCATATACAGATAGGCGATGCTTGACACCAAGTTGTTCCATCGGTTCAAAGATTCCAGCCTCCTCCGCCAACCTGAATACCGCATTGAGAACATCCACCACCATTACAAAGGCCATTGGTGACCAAGGGTCACCTTGCCTCAATCCACGGGCATGCCAAAATTGTGTCCCTGTTGTGCCATTGACGAGGACTTGCGTGTTGGCAGATGCCAAAAGAAGTGAGCACTTGGCAAGCCATCGAGGGCCAAATCCACGGTGCCTCAAGATTTCAAGAATGAAATGCCAAGCTACAGAGTCAAATGCCTTCGCCACATCGAGTTTCAGAAGCAGGGCTGGTTTCTTCTTCCTGTGAAGCACACGAATTGACTGTTGAACCATAAAGAAATTGTCTTGTATGGATCTTCCCCTGATGAAAGCGCTCTGATTCTGGTTTACTAACTCAGGCAAAGGATTTGCCAGCCTTGTTGCCAACGCTTTGGACACAATCTTCGAGAAACTGTGGATTTTGACAATATTTAGTTGTCATCTTTCTATTTTAACCCAATTTTCTTAGTTGTCCATCATTTGAAATGAATTTGAAGGTTGCCTACATCAATTGATGCAGAGGCCGGAGTTAAAACTCTTTACAAAAACCTAGCAGCTTATATAAGAAAACATAGAGGAAATGTTTTCTCTCTTGGCTAATTATTTTGGTCTCCTAACCGGAGTTGTGGAGAAAACAACCCACTGTTTATAGTTCATCTGGTTCCATCAACGTCTCCCAGTCATCAATTATTCCCTCCATCACATAATATAAGACGTTATTACAACCAATGTAATCGCTCCGTCACAGTTTACAGGGAACACACGTAGTTTAAGAACACATTTTGACCATTAATTTAGTCAACAAAATTTAATTTATATCACAAAAATTATATCATTAAAAAACATATTTTCAATATAAATCCAATGGTATAATTTTTGTGACATATAATTTATATTTTTTGAACAAATTTAATGGTCAAACTATTTCTTAAACTGCATGTGTACCCTGTAAACAGTGACGGAGCGAGTAGGAAGGAAATAGCAAATTGAAGACGAGTAACATATTTGTCCCCCTCCATGATCATTAGCTTCCTCAACACGGACTCTGTATCGTTACCATTCCTGCAGTTTTGTGATCAGAGGAAGACAAGGAGTCAAAAGGGAAGAAGCATGAGCAAGTTAAAAATAACCTTACTTCTCTCTTAAAGTAAAAAAAAAGCTTACTTCTCTCTCTCAAAGTGTTTTTCCGCGCAGCAGCTTGCAGTATGCGAAACTTCGGTCTAGAACAGTAGCACCATATACACCAAATCAAAATGTACAAGAAAAAAAGCTGAAGAACAAGAAAAAACACAAAAAATTTGTACAATGGATCGCCTATCTTTTTCAGCTTCTTAAATCAACCAACAAAAAGGGAAAAAACACATGTCCCGCAAAAATGTAAATCAAGCTGAAGTCCAATACCCTATCGGCAAGGGTTCAAATTATGACGCTCATGTTTCCACACACTGTGAGCATTCAGAAATAACTTTAAATGTTTACCTTTGGTCCCGTCAACTGTAGCATGTGATTGATCAGGAGTGTGTGTATGTCTGGGCACGCACGCGTTACTCCTCTTTGCAATTGCTAGGAAGTTGTTTGGACCGTAGAATCTCATTCTTTTCCCGACAGATGGTAATGGCTTAACATTAAGAAGATATCAACTTAATACCACAAAGAAAAACCTCACAAAAAAACTCAAGACCATGAGCAGCTCGAGACATATTAACGATGCACACAAATAATTTATTAAAAGAAAAAAGAACAATATGAAAACCAAGATCTAAACCACACAATAACCACATCGATATCAACCATTGCGTTCACACCATACATGTCGCGAGAAGATTCTCCAAAAGCAATGTCTTCAGAAAGATAATGGTACACAAGAGTCATCGTTGCCTCAAGTCAAAGACTATCAGGCTGTGTTTGGATGCACTGAATTGGGCTTGGTATTGGAGAATCTAGAATTGGGGCCTCAATTCTTGCGTTTGGATGTGCTGTGAATTGGACCCTGGAATTGGCCAACCAATTCCGCGCGGGGTACCCACCGAGCAAATAACAGGCGAGGCGTTTCCGAGCTCCAGACCTCGGAAACGTGCTCGGAAACGTTCGACCCAGCGGAGACCCACCTTATCCTCGCGCGGCGACGACGGGAGCTCGGACGACCACCTCACCACCGCCGCCGTTCGACCCAGCAGCTCGTCGCCGGCGGCCCAAACAGGTACGCCAGCTCTCCCTCCTCTTCCCCGGCCTCCTTCTCCCCATCTCGCCCTACCCCTGGCCGCCCCTCCCCGCGCCGCCCGAAGCGGATACCTAACCCTAGGCGGCGGCGGGAGGCTCGCCTCCGTCTGCGCCCCGCGCCCGCCAGCCTCTGCCTCCTCCTGGGTCGAAACTCGACGGCGGTGGTGGTAGGGAGCAGCACGCGAAGATTTCCCCCCAGCCCATAGTGCTTCTCCGATGGTTGCTATGCACGTCCAGGCACACTAGTTTGTTTCTAGTTTGTTTCTACACAGTATTGCTTATCTGTGATCTGTATTGCTTATAGTGCTTCTCCGGCGGTGGTGGTAGGGAACTAGTTTGTTTTCCAGGCCATAGTGCTTCTCCGCTGCAATCAAATACTAGTTTATTTCTATACAGTAGAGAATACTTGTGATCTGTATTGCTTACCTTAGTAGCCTGAGCATGTTTGTGCATTGCTTACACTAGAATACCTGCGTTTTACATTGCTAAATTTCAAACTTTGTTTGTGCATTGTAGAATCATCATGTCTCACCAAGAATTGGTTCATTACATTTGTGAAGAGAACAAAAGAAGAAAAAGAAAAAGGATAATGCTCACAAAGTTGTATTTTGAGGTGTCTATGGTTGCATTAGCATATGCTAGTACTCAGAGGTCACCGAGGGAACTAGGTGCCTTCGATGACTTTGAGAAGAGGGTTGCATATAGAAAGTATGTGTTGAGAAGAACATACAATGGGACGGAGACACGATGCTATGATGAGCTGCGTTTAACCAAAAGAAAATTCCATAATCTTTGTGCTATGCTGCGTGAGAAGGGTGGTCTCAAAGATACAACCTATGTCACGGTAGAAGAAAATGTTGCTATGTTCTTACAAGTAGTTGGCCATGGAACTAAAATGAGGATGATTGGCTATGAGCGGTCTTTAGAGACAACCAGTAGGCACTTCGGTAATGTGTTAACTGCCATCTTATCTCTAACTGGGGAGTTGATCAAGCTTCTCGAGCCTACTGCCACCCCTCCCGATGATTACAAATGGAAGTGGTTTCCCAATGCACTTGGAGCTCTAGACGGGTGTCATATTGATGTGTTTGTTAAGGTGGCTGACAAAGGGAGGTACAGGAATAGAAAACAAGACATCACCACTAATATGTTGGGTGTGGTTGATTGGAACATGAAGTTTCTCTATGTTCTACCTGGTTGGGAGGGCTCGGCATCGGACTCAAAAGTGTTGAAAGATGCCATGAGAATTGACCGCCAAGATGCATTTGTTGTACCACAGGGTACCTCTCTTTGCTCTTGGCTTTCTTTTTTGTCATGTTTAATTCGTAAATAACTTATGCATTTGCCATATAGGAAAGTACTACCTAGTTGATGCGGGCTATACAAATGGAGCTGGATTTCTATCTCCATTTCGATCCACTAGGTCCCACTTGAAGGAGTGGGCTGCTAGTTTACTAGGGCCCCAAACTGAAATGGAGTTGTACAACTTGAGGCATTCTCGTGCTAGAAATGTAGTGGAGAGATGTTTTGGGCTGTTGAAGAAAAAATGGGCCATCCTGCGGTCTTGTTCTTTCTTTTCCATAGAAGACCAGGTAATAAATGTCGATATGGATTGTAGATTGTTTTGGGCTGTTGGGTAACAAATGCTAACTATGACATAAATATTTGCATATTCGAATTATTAATGCTTGTTGTGTGTTACACAACTATGCAAGGGATAGACAACATGTGAGGGATGATCTATTGCTGCAGGAGATCGACGTTGAACTAGCAGCTATGACCCCTGCACCTGCAGATGTCCCACTAATTACAAGTGTCCAACCAAGCGACTCATGGAACGATTTTAGGCAGGATTTAGCTGATGAGATGTTTGCTGAGTACCTTGTGACACATGATGAATTAGCAATGGAGTAGTGTTCTAGTATAAATCTAGCTGATCGTCCCCATTTTGTGCTAGCTAGAAGATGATGCTTTTGCCATTTGTGTGAACTTTCTATCATGGAACCTTTGGCTGAATATATATGTTTTAACTATCTACATATTGCTCTTTCTCCTTATACTTGTATTACATATGTCACTTGTAGAAGCATGGCTGAAAAATAAATAAGAAGGGTAGTAGGGCTTACCTTGCGTGGACTAATGAGATGGACACCGCATTATTGTCCGTTCTTGTTGATCATCACAACAGAGGTGACCATGCACAAAATGGTTGGAAGCAACATGTGTACAATGCTTGCATAAAGCAAGTGAAGGAGACATGTAACGTTGTCATCAACAAGGACAAGATAGTAGCAAGAATTAAGACATTTGACAAGCATTATGAAGTCATCAACAAGATGCTTTCCCAGAGTGGCTTTGGATGGGATTGGGATAATAACATGGTGAGTGTTGACAGTGATGAAGTGTGGGCTAGATATGTGGAGGTATGTAACATACTAAAATTCTTTTGCAACTTGACTATGCATTCTTTTGCAACTTGAACATCATCTCTAATATATGTGCATATTATGTAGGCAAACAAGGATGCAGCTCCATATAGGCACAAGGAAGTGAAGAATTGGCAAGCTATCTCTACTATATATTCAAAAGACCATGCCACAGGTGCAGGTGCAAGGACAGGAGGTGAGGGTGCTCAAGTTGGATCCTCATTCGTTCCTCAGGTGGTTGTGGAGGATGATGAAGAAACACCTGAGCTGCCTAAGAAGAAGAAGCAACGCAATGCTGATGCTATCATGAGCATGGTGGGGGGGCTGAGAATGACGTTTGAGGAGGCTTTGATCTCAACCGTCCCACTACCACCACCACCACCACCAGCAGCCCCGGAGTTTACTCCTTCATCTGAAATCCTGGTTGAACTAAAGAAAATACCAGATTTGGTGGGTAATGATCTGTTGATAGCTTATGCGAAGGTCACCGCCAACGAGCGCACCTTCGAATCACTCATGGCACTACCCATGGAAATGAGAAAGGCATGGCTCATGACCTTGCCTTGATGATTGCTACCATATTATTTACTTTCATGTTTATGGATTGTTTGAGACATAATGTATCCACTTTGTGCTATTTGTGAGACATAATGTATCCACTTTCTACTATTTGTAAGACATAATTATCCACTTTGTGCGATTTTTGTGAGACATTATGTATCCATTTTGTGCTATTTTTGTCATGTGTCTTATATTGTCTGGATTATTAACATATTATTGTGGGAAAAATAATATTGAGAAACATCTGAAATATACTGGTATATTTTCATTCATATTACAGAGGTTATATTGTTCAAAGTCAAAAATACTCTCATTTCCACACATGTGACATCCAAACGGGATTTGGTATTCCATTGAAACCTGAATTCTATAGCTGAATACCACGTGCATCCAAACACTCTTTGTGGTATTCCATTGAATTGGTTGATTTGGTTTTCCATTGCCGATTCAATTCGGAGCTCAATTCACTGCATCCAAACACAGCATCATGAGTTTTCACCCTGAGAGCAGAATTGAGCAAAATACATGCAGGTGTTTTCACCCATCAGCAGATAAGATAACGATGTCAAAACACCAACATTATCAGGTATGGCCGACGAAGGTCTGACCAAGTGTTTTCACCCTAAAGCGTCGGTCCCGATACTGAAGTAGCACCACCATAACTCAATCGTGATGTGTTGTCGCACCCCGCTTGACCACCACTTTCATTCCTTCTAGCCTTCACAATGCCGAATAGACACTCATTCATACTCATGTACATGTCGTGTCCCAAACCACTCGGCAACAATATGTATAACCCCCACGTGCATAACCATTGGACATGATACAATGTCGGGCCTTCCAACCAATGCTCACACGCGCAGCTCTGACATGATCACCGCCACACGAATAAAAAATGTGCTCTGTGAACTTTTTGATGGGTCACGACGAGACTTTCTTAGGATCGTAATACTTTGAGAATGTTTCGGGCCTTTTGGATATGATAATGTACATTTTCTATGGATTGGCTTTGGTGTCTAAAATTTGTTAAATTAGAATGGACCAAGTTTGAAATAAAATTTTGAGTCATGGTACATGCATCTTTTGTCTATGTTGTAAAAATAAGAATTTTTTAACACTTAGCAAAGTGCCATTTTTATTCCACATACGAGACAAATAACATAGGTACCACGGAAACACCGTAAGAAGAGGAAGTACTGGGTATTTTCTCCCAAGTATCCCGATGAACCAAGAAACAAAAAAATCATAATATGAATGTTGCCAAAGATGTACTATTCAATTTAAAGTTGAACTAGGTACTATTTGTTGGTTTTAGGCTCATGAACAAAAGAAATTCCTAGCCCCATCCATGCATGGTAATAGATGAGACTAAGTTTAGTATTATATTGCTTTTGGAGACGGAGTGTAACCAACATATATTCAAAACGGAGTTTGAAAAGAGGAGTGATACACACGCGCTCCTCCTCCTCGCCTCCCACCCCACCCTCTTGTTTGGTGAACGAGCCGAGCCGGGCTCGGACACACTGCTCTCGTCTTCTCCATCCATAGTCCGACGACTGGCGAGAGAACATGCTTGTTGAACTGTTTCTCTTGTGATCCAACACCGGGAGATGGTTCATGAGATTTTTTGGGACAATCTCAATGCGATTGATGGCTTGATTAATTACTTCCTCCACAACAACACCGACTTAAATTACCCTAAGGCGACAACACCGCCGCCACCAATTCTACGCTTCCTTGTCGTACCATCGACGAATACATATGCAATTCTTATGATGCTTTTGGTACTCGTTTCATTGGTTCCGTTGATTACTTCGTAGGCAACTCAAATAAATGTTCTAGTTCTTACCTCTTGACCACTCACATGTTTGCTTATGCGAGTTAATCTGGCCAATGCTGTTTGTCATGATATTCATTTGGCTTAAATTAACTTAAAATATACTATTTATTCAACACCATTGAACGTTTTTCTTCTTTATTTCTGGTAGAGCACTCGAGTTGTAAATTGAATTTGGTCTGAAATTTTATGTCATTCATAGATGCACCTTTATGAAAGTTGTGAAATAATTTCAAAAGGTCATATTCCTGAAATTGTGAAATTTTGCGTCATCGTAGATGCATCTTTTATGAAAGTGGTGAAATTCTTTGTGAAAGTATTTCATGGTTCATGTGTCCCTGTTGCCGCGATCCAACAAGGCACTTAAAAAGCATTGTGCGAGGGAATCAATGCTTTACGCCCGTGTGCGCCTGATTCCCGGAAAAACAAGTATCCTGCACCCGTGCGAACTAATCATCGAAGCCAGGCAGTAATTAACAAAGGAATCAGCCGATTAACAAATGCAACAGTACAGTGTAGCCAGTAAGCTCTGCTCTGCCACAGGCCACAGCGCACGACACTATTATATTACTCTTTTCTTCGCTCCTACCGAGTCTTTTCTCTCAGTTTTCCTCCTCCTCCTTCCCATCCTCGCCGGCGACCCGGCGATGCCTCCCGGGCGACGGCGGCGGTTGGGTTAGGTGACTGGGCAGCGGGGGGTGTGCGCAGGATGACGGCGCCGGAGAGCTCCTGTGGCGAGGGGGAGGGGATGAGGAGGAGCAAGGTGAACCAGGAGCTCTGGAACGCGTGCGCGGGGCCGCTGGTGGCGCTGCCGCCGGCGGGCAGCCTCGTCGTCTACTTCCCCCAGGGACACAGCGAGCAGGTATACCGCCCCGCCGCTGCTGCTGCTTCCGACGATTCTTGTGCTGATCAAAAAGCTGTTGCTTTCCTACTCCCCCCCTTTCGACGAGGAAAAAATTGCTCCCTTTTCTTGTTGTCCTTCTGTCTCTCTCTTGTCCCTTTCTGGTCGCCTCGTGCTCGCGCGCTGATGGTTTCTCCTCGCGGTGGCCGCCGGCGTGCCGTTTCGTGGCCGCTTCGTCTTCCTGTCCGGCGGCAGTTCAGCTTCAGCAGCTGGTTCTTGAGCCTCTCGGCTACGCCGCCGTATAAACAAATGCTTTGCTTTGGTTCTCGAGAGAGTGAGAGATTAATTATTCTTCCGGTGACCTCTTCTGCAGTAGTATGAGAGAAATTTGGGGACTCTCTTTTTCAGAAAAGAAGATGAGAAATTTGGGGACTGGATTTCTGCCTAGAGTTTTGGTCTTGCCCTGTTTCAGCTTTCAGCTCTGTGGACAACATGCAACTCTTTTGTTTGGTTGGTTGATGTTCATATTTGATCATTTTTTTTTAGAAATGGGTACCCGGCCTCTGCATCATGGTGATGCACACAGCCTTTATATTAATAAAACGTCTCAAAGAATATCATTCAGTTATTACAACTCACGGGTCAGCCAAAGTGGCGACATGAATCAACCAGCGAAACAAAGCTATCAAATAAAGACTACTCATTGAAGTCTTCTAGTATGTTGCCACCCATGCTGGCAGCAAATAGCTCGGACTACCGCCATAATACGGGTACATCCAGATTCCATAGGAGCCCGTTGCTCCAATGGCAGAAGAAAGGACCAAAGCCGGATCCAGTATATTGCGCGATGAACAACCTGCAAAAAATGAGCATCTCTAATCTTGTTAAAAACCACATCATTACGACAGTTCCAAATTGCCCACAAAAAAGCACATACACCAATGCGAATTCGTGCCTTAGTATTTCTATCAACTCCATTGAGCCAATGCCCAAACAGATTTGCAACACTCGTTGGCGGACTAATATTGAACGTAAAATGGAACAATCTCCAAATGTGCGTAACAAAAGGGCAGGAAATAAATAAGTGTTCAACGGACTCCTCCGCTGGACAAAAAGCACACTTTTTACACCCACTCCAATTTCTTTTAATTAGGTTGTCTTTAGTTAGTATCACTTTACGTCTTAAGAACCACATAAATATCTTTATCTTAAGTGGAACTTTCAATTTCCACAAATATTTATGTAGGAAGGGGGTGGCCATGCATCATATCCGAATACATTGAACTAACCGTGAACACTCCATTGGTGGTCAAATTCCATTTAAACCGGTCAGCTACATTTGATAGAGAGACTTGCATCAATCGCTCTACTAATCTAATCCAAGATAACCACTTGTTACCTGTTAACGATCTCCTAAACTCAATGTTTAAAGGGTTATTAGACAACACATGCGCCACAAGCACATTTTTGTGCCTAACAATATTGAACAGAGAGGGGTATTGAGCAGCCAACGGTTTGTTCCCAAGCCATGTGTCTTCCCAAAATCTTGTTTGTAGGCCATTACCCACAATAAAAGAACCTCTCTTAAAAAAATCTGATTTTGTTGCCATGATACCTTTCCAAAAAGGAGAATCACTAGGTCTCGGTTCACATTGAGAAAGTGTTTTGTCCTTCAGGTATTTATTGCACAAAAGCTCCTGCCAAACACCCTTTTCATTTATGATCTTATATAGCCATTTGCTAAGAAGACATGTATTCTTAATATCTAACACCGCAATGCCCAAACCACCCTGGTCTTTTGGACGGCAAATAATATTCCATCTAGATAGGCGGTACTTTCTCTTATGTTGGTCACTCTGCCAAAAAAACCTAGAGCGAAAATAATCCAACCTCTTCCTCACTCCCACTGGAATTTGGAAAAAAGAGAGTAAAAACATTGGAAGACTAGTGAGTACTGAGTTAATCAACACAAGACGGTCTCCATATGATAACATCTTGCCTGCCCAACATCCTAGCTTTTTCTCGAACCTATCTTCAATTATTTTCCATTCTTTATTGAGCAACCGACGGTAGTGTATGGGAATGCCTAAATATTTAAACGGCAATTCACCCACACCACAACCAAAAATATGACAGTACTCATTCTGTACCTCTTTAGCCTTGCCAAAACAATATAGATCGCTTTTATGAAAATTTATCTTGAGACCAGAAAGTTGTTCAAACATTGATAAGATTAACTTCATATTAACAGCTTTGTCTAGATCATGTTCTAGAAACAAAATTGTGTCGTCTGCATATTGAAGTATGGATACTCCCCCATCAACAAGATCAGGTATGAGAGCACCAACTTGGCCGTCATCTTTGGCACGTCCAATGAGAACAGCCAGCATATCAACTACGATATTGAACAAAATTGGGGAGAGGGGATCCCCTTGTCTTAAACCTTTTAACGTCTGAAAGTAATGACCAATGTCATCGTTTACTCGTATACCTACACTTCCTCCTTGCACAAACCGAGCTACCCAATCACACCATTTCGAATTAAATCCTTTCATACGCAAAGCTTGCTGTAAAAAAGACCACTTAACTTTATCATATGCTTTTTCAAAATCAATTTTGAAAAGAACACCATCTAGTTTTTTCCTCTTTATCTCATGTAGAGTCTCATGTAAGACAACCACTCCCTCAAGAATATTTCTTCCCGGCATAAAGGCTGTTTGTGTTGGTCTTATTACCTTGTGAGCAATTAACGACACACGATTCGTACCCACTTTTGTAAAAATCTTGAAGCTCACATTCAGTAAACAAATTGGCCTATATTGCTCTATTCTACTCGCATCCTCTTTCTTAGGTAATAAAGTAATTACCCCAAAATTTATTTTAAAAAGAGGTAGATCACCATTTTGAAGTTGTGTAAACATAGCCATCAAATCGACTTTAATTACACTCCAAAATCTTTGATAAAATTCAGCAGGGAACCCATCCGGTCCCGGCGCTTTATTGTGCTCCATTTGCGAGATGGCCTCAAACACTTCTTTTTCAGTAAAAATAGATGTTAGAATGCTA
The DNA here is from genome assembly GCA_947311845.1 of Poa pratensis. NCBI lineage: Eukaryota > Viridiplantae > Streptophyta > Magnoliopsida > Poales > Poaceae > Poa > Poa pratensis. The sequence goes on from CAMZMU010000105.1 coordinate 24,276,939, forward strand.
TTCTCTTGTGGTGATATCTGCGGTAGATCATTGGTAAAAGATTCATCCAACGAAACATTGCAAGGATCGGGCGCTCCAAATAAGCGTTTATAATATTCTGAGATGAACACCTTCAAATTGTTCTGTCCCACAATAGTCCCCTCGTCCTGTTCTAATTGGAAAATCCTCTTCTTTCGATGTTTGCCATTAGCAATGAGGTGAAAATATCTAGTGTTATTACCCCCTTCTTGCACGTGTTTAACTTTAGCTCGCTGAGCCCATTTGGTCTCTTCATCGCGTCTAAGTTTGGCCAAGCACTCGTCCGCCTCTCTCTTAGCCGCACTCTCAGTTACAGACAAAGGAGCGGTTTCAGCTTTGATGTCCAATGCATCAATTAAAAGTGTTAGCTTTTCTTTCAGCTTTTTATACTCTCCACTAATATTTTTTGCCCACCCCCTAAGATATTGACGCAAGTGTCTTATCTTATTCTGCCACCTTTCAATTGGTGTCGAACCAGAATTTGTGGAGGACCATTCTTTGCAAACCATCTCGTAAAAGCCCTCCTTGCGCAACCAAGAGAGCTCAAATGAGAAGTCCGATTTGTTACCTATGTGTGCCTGTTCTCCCGAATCAATAATTAACGGTGTGTGATCAGAACCCGAACGTGTCATCGCATGAACCGTGACAAGAGGAAATTTTTGCTCCCAAGTAACACTCGCCAAAAAACGATCCAACTTCTCGTATGTTGGAACATCCCGTCTACTGGCCCAAGTATATTGCCTTCCGGAAAGCTCAAGTTCCCTTAGGCTAAGACTTTCTATTATCGCATTAAATATGAACGGCCATCTTGCATTGAAATTTGAATTATTTTTCTCCTCTTGTCTTCTAATAATGTTGAAATCACCCCCCACCAACATGGGTAGTGTTTCGTTTTCACAAATCCGAACAAGTTCCGCGAGAAACTCAGATTTTTGAGCCTCTTGTGCAGCCCCATAAACCACTACAAGAGACCATAAGAAACCATCTTGTTTTGACTTAAGTTGGAATTTAACACAATAGTCACCCGCAACAACATCTTGTATTGATAGTGACAAATTATTAAATCCCGCAAGAATCCCCCCAGAGCGACCATGCGGTGGTAAACAGTACCACGAGTAGTCTAAGCCTCCAGCTAACCGCGATAATGTTATCAGACTTTGATTTGGGAACTCACCTAATACTTAGATTGTCTGTCTCTATCATGTTGGACCAGAACCATGAAAGAATCAACTGCTTATCTTAGATGGACACTTCTGATTTAGTCTGAAGTTTCATTAAGTCATGTTTTCTGAGTCCGTTAAAATCACATTGTTGGCAAAATAACTTGCCAATTTGCAACTTCATGTGCAAGTAGCCTGGAGTTCTACGGCGAAAAAAAATTTAATCATTATTCCTTGATACCCAATTTCAGGTGGCGGCATCTATGCGAAAGGATGCAGATGCACAGATTCCAAGCTATCCAAATCTTCCATCAAAGCTGATTTGCATCCTCCACAGTGTCACTATGCAGGTAATCCTGACCACTTTGAACAAACACCACTAAGTGGACATCAGCTGCGCATTTTACTAGTGCTCTTTTATGCTAACCTTTTAGCATGACACGTCTCTCCACAAAACTTGACAGGCTGACCCTGACACGGATGAAGTTTATGCTCGAATGACTCTCCAACCAGTTAGCAATGTAGGTCACACTTCCTGAAGTTCAATGAGAAAATTTCATTATGTGGTGTACCAGTACTGTCGTAGTTTTAGAATTCTTGCCTGGAAAATGATTTTGGATTTGGAACTGCTAGGTCACACAGTGCGACAAGGAGGTATTGCTGGCATCAGAGCTTGCGCTGAAACAAAACAGGCCACAGACAGAATTCTTCTGCAAAACATTGACCGCGAGTGATACTAGCACTCATGGAGGTTTCTCCGTGCCACGGCGTGCTGCAGAGAGGATTTTCCCTCGTCTTGTAAGCATAGTTTACTTCCTACGCAAAAAGAAGTGTTGACTGCCTTTTGCTTTGTTCTTATTTGTTAGAGCTGTATCTGTGTGCAGGACTTTTCACTGCAACCCCCTGCTCAGGAACTTCAGGCCCGGGATTTGCATGATACTATTTGGACATTCCGTCATATATTTAGAGGCAAGTCAAATATGTTTTAGTTCCTCTCGACGCATGAATAAAAGCTGATGGAAGTTATTCAAGTGCCTTCGCTTCTTAAGTTCAACTTTATCTACCTGCTATGTTCCTTCATGATTTAATCCATCTAACTGTTTAATACGCTACTTTTCTTTTAAGGATAAATAATTTTCTTTCAAAGAAAACGTGCACTAATTTTCTATGATTGGTTCTCTTCCTCTTCACCAGGACAGCCAAAAAGGCATCTCCTGACTACTGGCTGGAGCCTGTTTATCAGTGGAAAGAGACTTCTTGCTGGTGATTCAGTCTTATTTATTAGGTAAAATGTTGATACCGAGGGTCCACTATTTATTTGTTGGGAAGTTGGCTGTTTCCTGACTTGGTATTACTTTGATCAGCCTATTTGTAAAGGTAATCAATGCCACTAAAAATCGTGTTCTTGTGATTGTAGGGATACAAAACATCAACTCCTCTTGGGGATCAGGCGAGCAAATAGGCAACCTACTAACCTCTCGTCGTCTGTCTTGTCTAGTGATAGCATGCATATCGGGGTTCTTGCTGCTGCAGCTCATGCAGCAGCAAATAACAGCCAGTTCACGATATTCTATAACCCAAGGTAATTACCATCCTTTGTGAGGGTTTTCATATGAATATGTGATATACTAAGACTTCCAAATGGACTACGTACCTTTTGTTTCTTCAGGGCTAGTCCTTCAGAATTTGTGATCCCTTTTGCTAAGTACCAGAAGGCAGTCTACAGCGACCAATTATCTCTTGGCATGAGGTTTAGAATGATGTTTGAAACTGAAGAATCTGGAACAAGAAGGTATGGATTCCATATGCTACCTAATTTGTGGATTGCACCTTCTTAATGCAAGATCGCTTTAATATCTTTGAGTTTGTTGTGTATCTTCTCTTTTAAATACAGTTTGCTTCATTTGACGATGGTGCATATACTCATGCTTTTGTGTGCTAATTTTTATAGAAGAAATAAATTTTGTAAAAAGTAGTAAGTTGTGATATCTGCCTGCAGGTACATGGGTACAATAACTGGCATAAGTGATCTGGATCCTGTAAGGTGGAAAAGCTCTCAGTGGCGCAATATTCAGGTTTGGTCTAATCCATACGTCCATACAACTAAGCCTGCCAAACTGACAAGCCATATCTTCTATTTTTTGCTGAAGTAAATAATATCTACGTGCAGGTTGCATGGGATGAAGCAGCACCAAGTGAAAGGCGTACCAGGGTTTCCCTCTGGGACATCGAGCCTGTCATCGCTCCATTCTTCATCTATCCCACGCCATTATTCACAGCAAAGCGTGCAAGACAACCTGGGATGATAGGTAACGAAGGAACCGCAGTTCCACTTACCTGTTATCTTCATTGTATCACCAAAAATTCCGAACTGCATATCCTTTCTAGCAGATAACTAGATGAGTGTATAGTTAGTCCTTTGCTGTATAACTTAGTAATAATAATAAAACTATATGCACAGATGATGAGACCTCTGAAATGGATACCCTTTTTAAGAGGACCATGCCATGGTTTGGTGAGGATATTTGCAAGAAAGATATGAATACTCAGAACAGCATAGCGCCTGGTCTAAATTTAGTTCAGTCACTTCAGTGGATGAACATGCAGCAGAACTTGTCGCTCGCTGGCACTGTAATGCAGCCAGAGCTGCTAAACTCATTAGCTGGTAAACACGTGCAAAATTTGTCTCCAGCTGATATAAGGCAAATCAGCTTCCAGCCCCAATTCTTGCACCAAAATAACATCCAGTTCAACACCTCACTGTTACCTCAGCAAAACCAACAGACTGAACAGTTAGCGAAAGCTATAGCTACGCCAAATCAGCTGGGAAGTATGATGGTGCCGCAGAAGGTAGATCAAGATCGCCAATCCGACCAGAAGCAGCATGTTGTTACTCAATCAGTGCAAAGCAGCCAGGCAAACTTAAACATCACACATCCTCAGCATGTCGTCCAAGCTCAGTTCCAGCAACCTCAAGCTATTCTCCAGGCTCAACTCCAGCAACAGCAACCTCTGGTCCAGAGTCATAATGTCTTTCAGGGAGGGCTTCAGCAAATCCAGATTCTGCAGCAACAACAACCACATCTGCAGCAACAGTTACAACAGCAACAACCTCAACATCATCAACAGGTTCAACAATCAGTGCAGGAGCAGCGGCAAATGAAGATACAACCTGTTCATGTGTCCAGTGATGCAAACATGAATACACAACTATCTGATCATCAAATGAAACTTCAGCTATTAAAGGCTCTAGAAACACAACAGCAACATCTGACCTTCGAACAGCAGAAAATGCTTCTAGATTTGCAGCAGCAAATGGTAAATTCTCAGTCAAATCCTCAGCAATGTATGCAAGGAGAGCAAATGGTAAATTCTCAGTCAAATCCTCAGCAATGTATGCAAGGAGCCACCCAAACTGTTGGTTTACATAATGGCAACACTACCCAATACCCAGCGCAACAAAAGGCTCAACCTCACCAACTAGTTCAAGATTTGCCTAGGAGTACCATTCCTGTTGCAAACTCAGATATTGATACCTCCATGGAGGCTAGCTCTTTGAATGCGGCTGGTGGAATGCAGTCACTGAAGACCAACAATGTTCCCTCTTCATCAACATCACCATCCACTAACATTAATCATGTTCTTCTGCAGTCCATCCCAAGTAACTCTAAGAGCCAGAGTTTGCTAACTGCCGCAAAAACATCTCAATCATCCGTTGTGTTGGGGTCTACAATTGAACATGAAAAGCCTCATCAGAGTGTGAAGCCAACAATAATGATTCCCAAGATGACTGAACAAGGGCCAGCTACTGGACAAGACTACACAAACAACAACAACCCCCACATGGATTACTTGGACACATCCTCTTCAGCTACTTCGGTTTGCCTTTCTCAGGCTGATGGATCATTGCAACATAACTTTCAACCTTCATCCTTTGATCAACGTCACCTGTTGAGGGACACAGCCCCAGATAGTGAGTTTGAGGTTACGGACCCAACAAATAACCTTTTATTTGGGTGAACATTGACGGTCAACTGGGCTTACCATTTAATGCAGATGCCTTGCTTGCAAACAGCATTGAAAATGATAAATTCATGAATCAGATGGCTGGAAATGGCATTTCGAACTACATTCCATCCAAGGATTCTCAACAAGAGTTGTCATCTTCAATGATTTCCCATTCATTTGGAGTTGCTGACATGGGATTCAATTCTATAGATTCTGCAATTAATGACCCCACATTCTTAAATAGAAATTCTCGGGCACCAGCTCCTGCACAGCAACGCATGCGAACCTACACTAAGGTGTGTTATTCTTGCTCCAGCACGTCATCTCACAATTGACTCCAAGATTTTTCTTAGATTATGGAAGTGATTGCTCTCCTGGCCTCTGCATGAACTGATGCACACAGCCATAGCTTTGTTCTGAAGTCTAGGCCAATGGCCAGAAAGAGGTGTGGCAAGCCACATAGACAAACAACAGATAAAAACCCACAAAGCCTGTAAATGACCGCAACCCAAATTTGAAAAAAAAAAAACTGGCTATCAACTGCAGTTGATACACCCTTAGTCATAGGCGCTTGTTTACTTCTGTCGTAGTATGGCACTAGGGAATACTTAAGTGTGGAGAAAAACGAACTAATTCACTTTGTAGAATACTAGTGGTTGTGCACGTGCAACGCACGTTTCATAATTTATTACAGTATAAACACGTTTTTGAATCAATATTTGTTTCATTGAGTTATTTTACCAAGCCAGTTAAATTTGTTTCATGATACAAAATTGAAATCGGACCAAATACCTCCTGTGAAGTACTTCATTGTCTCATTCCAGTTAGCAATGATGTTATAGGAAGAGGGTGTTTGTTGGTTTTTGGGATTGTTGATATAACTTACCTTTTGATCTCTTGTGACATATGTAAAGTACACAGAAAAGAGCATAATAACCTATCAAAATAAATAATATAATCAAAATATTCAGATTCACCATGGGTCCATGGCATCGAGCCATCGACGACCATAGTCTTGACCTGAATCTGTTCACGTGAAAACCTTGGGAAGCCCAGCTCTAGCTAGCTAGGAGCCGTCGTGTAGCCACGGGAGCAGCGGGGAGTGGAGGACGACGCCATCGTGCTGTAGCGCGTCGGGGACGTCCACGACGACGTCCTGCACGGTGAATCGGTGATGCCCTGCAGCGGCTCAACGACTCGTGTTGCACCTGCAGTTCCAGCGACTGGAGCGATCGCATCAGCCTCGCCGGTATGTACGGGGTATCCCGCGGCCGTTAACACGTGCATCGCCGCCGCGTACTGCCCCCACCATCCTCAACTCCCATGTCTCATTAGCATCAGGCAGCATTTACACAAACAATAGATATTTAGCACATTATCTAGTGAAACAGACACAAAACCGGTGCTCCTTTTGTACTGCACACAATGAAGCAATCTAATCACAGTAGAAGGAGAGAGTACCTAGCTAATGAACTGTCATACGGCAAGTACCAGCAGGAATCTATGGATTGAGAGGTGAGACTCTACATGCAAATACGTACATGTTAAATCTTTTGTTGCATGAATACACATATGAAGATAAGAGTTTGGCCTTCAGTGAAGTGGCCATCAAGACGTTTTCACTTACCAACGTTTATCGTAGGTGTGAGAGGCCCAGCTTTATTGTTCTTAGCCTTTGATTGAGAAGTCTTTACAATTTTCCAGAGACCAGAGTGAGTAGCGGATTGACTTCAGGGTGATAATCATACAGTCGCTTCATTCAGAATCAGCAGCATTATGGCCCACATAGTTTTCCCAGTGCCAAACCTCATGTACAAGTCGAGGGACATAACTTCTCATCCAGTTTCAAAAAACAAAAGAAGACAAGATTATTTCAGATTTAATTTCAGTCGTCTTCTTGAAGCCTGACGTTGAGCCTCCTTAGCCAGATGGAGTGCAGGATCATGTGGAAGACATACGCATGCTCGTCCAGTCCATCGCTCTTAAAAGACAAAATTGGAGTAGGCAGCGAGCATGGATCCTTCATAGGCTGTGCGAAGAGCAGGGGCAGCTTGTGCACGACGCCCTGCACCATGACGGCCCGGAAGAGGAGCAGGTGGTGAGGAGCGGCCGGAGACCATCAAGGCTGACCAGTCCGCGCTCCCCAGTTCGAGCAAAGGCGACGTGTAGGCCGGCTCCTCCCTCGTCGTCGCCGGCGGCCGCCGCTCCTACCTCGCCGACACCGTACGCATTGCTGACGCCATGGATGTCAGCCAGGATCCATCCAGCGATGCGCCTGATCCCATCTTGCATCCCACGGTTGAGGTGGTGCGCAGCAGGATGCGGGTGACAGCGCCGGAATCTACGGTGCTAGGGTTCGTGGCCGGGCGGAAAGACACGACGATGATGCTCGACCTGACGACCGAGCTCGCCCTCCACGGTGCCGTCCGGCCGGCCGTTCCCAGGCCACTCCCAGCATCCATCCAGGGGGATGGAGTCCGGCCAGCGGCGCGTCACGCACGGTCGTCTCTGGCAGCGCCGGTCGGGCAGGCGTCGTGCGCGGTCGTTGGGAACCGCCGGTCGGGCGCGTCGGGCGGGGATGGAGGGTGGCCGGCGGCGGGACGGTGCGTCGGGCTGGTCGTGCACGCACCGCATTGTTCTGTTTTTTAATTTCTTTTAGCGGTGGCAAATCTCATAATTATCACAAAACGAAATAAAACGAACCGGTACGATGGCATTAGCAGTATTATGTGATTTGGTGGGAGGGTAAAACGGGCAAAAGTGGATTTGTGTTGAGTTGTCCAACATTGGAGCGATCTGGACCGTTGGCCAAATATTGAAGGGCTCAGATTCAATGTATCAACACAAGTTTGCTCTTTTAATAGTAGTATAGATAATTACATAATCTGTTCTTGATTTTTTCCATGCATGTATAGAATTTTCTATACTTAACTTCCTTGCAAAATGATTTTCTGAGAACTTATACGCTTACTTTACTATCTATTAAAAGAGCTTTTCCTTAGGCTCTTACCCTATTTTTTCTGTATTTCTAGCACTATTTGGTTCTTAGTGCACAGTGTCACTCTTGCAGTAAGCTCTCTGCTGTCTAAATAATTATATGCAGGTGCACAAACGTGGTGCTGTTGGGAGATCTATCGACATGAACCGATATTCTGGATATGATGAGCTGAAGCATGACATTGCGCGTATGTTTGGTATCGAGGGGCAGCTTGGTGATCAAAGCAGAGTTGGCTGGAAACTAGTATATGAAGATCACGAGAAGGATGTTCTACTAGTTGGTGATGACCCATGGGAGTAAGTAAAACTCCATGAGCTCGTTTTGCATTATAACACTGCGTGGCTTTAGGCAATTTCAATGCACATGACCTTTGGGGGGGGGGGGGGGGGGGGGATATCGCTTAACACTTTATTCGTTGGTTGCCAAGTTAGTTTGATGGGTACACTGAAAAGCTCAGGACATTTTCTAACTTCAACTGAATATGCATCTGTAAAAGAAAACGCAGAGAAACTCCGGAATCAGTTTAACACATTCTGGTGCATTGATTTCACCTGATTGACAACATAAAAATGGGATCACTTTGCCTTCATTTCTTGTGTTCATTCATTCACTCTCTACTCTGATAAACTTAGAATTCCATGTGCAGGGATTTCTGAATTGCGTACGGTGCATCAGGATTCTTTCTCCACAGGAAGAAATGCAAATGAGACTGGTCGGTGACTTTGGAGATGGCTTTCTACCCAACCAAGCCTGCAGCAGCTCAGATGGTGGTCAACCTTGGTAACCGAAAACTTCGAATGCCTAATGCAGTTTCTGTCGCTGCGATACCGACATTTTTCTTGGTCAGTCTTCCGAATACAGATGCCGATGATGATAGTTGAGGATAATTTAGGCTCTGAAATTCTGAGATTGAGTGAACATGGACATGAAGAACGGTCCATACTCTTGTCTCATTTTTTGTCGACCTTGCAATCTACATATATGGCGAACCCATATTTTCTGCTCCCATGTACATGTCAATTGTCATTGCCGTCAGATGTAACAAGTTTGTCACATCCCTAGATGTATGTCACTACGTGTAACTTGCCACAGATTCTGAATGAAGAAGAAATCATATTTCCCCTTGTTCTTGACCTCCGTGTGCCCTGTGATTGATCTGCATGATTTTGTGCCCTCCAATTTTGTCAGGTCTATAATACCACAATTTTTTTTATACTGTATTCGTCTATGGCCATGTTTGAGACAGCTTTCAGTTTGCAGTGATAATCTGAATGTTTTTTTTTTATCAGTTCAAATGTTCAATACAAACCAACTGCACCATGATGTGGGATTTAGCTTTGAGCATTAACAAGCCATGAATGAAAAAAACAAAATCAGATGAAAGCAACACAAGAACAAAATCAGTCATGCAGAGAACAGAACATTTTCAAAAAATTCTAGGGCATCTCTTGTTTGTCAGAGGTTATAGCCTTCACTTCTCACTGACCTGTTGGCCCGGAGGAGAGGATCAAGTTACCATTCACGCGCTGCCGCAAAGCCCTTGCGACCCAACGCCGGCGGCAGCCGGAGTTCGATGGCGGTGTGCTCGGAGCTGGACCGGCTGCAGCACATCGAGCCCTCCCGCTTCGTCTCCTTCTCCTTCCCCAACCTCCTCCTGACTCCTCCACGACGCCTCCAACCCTTACGGCGACGCGGAGTTCCTCCGGGTGGCCGTCCTCGACTCCCCGCGGCGCCATCTCCGCCGGCCCCGCGGACGGCGGCGATGCTCGTCCCGTCCGGCCGCCACGGAGACTGGATCTTATCCACCCGCGCCGGGCACCTCCACCTCCTCCTCTCCGCCCAGTCCCAGTGCCCATTCTCTCGCCTCGTACTCGTTGGGCCCGAGCTCTCCGCGCCGTCCCCTCGGGTCGTCTCCTGCGCCGCCGCGCGCCCGGATCCGGATCCTGCTCGCGCGCGGCTCCTCCCCCTCCTCCTGTCCCTCTGCCCCCGTGCTGCGTTTGCGGGCAACGTCATCCCTGACGTGCCCTTGCTCTCCTTCCACGATGACCTCCTCCGGCTTGTCCCCATCCACGTTGTCGACGGTCCTGTCGTCGGCGAGATGCTTGTCGAGGACGTGGCCGTGGACTGCGTTCCTGCTCCGGCAGAGTTGCGCCGCAGGCTGCGTTTCAAGCGAATGCCATGCCTTGTACAGACCCAGGTGCGCCTTGCCCGGCCATCGTCTGCTTCTTCTTCACCGTTGGAAACATTGGAGGAGGAGCCTCGAGGTTCCTTACAGCCGGAGGTGGGTGGGCCGTTACTCCAGCCTTAAATCCATGCCATGGTTGCCGGCCTAGCAGTGATCGCGTCATCCATGGAGGAGATTGTCCGGTCAGGAGGGTTCCGCCCCCCAGCCGCCGCCGCCGCCAGTTCGCCGCCGGCCACCCCATCCTCCTCCACCCACCCCCCCCCCCCCCCCCCGTGTCGCACCCAGGCGACACCGGGGGGCCCTCCTCGCGCCGCCAGGGTCCTCCCCTCCCCCGCGCCTCGCCCGCCGCTGCCGTCGCCGGCCCTCGCGCCGCGGCGGTGGCGGCCTCCCCGTCGCCACACAACTGGCGGACGGGGGTGGTTTCTCTTCATCTCTCGCGCGCGCAGGGCGCTCGTCGGACCCGCCTGGGACGGGGACGGCGTGCTGCCGCCGCTGGCAGGCCGGAGCGGCGGCTCCGGGGGCGCCGTTCGTCGGCGTGGTGGTGGGTCCGGGCCTTGGCGCCCGGATTTGAGGGGGACGTGCCCTGTCTGGCCATGAGGGCGGCAGGCCGGGCGTCGGCCGTGGCGACAGGTCGAGGTCGTCGGCGGCGCGACGCCGGAGCGGCGGCTCCGGAGGCCATGGTTCTGCGGCGGCAAGGCGGATCGGGGCCCTCGTGCCCGGTTCTGATGGGGGCGGCCGGGCCTAGCCGTGTGGACGGCGGGTCGAGGTCGCCGGTGCGCGAGGTCGGAGGGGTGTGGAGCATTGGCTCCGGGAGAGGAAGTCGGGGCGGCGGCCCCGGATCGATGGCGCCACGCGAGGACGAGGCCTGGGCGCATCGGTGTGGTCGGGGTTGTCCCGGCCGTGTGGCCGGCATGAGGTGGCCGTACTGCACCTCCGGCTGTGGGTTCGTCTTCCAGTCGGAGGAGAGGATGCCGGGGCGGCGGCTCCGGGTTTGGTTGGCGCGGCACCGTCATGGTGTGGGGTGCCACGGTGGCTGCGGCATGCGCTGATGGTGGACTGGCCGGTCCTTGATGGGCGGTTTGTGAGGTTTGCGACACATCGCCGGGCGAAAGCCCTGCCTTGGTTGTCGGCCAGGGCCGACGACGGCGACGCCCTTGGGCGCCGCGTCCTTCTTGAAGGCGTCGTCGAGGTGGTTCTGTTGCCTCTTCACGCTGGGTTCTCCGGGGGAAACCCCAGATCCCTCGCGGGATCGGGCGAGGGCGGCGCTCCTGCGTCGTTTGCCTCTTGGGGCCTCGTCTTGGATGTTCCACCGGCCAGGGGGACCAGTGGATTCAGATGGTGGTTGGCGGCGGCGACCTTCGTCTTCGGCTAGGGGGTGCGTGGCAATCGTCCGGTGTGGATGTCGGAGCGGTGGCTCCGGATTTCGTCTTGCGTTGAGTTCGTCTCCGCCGTGTCGGTTGTTGGCTTTGGTCGCTAGGGCGGCATGGTCGTCGGCTGGGTTTGGGGCGTGGACTTGGGGCCGGTGTGGATGTCGGAGCGGCGGCTCCGGTTTGCGTTGAGTTTCTCTCCGCCGTGTTTGTGTCGTCTTTGGTTCGCTAGGGCGACTTAGTCGTCGACTCGTTTTAGGAGGCGTGGCCTTCGGGCCGGTGTGGTGCGTTGTGTTGTACGGTTTTCGGCCGGTTTCCCTCATAAACTGTCCAACTCTTTTCGACTTTATCAATCAAAGGCATTGCCGAGGTTCGAAAAAAAGATTGTCCGGTCAGGTGCGAGGCCAAGGTGTCTTTGTGCTGGCATCGGTGGCGGAGCTCTTCCAATGTCCATCAGAATGGGACTTGGCTTCGATGTTCTTGGTGTCGAGGCTGATTCTGTTGTCCTAGACATCGCGAGGAACTACTTTGGAATGGTGGAGGATGAGTTCCTTCGCGTGCGTGTGGGCGATGCTATTCAAGTGATTCAGGATTTCGCGCATCCGGAGGAGCCAGATACGAATTTCGACGTGGTTATGGTGGATCTTGACTCCTCTGATGCCATGTGTGGTGTGAGCGCGCCGCCGTTGGAGATGACCCATGGAAGTGTCCTTGCAGCTGCACGCAGAATTCTACACCAGCATGGGGTGTTAGTACTGAATGTAATCCATCCTGTTGCTGATGGATCCTTCTACAAAGGGCTGACTGATGTTCTGCGCCAGGTTTTCTCTGAGTTGTATGAAATAGATGTTGGGAATGGTGAAAATTTTGTTCTCGTTGCCACGGTGTCGCCGACTGAGACCACCAGCGCTGTCGAATCAGGACTGTTTCTGACGGAGTTGAGGAAATTAGCTGGGGATTTTCTGAGCCGCATAAGGAAAATTTGATACTCCAACCGGTTAAAGTATTGCTGTTTGAAATGCCTTAAAATGATGCTGCTCCAAAATTGTAGTAATACTTTGTTTGGGTGCTTATACACATTGCTGAGATGATGACTATTAGAATTTGATAGTACTCTGATATCAGAATTGAGGAAATTAGGTGGGGATTTTCTGGAATATATAAGGAAAAATTGATGAGTTGTTAATGTGTGTCTCTTCGAGGTACCCTCAAGTGAAGCTGCTTAGAGGTTAACCTTTGTTCGGTTGCTTATACACAGATGATGGCTATGTTATAATTTGATAGTACTGTTCTGATATCAAATCAAGAGAGCCCCACTTGAGAACTATACTACAGTGCTGCTGGGTTGGCTGATGTACTTCAGGTCATGTTTAACTACAATAAGTAGCAGATGTCTTCCCAAGCTGAGTGTTGTAGGAGCACTGGCAGTTTTCTGCAAAAAAAAGTTGACGAGGTTACCACTTGAAGCTGCCAAATACGGGACTTCTGAAAGTTAGTGTCAAATTGAAGAGCTGTGAAATGGCCATTTTTGCGTGTTCACTGTTAAATCCACGACAAATGACACGTGTTGACAGCTTGGTAACAATTCAGAGCACAAAGAGATCAGCTCAAAGTGATCTCAGATAGTGATATCTTCTTTATCCTTGACCAAATGATAGGTGTTCTGTCCTTCCAACCATTTGACAGCAACATTTCACCAAGGCAATACTAGATCCTGCAATTCAAATGCCGGAATTATTCTAACAAAGAAGGCTAATGCTGGAATTCTCGTTTTATATATTTGAAGCTCCGTTTTACTTTACATGTGGCGGTCTTTAGCAGTTACGGCACACCAGAATACATTATAAATTAACTCCGTATGTTCTAAATTTAGCCTTGATACTAGACAGTCCATTATCCTTCAGATATCTTACTTTGTAAGAATTTATAAGGTAAATGCTGTTTCGATATATTGTTATGGTTGCCTTGCTCAGCGTATTTTTCAAGTAACACATCTGTAGCATATGAAATTATCCTTTTTTTCCTTTCCGCATTTAGTATATATTAGATTGCTGTCAGTTTGGTTTCCACAACAAGAAATAGTGGTCAGCAGTTGATTCGCTGGGCAGGGAACCTTCTGCTTACCTAGATGGTTGAGTGAACTTTTATTCAAGGAAGCTTCCTGGACAAAAAGAGTCCCCGTGTTTATGTGTTGTGATGTATGCGGCAATTAAGTCCTGAGGAGGCATGGGACGAAGAATCTGTCACTGAAGAAATGCCAGCATTCAGGCGAACGATTTCATCAGTTGTAGAGTTGATAAAAGGATGTTAGGCCATGTACAATGGTACACTCTTACTTAGGCGCTTGAGTAGCCAAAAATATTAATTATCATAAAACATAAAGGTTAGCATCCGCAACTTCAACGCAGAGCGCTTATTGAGGCTTAGCGCATGGATAATACCTCCGCTCCCCCAAGCATGGCTTCTCTCCCCTTCGTCGGCGGTGGTGGTTGCGTGTTGTGCGTGGCGGTAGTGTTTTGTTTGTGGTTTCCGTCGCCTCGTCGACCAGTGGGGGTCCTCTTGTCCTTTATATCTGGTTTTAGCCCGGTTTTCCCTAATAAATTGGGCAATTCTTTTCTTCTATATGAATAGACAGAGCTCCTGTCCGGTTTCGCAAAAATAAATAAATAATAATAATACCTGCAGCTTGCTACAAATTGTTCTGTATGGGAAAAAGGAAACTCGGAACGCCTGACACATAGATAGACAGTGACGCAAGCTCTATTCCTGTGACCCATTGGGATTCAGCCATAACGTAGCGACTAGCGTCCCGCAATGTACATGCCCTTAGCGTGGAGTATTATGTTGTACAATGGGCCTACTGGAAAAGTGAAGGGTCACAAGTTCTTTGGCAGCTGACGGGGAAAACGAAAAAATATTGAAACATGGATTTCCCATCATCTTTTAGTTGTATGCTGATTGTGAACTAAATTTTTGTTTAGCTAAAAATCGCAAAAAAAAAAATTATAGACGAAACAAGATTTTAGCCCTGGGCCAACATGGGTGAAAACGGAGCGGGTAGGAGAAAGATACTCCTTTGAACCATATATACCCTAGAAGCTTTCTAGCCGGATAGAACATGGTCAACTGAAGACAGACAATATCGACTAGAGGATTTAACTTAATTATATGATGTGTGGTGTGGTAACACTATCGTCGGTTGAAAAACAAACGATATCAACTAGAATGTCCATAGGTGATTTAAAATCTTAGCGGGAGTTATCAATTTCACCACATTTATTTTTAGATTGTTGCCTAAGAACACCATACGATGCAACTCTATAATAGTAAACTCGTGGAAAACTAGACTGCACAAAGTAAAAGAGTTGAGTTTGAGAGGATAGCAAACACAAATATGTAGACCTAAGGTTGGAAATGTGAGATTGTTGGCACAATTATACGTCCTAAGATCTCAGCCACAAAAGGAGGCATATGCCTCGCTAAGTCAGGAACCAAGTTGATCAACCCCACTAAGGATAGATCTCCACACAGAATAGGCCATATCCGAACATTCATAAAATTCTTGCCTCCTTCACAAATCTCAAGAACTAGCCATGGACAGGGCTGCGTGGAAGTTAGCTATCCATGTGTCAGAATCATGACTTGGAATATCACCAAAGAACTAGCCATGGACAGGGTTGCGTGGAAGTTAGCTATCCATGTGCCAGAACCATGACTTGGTTTCGAGATCTTATGGGTTTCAACTCTAGCCTACCCCAACTTGTTTGGGAATAAAAGGCTTTGTTGTTGTTCATAAATCTCAAGGCTTCCGACTGACACCTATCATCTAGCCTCCAAGAGTAACAAGTAGTTGGCCTTCATTTTGATCTTTTAACCCTTGCAAACTTTCTCAAAGTAATCCCTCGAAGCCCCCAAAGATTTCTCTTAGAGATTAGGGCGGAATGAATAAGAGATCGCAAGCACAAATCACATGGAGTTGGGTTCAAGGTCTTTCCATCACACAAATTCCCTCTCGCTTTCCAAGGGGTAGGAGCAGGTATATATATAGGAAAACGTTGAAAACCAGATCATTGGATAAAGCTACAAGGCCGGGTGAAAGGGCATTTCGTCCTTAGGAGTATTTTGGCTAAGATGGCACCAGAGCTAGAGAAGGACTAATGTTACCTACGAAGTTTATACTCTGGGTTTATGAAAGGATCGGTATGACACCTAGAGGGGGGGTGAATAGGTGCTACTCCAATTTTAGTCTTTTTCAATTTAAGCTTGACACAAAAGGTAAATTCTCTAGATATGCAACTACGGTGAATTTACCTATATGACAAGCTAGCAACTAAGCACGATAAATAAGGCGGTAAACAAGGATAGAGGTAACCGAAGTCAAAGCACGCGGAGACACGGATGTAATCCCGAGTTCCTCCTTTTTAGGGGAGTACGTCTCGTTGGAGAGGTGTGAACCAACACAATGGTTCAACGGCCACAAAGGCCTCACCCTCTTCTCCGGTGAACCGCACCACAAAGGTTTGGTTCACTTCAACTATCGGAAACCTTCGAGGCGGAGTCCGGAGCCTTTACAACAACGATTTGGGGCACAACCCACAAAGGATTGGGGGCTCCCAAACAGCTACAATCTGTCACAAAGACAATCAAGTGAGTACAATAGGGGGCTAGGTTTTCCTAGTGGAAACCCTAGCAATGGTCCCTCAAGTGAATGAGGGGGAAATGACAAACGGCTCGGTGAAGATGTAGATCGGGGCCTTCTCCTTCAATCCTCCAAAGATCAACAAGTTTGGGTGGAGGGATTGGGAGATCTAGTGATTCTTGAGCTTGCAACAATGGGGATCTTGATTCTGGGCGAGCTAGCTGGCTGGAGGTAGATGGAGGGGTATATATACCCCTCCCAGAAAAGTAGCCGTTGCAGAGAAGAATCACACCGGAGTCCGGTCCTAGTGACCGGAAACTCCGGCCTGGGCGGAAACTCCGGCCTACAGGGGCCGGAAACTCCGCCCCACACCAGGAGCTGAGCAACTTCTTCACATCTGAGACTTGGGCCAAAACTCCGGTGTACTGGGGCCGGAATGTTTGGCCAGGGGCGGAAACTCCGGCCTGGGGGCCGGAAACTCCGCCCCACACCAGGGGCTGAGCAACAATCAGCAGCAGAGACTTGGGCAAAGACTCCGGTGCCCTGGGGCCGGAATGTTTGGCCAGGGGCGGAAACTCCGGTCCTGAGGACCGGAAACTCCGCCCCACACCAGGGGCTGAGCAACACTTCAGCAGCTTTGCTGTTTCTTCGAGGACAAGTCCAGGACCGGAAACTCCGGTTGGAGGCCGGAAACTCCGGCCTGAAATGCTCCAGAAACTCTTTTCTTTTTGGTGTTGATGCACATGTTGTATACAATAAAACCTGCATCACTTAGCACCAGATTAACATCCAAGTGTTGTTAACTAACACACAAAACTAAGAGATCACAAAATGTCCTTTCAATCTCCCCCTTTTTGGTGTTAGATGACAACACACGGATTTGCAATAAGTTCACCATACTATCATGTTTAACAAAAGGAAAAGCTCCCCCTAGATGTGTGCATATAACTCATTTGCTTTGGAATGCAAATGCACACATATAGAGAAACAAGTTCCACAACAAGGCGACATGATATGTAAACGAAACATTTCATAAACAAGACATATCACAAAGTAGGTTGAGCCTAGAGATAAAAACCATACCTTGTGCATATAAATGTAGATAAAACATCCATATAACCATAGCACAATAAGTAGGTTCAACCATACATAATAGAAATCCATATGTCTTACACTCACATAGTTCACAACACAAGATGCAAATAAGTTCCAAATAACATAAAAGGACACAAGCGCAATAAAATGATAAAAGCACATGCTTGTGTCCAACCCATGCAAATCCCGGAGAGAACCTAATAGAACTACTTCTCCCCCTTTGGCATCGAGACGCCAAAAAGGGAAAAGAGCATAACTACACGAAACCCATGGAGATCACCCGGAGCTTTCTTCCATGTCATCATCACCTTCCCTTCTTGATTGTAGTCCTCATCGGAAAGGTTCATGGGAGCCTTGCCGGTGTTGCGAGAAGTGGAGGGCAATGAAGTCACATCCGCATAATCCGACCAAGGAAAGACGTCTTCGTTCCATTTCTCAAGAGGGATAGTCTCGGCCGACGAGGAGGAGATAATAGGATTGCCATCTTCATCTTCTTCCGGAGGAGGAGTGATACTACCATTGTTGAGCTTGCGCAACTCCTTGATCATGATTTGTTGGTTGTCAATGATATGCTTCTCTCTCACATATGAGGCATGGTTCTCCTTGTGAAGTGCAACATCCATGCAAAGCAACTTTCTCTTCCACCAAGAGAGTTTACTCACTTCCGAGTTCACTTGAGCCCTTCCTTGAAGATAGAGGGAGGGTCGGCATTCTTGCTTCTCCTTCTAGGCATTGGGGCCTCGGTCTCCGCTTCCTCACTACTAGATTGCGGAGGAGGTGCACGAGAGGAAGACGGTTGCTTGGTGTGCTTGCTAAGTTGGTGGAGAGTCCCCTTGGCATGCTTGGTGAGGCGAGAGGTATCGATGTTGGAGACCTTGGAGAGGATGAGCTTCATCACATAAGGTGCATAGAGAGGGTTCTTGTGCTCAAAAATGGCCCAAAGCAATTCACACTTGATGAAATCCATGACATCAACTTCTTGGCCTTCACAATCCGGACCGGCTTGGAGCACCTTGTAAGCATGGTATAAGAGATTGACAAGCCCTCCTCGAATGGCATCCACATTTCCGGCTTGAGGAGCAAGATTGAGCCGAACCATGCGAAGGAAAATGTTGAAGGTGGGGAGGAGGTCTTGATTGGTGCCAACGGATGATGCAACTGAATATAAAGGGCGCAAGCGGCGTTTGTTGTAGCTACCCCTTCCACATGCATCCTCTTCCCAACACAAGTAGTGGCACCCTTGAACTTGTATCCCAAACATCTTCCAAACTCCACAAAGTTAGAGGTGCACTTTTGAGAACCGGTCATCCAAGTCATGGTGATATCTTCATCATTATCAAAACCACTGTGGCAAAGAACTGATGCACAAGCTGAATATCATAATCTTCATGAACATGGAGATGAGCCTCTCAAGTCCAAGCTTCCGAGCAATCCACACGGCCTCTTGAAAATAAGGTTCTTGTCCAAGCTCTCAAGGCTCAACACTTTTGCTCACACACCATATGCTTCTCAATGCGGGCATAATCTCATTCATGATCAGCTGCTGCTCTCTCCTTGGAAACCTAGGATCATCGGTGTTGGATGGCAAGTCATAGAACTGCTGAGATCTCATCCGACGAAACTCGATCTTCCCCATGCCCAAAACAGTGGTCAAGGAGTCAAAATGAGCTCTCTCGGCCTCTTCTTCATTATCAAACCCACC
This sequence comes from Poa pratensis, assembly GCA_947311845.1. Taxonomy (NCBI): domain Eukaryota; kingdom Viridiplantae; phylum Streptophyta; class Magnoliopsida; order Poales; family Poaceae; genus Poa; species Poa pratensis. The sequence continues at coordinate 24,296,111 of CAMZMU010000105.1, forward strand.
TAGGGCAGCATGTCTTGTGGCTTCTTCATCTATGGTACTCTGCTGTCTCAGACGGCCAGCGCTGCTGTCAAAAAGAAGCTTGTCCCTTGTTTGAGCACGGATGACTTTTCTTGGTGATTTTTCAGGATGTTTCATGGAAGACTTTGTCCTCTGCACACCTGTGAATAACAGAATAGGAGAAAAGCATGGGGATAAGCTTGCATGTCCAGGAACCAAAGAAGAAGTAACCAAAGAATTCTGGGCACAAAGTGTCTGATCTACACCGGAGTTTCCGGCCTCAGGGGGCGGAGATTCCGGCCCTGACCGGAGTTTCCGGCCTGGAAGACCGGAGTCTCCGGCCCTGAGATGGGGAACCTCGATTTAGTTCAAGAAACTTTGTGCTGAGAATTCTAGGGTTAAATCTAGGATACACCTTGCCATCTAGAAGATTCTACACCATGAAAAACTAGGGGAACTACTCTCCAAACTTAGATCGAGGTGAAAAACCTAAGGAGAGAGAGGAGGTACCCTTTTTGTCCATGGTGCAGCCCAAACGAAGGAGAGGAAGGTCCCCTGCGTTGGTGAGGAGGAGTAGGCCGGAGGCACGGCGGATTCCGGCGGCGGGGAGCAGCCGGAGCGGCACTTCGAGGCGGCGGCGGCTGCAGGGGAGAGGTTGGGGGTCGGGGGTGTGTGGGAGTTGTGAAGTCAACTCCCACCCCGATCCCCTTTTGGACCCCTGCGAGAACTGCCCAGACCGGAGTTTCCGGCCTAAACACCGGAGTCTCCGGCCTAAGCCAGAGATTCCGGGTTTAGGGCGGAAACTTCAGTCAGACCGGATATTCCGGCCCAAAGGACCGGAGTTTCCGGCCCCACCAACTCAAAAATGCCAGATTTTGTTGTTGAACATGCAAGATGCAAGAGGAGCAAGTTTTCAGAAGGGATAGGCCTGGGATGGACACAAAGTCACTGGAAATGGTACTTCACACTCAAACTTGGTAAGAGGCACAAAGAAAACATTAAGAAGCATCATTTGAGTGTGTTTTCCATAAAAACCAACGGATAGGCAAAAAGGCCATAAAGCTCCAACAAGATCAAATCTTCACAAAGAAGATGGCGGTGGCCTAAGCCACCATGTATGAGTGTATGTGGTGTGACACCGCGAAGATATATCTTGGGTTCACCGCCACTACTCGTCATTTAAGCTCACAATTCATAAAATGAACAATATAGAGACAAAATGAGTTCTTTCTATCGGCATAATGGGGGGAGGGATAGTCCAATGGATTAGGACCGCACTCCCCCTATGTCCATGCCTACACCTAAACCAAACAAATAGCTAAGATATAGGTGTGTATGCAAGATACTCAAGCGACGCTCCCCGAATCGATGATATTTAGCTCATGCCTCAAATAAGTGAACCTTGCTTCATCAAGTGGCTTCGTGAACATATCGGCAAGTTGGATCTTCGTGGGAATATAACCAAGCTCAATATCACCCCGGATGATGTGATCACGGATGAAGTGATAGCGAATCTCAATATGCTTCGTTCTTGAGTGCTCCACCGGGTTGTGGCCAATCTTGATAGCACTTTCATTGTCACATAAAAGAGGCACTTTGTCACAATGGACACCGTATTCCTTTAAAGTTTGCCTCATCCACAACAATTGAGTGCAACAACTAGCGGCCGCCACATACTCGGCTTCGGTGGTGGAGAGAGATATGCAATTTTGCTTCTTAGAAGACCAACTCACCAAGGACCTACCAAGGAATTGGCAAGCCCCGGAAGTTGATTTCCTATCATCCTTGCAACCGGCCCAATCCGAATCCGTGTAACCGGCAAGAGAGAATGTTGAGCCTTTAGGATACCACAAACCAAACCTTGGGGTATGAACCAAATATCGAAAGATTCGAAGAACCGCCGTTTGGTGGCTTTCTTTGGGAGCCGCTTGGTACCTTGCACACACTCCTACACTCAACACAATATCGGGTCTAGATGCACAAAGATAAAGCAAAGAACCAATCATAGAGCGATAGAGCTTTTGATCAACATCCTTATCTTTACCCTTTGGATTAAGTTCAAGATGACACTTGGTGTCCATAGGAAACTTCTTCTCTTTAGCATTTTGCATCTTGAACCTCTTGAGCATGTCTTGGATATATTTGGCTTGAGAGATGAAGGTCCCTCCACTCAATTGCTTGATCTCAAAACCAAGGAAGTACTTCAACTCTCCCATCATGGACATCTCGAACCTATCGGTCATAAGCTTTGAAAATTCATCATTAAAAGCTTTGTTAGAAGAGCCAAATATGATATCATCAACATAAAGTTGGCATATGAAAAGCTCCCCTTTAACCCTCTTGGTAAAAAGAGTGGGATCGATTTGCCCCACTTCAAAGCCACGGTCTACCAATAGCTCTCTTAGGTGCTCATACCAAGCACGAGGTGCTTGTTTGAGACCATAGAGCGCCTTATCAAGTTTGTAGACATGGTTAGGGAAGTGTGGATCCTCAAATCCCGGAGGTTGCTTAACATATACCAACTCCTTTAAAGGACCATTAAGAAAGGCACTTTTCACATCCATTTGTTGCAACTTGAAATTATGATGTGATGCATATGCAAGAAGGATACGGATGGACTCAAGGCGAGCCACGGGAGCATAGGTCTCTCCAAAATCAATGCCTTCAACTTGAGAGAACCCTTGTGCTACCAATCTTGCCTTGTTCCTCACAACCATTCCATGCTCATCTTGCTTATTCTTGAATATCCACTTGGTGCCTATAACATTGAGGCAATCTTTTGGCTTCTCCACTAGATTCCACACTTTGTTGCGCTTGAAGTTATTGAGCTCTTCATGCATGGCTTCCAACCAATCCGGATCTTCAAGAGCTTCAAAGACTTTCTTTGGTTCCACCATAGAGATGTGGCTTGATGTTCATTGAAATTTGCCAATTGTTTTCTTGTGGTGACCTTGTTCTTGACATTAACAATGATATTTCTAGATGAAGACTCTTTCTTCTCCAATCCTTTTTGACTCTTGCTATACGACGGGTTTCGATATCCTCATTGATGCGAGGAATTTCGCTTGATCATCTTGATCATTTGAGTCCCCGTCTTGACCGGAGTGTTGACCTTGATCATCTTGAAGCACATCTTCAACAAAGGAAGGAGAGGGTTGATCTTGGTCTTGACCTTGGCTAGTCACAATAGGAGAACTTGGTTCTTGATAGCACTTGGTCAACTTGAGGAGGGCTTGAACTTGTTCTTGGGTAGGTGCATCATTTGCTTCCATAGAAGGTGCAACTTCAACTTGTGATGATGGAGTCTCCACATGAGTGGAGCTAGGACTTGCTTGAGGAGGCTCATGATGGATTTCAATGGGGCGATGGAAACCAACCCCCATTCTTCTTATTGCTTCTTGAGGTTCCTCATTATCTACATCACAAACATGAAATTGCGCCACTTGGGAGCCGTCATTCTCATCGAACCTCACATCACAAGATTCTATGACTTTCCCAACGGTCTTGTCATAGACTCTATAGGTGTGAGATTCGGCACCGTAACCAACAAAAACACCCTCTAAAGCTTTAGATTCAAATTTAGACAAACGAACACTTTTGTTTTATAGAAACACTTACAACCAAAAACGGTAGTAGGAGACATTGGGCTTGTTGCCGGTAGCATCTCATAAGATGTTCTTCTTGCCGAAAGAATAACCGGTTAGAGAGTGACACGCCGTGGAGATAGCCTCGGCCCATAAGAATGGAGACTTAAACTCCGCCAACATAGACCTTGCCATATCCATGAGAGTCCGGTTCTTCCTTTCGGCTACACCATTTTGTTGAGGGGTATATGCAGCGGAATATTGATGACGAATCCCCTCTTCACTAAGAAACTCATTTAAGGTGTAGTTCTTGAACTCGGAGCCATTATCACTCCTAATGACCAAAATAGGGACATTGTATTGGCGTTGAACAATATTGGAAAAGTCGATGACGGTTTGTTGGGTTTCATCCTTCGTCTTGAAGAAAAAACCCAAGTAAATCTTGAATAGTCATCAACAATCACCAAACAATATTTCTTCCCACCAAGACTAGGTTGAGGCACGGCACCAAAGAGATCAACATGAAGAAGTTCCAAATCCTCTTGATGAAATAATGGTCTTGCGGATGGGGAGAATCATGCATCTTTCCTTCAACACAAGCCCTACAAAGACGATCTCTAGAAAAAGAAACATCTCTTTTAGTCCAAGAATGTGGCCACCCTTGTGAAGACTTTGCAAAGTTCTCATGTTGACATGGGACAAGCGGCGATGCCACAACCACCCCACGTCGGCCTTTCCGAATAGGCATATTGCTTGAGTGTTGGTAGACCCCGAAAAGTCTACCACAAACAACTCATTTTCAACATACCCAACGAACATGACCTTTAGAGTCTTGCTCCTCAAGAGTACCACCATATCAATAGTAAAATGGACATCAAAGTTCATCTTATTAAGAGCACGAACGGACATAAGATTGTAACCTAGAGACTCAACAAGCATGACATTTACAAGGGTGATATCCCTTGCAACTACCACCTTGCCGAGACTCTTTACCTCGCCTTTGACTTGTCACCATAAGAGACGGATGAGTTATTTAGATTTGGTCTCAACTCCGTCATAATCTCCTTGCTTCCGGTCATATGACTAGTGCATCCACTATCAACCACCCATTTCGATCCACCGGAAGCATAGTCCTACAAGAAATCATTGCTTGGATTTAGGTACCCATTTCTCAATGGGTCCTCTTTGGTTAGCAACAAGGGTCTTAGGGACCCAAATAGAGTAATCAATGTAACCATCATATGGACCAACATATTGAGCATAAACATCCCCATAATAATCAACATAAAGAATATAGTTGGGGTTGTTATGCCCCGCAAAGTCACTACGAGTGGTCTTGCCCCTTGTGGCACTACCACCCGCAATGGAAGTCTCGGCTTGTGCGGGCTTGGTCTTGATCTTCTTGTTGTTGCCCACTTTCTTCTTGGGCTCGGCTACATAACCAAGACCCTCCTTCCCTTTGTGTGGTTTTTGCTCAAATAAGTAAGCAATACCCTTATCTTTACCTTTGGGAATAGAGGTCTTGGCACTAACATTTTCTTCAATAACATTTTCATGAACACGAGGAAGAATAGATATGCTAGTTGAGCTAGATTTAGAAAGTTGAGTTTGAAGTTGCTCATGAGACTTGACTAAAAGGGAGTGAGTTGTTTCCAAGGCCTTGTGAGCCTTGTCAAGCTTCTCCATATCCTCAAGAAGTCTAGCATTAGCAACCCCAAGTTCAACTTTCTCCTTTTTAAGCACTTTATATTTAGCAACGACATGATCTCTATCCTTAATGATTTTATTAATGATATCATCATTTTTAGCATCAAGAGACTCAAGTCTTTCCTCAAGAGAACATCTTTCTTCACTCTCTTCATCAAGAGAGGCATTCAAGGATGCTACGGAAGCATTCAAAGAGGCAATGGTGAGAGAATCCTCTCTCTCAATCTTACTCTTTTCTTGAAGAAGTTCTTCGGCCGCACATAGTTGTCTCATGAGAGACTCAACATGTTCCTTAGCTTCACCTTGCAAGTTAGTCATGAAAGTATCGAAAGCAACAAGTTCTTTCTTAATCACAAGACTAGATTGATCACTCATTTCATGCATAGTCTTGGGAGAAGGAGATGATACCTCGGTGACATTAGCCATGAGGCAACGAGCGTTGTTGGTGGAGAAGTTCTCATTGGGGGATTCAAAGAGAGAAGATGATGAAGTTGATACAATAGCCAATGCGGCTACCTCTTTAGTAGGTGCATCTTCATCTTCGGAATCACTTGTGGCATATTCTTCTTGTGCCACCAACACAATTCTTGGTGCCTTCTTGAAGAAAGGCTTCCTTGGTCTTGCGGGCTTCTTTTGGATCAACTTGAATGGTCCTTGGGGATGAGCTTCCCACCATTTTGCTCTCGGTTCTCATAAGGACACTCTCTTATGTAGTGGTTCTTGTCATGACAATTGTAGCACGTCTTCCACTTTGAGGCTAGCTCTTTCTTCCCACTTGAGTTGTTCTCTTTATCAACCTTGGCTTTAGCTTTTGCCGGGTCTTGCCAAAACTCTCTTGTGGCAAGAGCTATATGACCATTTAGAGCCGGTTCAAGATCATTTGGAGCAATGTTGCTTGGGCACGCTTCAACCTCATCAAGACATACCACCTTGGCCTTCAAAGCAAGTGAGGGGCCTTGTTTCATCCCCATGGCCCTAGCACGGCTATCTTCGGCATTCTTGGTGGCAACCTTGGAGGCTTGCACTTCTTGCATAACTTCATTGGATGTCATTTCGTTGTAGTTGTGTCTTCCTTGAATGGCCTTCACCTCGATGGGCTCGGAAGGCAAGAGAGCATTCACATACTTCCTCTTGACATAAGCATCATCCACATAGGTTGCCCCCACATCAAAGAAGGCCTTTGCAAGAGTCTTGAGTCTTCCATACATGTCTTCATGATCTCATTGTCAAACATGTAGAAGCCTTCGGCATCATTGCTCAAAGACTCATATCGGTTTCTCTTCATGCTTTCATTCCCAAGAAATGCAACCTCAAGACAATTCCAAGCTTCTTTGGCGGTGGTGGCATTGAGAACATAATGCTTGTCACTTTCACACTGAAAGTTCAATCATATGGAGTGCGGAGGCATTGAGTTGCTTTTCGGCAAATTCTCTTCTTGTCACATTGCTTGGATCCGCAACCTTGTACCCATCTTCAATGATCCTCCAAAGCTCGATAGAGGCACTGTTAATATGAGATTTCATTGAGCGTTGCCAACTAGCAAAGGCTAATGCATTAAGCTTAGGTGGAGGACCAATGGGGTTTATGCGGGTGGTGATAGGTGGGTCGATAGGGTACCATCCCGGAACGTTATGGTACTCTTCCTTCCCATCTTCATGCTTGGTAGGAGGAGGAGGAGATGGTTTAGATCCGGAGGTGGTTTCCAACCCCTTCTCATTTTTCTTTTTACCCTCCTCGGAATCACCTTCATCGGAGTTAGAGATACCCTCTAGTGGGATGGTTTCCGAAACCTTGGCATTTGTGAGTTTCATGAGCATGTCACGCAACTCATCAAATTTGACATTCATGTCATTCATGGACGATGTCAATGTTGTTTCCAACGATTTGATATCGGCCATGGATGCCATGGTCTCTTGGCCTTGGCAAGATCGGCCTCATCCTCACTTTGTGTCATACTTCTCTTAGGCGGTTAAGCCCAAAACAAGAGAGCCTAGCTCTGATACCAATTGAAAGGATCGGTATGACACCTAGAGGGGGGGGGTGAATAGGTGCTACTCCAATTTTAGTCTTTTTCAATTTAGGCTTGACACAAAAGGTAAATTCTCTAGATATGCAACTACGGTGAATTTACCTATATGACAAGCTAGCAACTAAGCACGATATAATAAGGCGGTAAACAAGGATAGAGGTAACCGAAGTCAAAGCACGCGGAGACACGGATGTAATCCCGAGTTCCTCCTTTTTAGGGGAGTACGTCTCGTTGGAGAGGTGTGAACCAACACAATGGTTCAACGGCCACAAAGGCCTCACCCTCTTCTCCGGTGAACCGCACCACAAAGGTTTGGTTCACTTCAACTATCGGAAACCTTCGAGGCGGAGTCCGGAGCCTTTACAACAACGATTTGGGGCACAACCCACAAAGGATTGGGGGCTCCCAAACAGCTACAATCTGTCACAAAGACAATCAAGTGAGTACAATAGGGGGCTAGGTTTTCCTAGTGGAAACCCTAGCAATGGTCCCTCAAGTGAATGAGGGGGAAATGACAAACGGCTCGGTGAAGATGTAGATCGGGGCCTTCTCCTTCAATCCTCCAAAGATCAACAAGTTTGGGTGGAGGGATTGGGAGATCTAGTGATTCTTGAGCTTGCAACAATGGGGATCTTGAATTCTGGGCGAGCTAGCTGGCTGGAGGTAGATGGAGGGGTATATATACCCCTCCCAGAAAAGTAGCCGTTGCAGAGAAGAATCACACCGGAGTTTCCGGTCCTAGTGACCGGAAACTCCGGCCTGCAGGGGCCGGAAACTCCGCCCCACACCAGGAGCTGAGCAACTTCTTCACACTGAGACTTGGGCCAAAACTCCGGTGCACTGGGGCCGGAAAGTTTGGCCAGGGGCGGAAACTCCGGCCTGGGGGCCGGAAACTCCGCCCCACACCAGGGGCTGAGCAACAATCAGCAGCAGAGACTTGGGCAAAGACTCCGGTGCCCTGGGGCCGGAATGTTTGGCCAGGGGCGGAAACTCCGGTCCTGAGGACCGGAAACTCCGCCCCACACCAGGGGCTGAGCAACACTTCAGCAGCTTTGCTGTTTCTTCGAGGACAAGTCCAGGACCGGAAACTCCGGTTGGAGGCCGGAAACTCCGGCCTGAAATGCTCCAGAAACTCTTTTCCTTTTTGGTGTTGATGCACATGTTGTATACAATAAAACCTGCATCACTTAGCACCAGATTAACATCCTAAGTGTTGTTAACTAACACACAAAACTAAGAGATCACAAAATGTCCTTTCAGTTTAGTCCTTCATGTTGATGGTGAACGATGGTTGGATAACCTCCTTTTTTGAAAGAAGAAAAGGTGTCAGCATGCTTCATGGTGTTTTATTTTTGATTGATTCAGAGGCATGGCGCACTATCAGGAGGGGGTTCTTGTTGGACAAAAGGGGTGATCATGAAAAGGCGTTCCTACATATTATGTATCCCATCCAAAAGAGAGAAAGAAGATAGCTCCGCTGAAAACTCTCAATTTGTAATGTTCGAAATTATGACTGAATTCTGACTAGGTCGGAATTTTTCTGGTGGTTCTATGGTTATTTCGGTTTCAGTTCAGCACCTTCGGGCGTTTGGCCGCAATCTAGTTGGAACCAGTTCAGAATAATCCGAACCGTCCGAAATTTGGTCAAGAATTTTGAATTGATTCTGGAAGCACGAAAACTGACCCAAATGACTAGTTTCGATGGACCTGTTTAAGCTTCCCTTACCATTCACTACTAATGCTCAGCACATATCTTTATCCCATGATATTCATCCTTGAATCTATCAAATGGTCTACATGCATTTTCTATGGGATATCTTCATATAATAATATAGTGAAATCATAAATCCATAGGGTTTGTCACTATCTAACAAAACCACACATGGGGCCTTCATGAACTTTCAAAGTCTTCACCGAATATTAATGCTTAAAGGATTTGGATCAAAACGACAACATTATGTCCAAGACAAAAGTAAACCTCTGATATTTCTAGAGAAGGTCCACTTGAAGGTACTAAATGTATCATAACACCATATGAACAGGAACATGATAGAAGCAGCTAAGTGATAACCCACAAGTGTAGGGGATCACACCAGTCTTCGAGGGAAGTAAAACCTAAATTTATTGATTCGACACAAGGGGAGACAAAGAATACTTATAAGTCTTAGCAACAGAGTTGTCAATTCAGCCACACCAGAAAAAGCACTAGTAACACAAGGGATGTGAAAGCAGTAGTAACTTGAGAGCAATAGTAACAGTAAAGTAACAGCAGCAGCAACAACGGAGGCAGTGGCGCAGGAAAATATGATTGATGTGAAATATGGACCGGGGTTCCAAGCTTTGCTAGTGGTAACTCTCCAAACAAAGAACATGTGTTGGGTGAACAAATTATAGTTGGGCAATTGATAAAATTGTGAGGGCATGACAAAGCATATTATGACAAGATAAAGTTCACTGTAGTATTTAATTGGGCATTACAACAAAATCCATAGACCGCTTGCTAGCTGCATCTATGACTAATAATCCACCTGCGAAATAACTTCCGTGTCTACCGCAGGTATTAAGTTGCAAGCAACAGATTATTGCAATAAGCAAAGTGTGTAATGTAAACAATGCAAATGACGCGTAGACATAACAAAGTTGTTTTCTCCCTAGTAGCAACAGCACATCCCCGTTCTTAGACGTTTCTGTCGCTCGTGCCCAGACTCACGGGAGGCATGAACCTACTATCTAGCATAAATACTCCCTCTTGGAGATACAAGCAACTACTTGATCAAGGTAACCACAAGTACCGGAGAGCATGCAAGATCTTAAATAAACACATAAGTATGATAACAAGATGAACAAACTGATCATAATTCCACAATTCATCGGATCCCAACAAACACAACACCAATTACATCAGATGAATCTCAATCATGTAAGGCAGCTCATGAGATTATTGTACTAAACAACATGATAGAGAGAGTACCAACTAGCTACTGCTAAGAACCCATAGTCCATGGGGGAACTACTCACGGAGCATCGTGGAGATGGTGGCGTCGATGGAGATGGCTCTGGGGTCAATCCCTGTCCCAGCAGGGTGCCGGAACAAGACCTTCTGACCCCCGAAAGTAGGGTTGGATGGCGGCGGATTTCAGAGTCGTTTCAGGGAAAAGTGTAGTCGGCGCGTAGGGTTTTCGCGACGGGATGAATATATAGTCTGAAGGGCGGCGTAAGGCTTTGAACATGTGGAGTAGGCGGTCTTGCGGCGTGGGCCAGGCCCTGGCCGCGCTCTCAGGTCGTGTGGGAGCTGTGGGCCCCATTTTGGACGATGTCCAGGTCCACGTCGATCAGAGGAAAATTTCCAAAAACTTTCGCGACTAAACTTTTTCGATTTGGCGTCGTCTTTGGGTCGCTTCGGGGACATCTTTAAAAACTATCTGGTGGGGACAGATTTCAGGAAATCATGCTCCTTTGTGTTCTTGTCAATTTCTACACATCAAAGTGTAAAGCAAGAACATTGTGCACTTTTGCAACTATTAATAGGTTAGTCCAATAAATGTCTAAAATGATATAAAACCATAGTAGAAACATGTGGCATTTGATATAAAACAAGCATGGAACATCAAAAAATTATAGATACGTTTGAGATGTATCAGCATCCCCAAGCTTAGTTCCTACTCGTTCTTGAGTAGGTAAACGATAACAAAGATAATTTTTGAAGTGACATGCTACCAACATAATCTTTATCAATAGTAATGTAAGGCATGTGAACTGAGATCAAATCATTCAAAGTAAATGTCTATAGTTGATATTAAACAAACAATGATAAAACAAGATAGATAAACAAGCTAAAACTTTTCATGAATGATGCTTTGGAGACATGAAACCGTACAAGGTTCATTATAAATGTTTTAAGTATTCAGTGTAGAAGTTCTATCCTTCTATTCAAGCATCAAGCAATTTTTAACAACACAGAAAGGATCCAGTCAAGTAAAAATAAACATGAACGTCATGAATCAACTGTTTCGAAGTTTACTCAACCGGTGAGCATAAGCATTTGGTATTGGCACCAGGATGTTATGGCAAAAAGAACATTAATGGGGGTTTGGAAGGCCAATGGAAGAAAGTCTCACACAACTATAAATGATCATTAGACAAGAGGAAGTCTTATAATCGAAGTTATGTAAGGAGTAATGATTGCCATGCAACGGATGCACATAGAGCTATAAGTGTATGAAAGCTCTCCAAAGGATTTAGTGGGGGTGCATCCAACTTGGTTGCTCACGAAGACCTAGAGCACTTTTGAGGAGGCTCATCATTGGAATATACAACCCAAGTTTTATAATAAAAAATTCCCCACATAGTTATACTAGTGAAACATGAAAACTGAAGCATAGGTGCTACTAGCACAAGTATGATGAACTAATGCAAACCGCAGGTGCTAAACATGAGCACAAGTGTGCAAAAAAGGATAGTAATGTTGGCCCCTCTCTCTTTATTTCTTTTTTTTTCTCTTTTTTTTTTTACTTTTTCTGCATTTCGATGGCCTCCATGGCTCTTTTCACTTTTCTCTCCCTCACTGGTAGGGGCAACACTCTAAAATGACAACACACTTTTTGTACAAATAACTCATAATAAACAAAACATGATGTATAAAACTGTATGCCTCTGCCAGTGCAGCAGGATGTGCAATGATCTAGCGTAACATGGGTAAAACCACACATCAGCTGTATAGAATCATGCAAAGCAATAAATAAAATGATGAATGACAACAAGTCATGTAATGTAAGATGGAAGTTGCATGACAATATATCTCGGAACAGCTATGGAAATGCTGTGGTAGGTAGGTATGGTGGCTGTTTTGAGGAAGATGTATAGACTTCTGTGTAGGAGAACAAGAGTAAGTCCTCCCACGGGTTTGGATGTACTGGCCAAGTATGCACCAAGTCTCAATGTGAGAAGAGGGCAATGCACAGCACCGAAGAGGCTAGCAAAATTTGGATGGTGGAAGTGCCAAAAATCGTAGCTCAACATTAGTCAAAAAGAACTTACAAGCTTATTGCAAACAACTAGCAGGTTCAACATTAAGAGCATGATTAAAATTTACTCCAAGGAGGGCCGTTCACGGCGGCACAAGTACCCCATTAGATCCCTCGACCTTAGCACACAACTATGTTATTACGAATTACTTTCAGACAAGAAAAGCTATCAAGACCAACTACACCTTCAACAATTAGTACAGTTTGTAGTACGGAACAAGCTTTAACGGCAACAACCACTAACAAGTTTTAACTTAAGTAACCAGCAAGCATTAACATCTAATTATTTAATATCTCAAAACATTTGCAAGGAATCAAGTTATCAAAGTTCAATGATCTACAAGACTATGCAAGTTTTTCATTATACCAAACCACATGCATGACATTTTCTGAACCAACACATTAACAAGCACCAAACAACTCTCCAAATAAATATAAGTGAAGTAAGAGAGTGATTTCTACAAAAGAAACTAATAGCTCTGAACAAGAGATACATGAAAAATAAGAGCTAGAAGCTAACCGAGCAAAAATTGAATACCCAACAAGTATAAGTGAAGCACAGGAGTATTCTAGTAAAAAGCGGAGCGTTTCTCTCTCCCAAACAAGCAAGTTAGGATCATACATTTGATATGATCGGAGAACAAAACAAAAACAAAACAAAAAATAAAACACACAAGACGCTCCAAGACTAGCACATAATATGTGAAGCAATAAAAATATAGTTTCATGGGAGAAAACCTGATAATTGTTGATGAAGAAGGGGATGCCTTGGGCATCCCCAAGCTTAGATGCTTGTGTCTTCTTGAAATATGCAGAGGAGGTCCATGGGGCCTCCCCAAGCTTAAGTTTTTCTCACTTCTTGATCTTCTTCTATCATCATTCTCCCTTGACACTTGAAAACTTCCTTCACACACAACTTCTCATAAACTTCATTAGAGGGGTTAGTACTCAAAAAAACTTTAATCCACTTTGGTTCTGTAGAGACACATTGCAAGAACTCAATGAAACATTAGCTACACTTACTAATCCTTATTTGTGGCCCTCCACGTTAGAGAACCTCGCATAAAACCCGCAAAGAGACAATGCAAAAAACAGGGACATAATCTGTCAAAAACAGAACAGCCAGTAAAGATGAATTTTTTCGAGGCGCTTCCGTTGCTCAAATCAGAAAATGATAAACTAACGAAAGATAGATATAAAGTTCAGTCTTCTGCACAAAAAAATTTCAGATCAAGATCACGTCCGTGATTTTTTGGATTTTCGTACAGTAAAACACATAAATCTGTTTCTGGACAGCAAACCAAACTTTAACACTTTCTTACCATTAGAGGCTACTCTTGGCACAAAAACGAAAACAAAAAGATACAAAGGATATGTTACAGAGGTAACAACATCCTTGACTCAACAAAAGCAAGAATAAAAGAGAAAGGAAAAATAACATGGGTTGCCTCCCACAAGCGCTTTTCTTTAAAGCCTTTTAGCTACACATAGAGATTTTAATGATGCTCTCATAAGAATAGAAAATAAAGCTAAAGGGAGCATCGAGAAGAAAATATGAAACACATTTAAGTCTAACCCACTTCCTATGCATAGGAATCTTGTAAACAAATAGATCCATGAAGAACATAGTGACAAGCATAGGAAGATAAAACAAGAACAACTTCAGAACTTTCAACATAAAGAGAGGTGTTTTAGTGACATGAAAATTTCTACAACCATATTTTCCTCTCTCATAATAATTTCCAGTAGCATCATGAACAAACTCAACAATATAACTATCACATAAAGCATGCTTTTCATGATCTGTAAACACATAATTTTTATCAAGCTCCAAAATAGCGGGATCAAAATTAATTAAGACCTCTTCAAACCCACTTTTTACAATATTATAACAAGATGATTGATCACTCTCAAAAGTTATGGGACTCCATATAGCTAAAGTCAAGACCTCTCCAATCCCATTTTGAATAGTAGTACAATTAATATTATCAATCAACATAGGACCATCATCTAGAGCTTAATCAGACAAAAATTCTAAGCAAGACTCCTCCTTACCATGCATTTCGATAGTAGGAACAAATAGGGGATTATCATATGATTTATCAAAATAGCATGGATTATCAGAAATAACAGTAGCATAATCATTTTCACAAGTTTTAATCACAGGGGATATTTCAAAAGAATCCATGGGAACATAGCATTCATCCTCCTTCGGTAAGCATGGAGGGCAATCAAATAGTGTAAGAGTTACTCTCATTAGAAGGTAGGCATGGGTAGCTAATCCATTATTCCTCCTTCTGTTCATCACTCTCTTCCTCTTTTTCATCCAATGAGCTTTCAGATTCAGCAATTTCTTCTTCCACGGGTTCCTGCAAGGCAACGGTTTCTTTTTCTGGAGGATAAGTTCTCTCAAGAAATACAGTAATATAAGGATTATCATTGTAATATTCAAGGCAATATCCAAGTATAGCTAAATTCTCAGATTTATAAGGAGCACCTTCAATATTCTTAAGAGAACTAGTAATTTCATAAGCACCCATAAAAACAACAAATTCTTCAATTTGTTCAAGATTGCCAAAGTCATAGTTTCCTTTAGCATAAGCAGCCAAGGTTTCATTATCATTATAATCACATTGGAAAGGGAGGTGTTTATGCCTTCTACAACAAAAAGATTCATTAAAGCACCATGATTCATCATATGTAGAGCAACAGTTTTTAGCTAAATCGTTCAATGCATTTATTTGTTCCTATAAATGTGCCCCTTTTTGAGACAAGCGGTATTCCTTATAATATTTTTGTTGATCCTCCGTGAACCCACTTTGCCAATAAAATCCAGTTTCCTAGAAGTTAACCATAACAAAAGTTTTTTTTTGAATTTTTTGTTTTTTAAAATTTTATGTTTTTTGAGTATATAAGCAAAATAAAACTAAACAAAAATAAACTAAGCAAAAATAAAGTAAGCAAAACAAAATAAAACCGAAACAAAGAGAGAGGTGGAGTGTACTTCCCAAGTGAACTTATAGGTAGAGCTATGCTCCCCGGCAACGGCGCCAGAAAATAGTCTTGATAACCCACAAGTGTAGGGGATCGCAACAGTCTCCGAGTGAAGTAAAACCCAAATTTATTGATTCGGCGCAAGGGGAGACAAAGAATACTTATAAGTCTTAGCAGCCGAGTTGTCAATTCAGCCACACCTGGAAAAGCACTAGTAACACAAGGGATGTGAAAGCAGTAGTAACTTGAGAGCAATAGTAACAGTAAAGTAACAACAGCAGAAGTAACAGCGGAGGCAGTGGCGCAGGAAAATATGCTTAATGCGAAATATGGACCGGGGTTCCAAGCTTTGCTAGTGGTAACTCTCCAAACAAAGAACATGTGTTGGGTGAACAAATTATAGTTGGGCAATTGATAAAATTGTGAGGGCATGACATGAACCTACTATCTAGCATAAATACTCCCTCTTGGAGATACAAGCAATTACTTGATCAAGGTAACCACAAGTACCGAGAGCATGCAAGATCTTAAATAAAACATAAATATGATAACAAGATGAATAAACTGATCATAATTTCACAATTCATCGGATCCGAACAAACACAACACCAATATCATCAGATGAATCTCAATCATCTAAGACAGCTCATGAGATTATTGTATTGAACAACATGGTAGAGAGTACCAACTAGCTACTGCTAAGAACCCGTAGTCCATTGGGGAACTACTCACGGAGCATCGTGGAGACGGTGGCGTCGATGGAGATGGCTCCGGGGGTCAATCCCCGTCCTGGCAGGGTGCCGAAACATGACCTTCTGACCCCCGAAACTAGGGTTGGATGGCGGCGGAGCTCAGAGTCGTTTCTAGGAAAAGTGTAGTCGGCGCGTAGGGTTTTCACGATGGGATGAATATATAGTCCGAAGGGCGGCGTAAGGCGGTGAACAGGTGGAGTAGGCGGTCTTGGGGCGTGGGCCAGGCCCTGGTCATGCCCTCAGGCCTTATGGGTGATGTGGGCCCCATTTTGGACGATGTCCAGGTCCACGTCGATCAGAGGAAAAATTCCAAAATCTTTCGTGACTAAACTTTTTCGATTTGGCGTCGTCTTCGGGTCGTTTCGGGGACATCTTTAAAAACTGTCCGGTGGGGACAGATTTCAGGAAATCATGCTCCTTTTGTGTTCTTGTCAATTTCTACACATCAAAGTGTAAAGTAAGAACATTGTGCACTTTTGCAACTATTAATAGGTTAGTCCAATAAATGTCTAAAATGATATAAAACCATAGTAGAAACATGTGGCATTTGATATAAAACAAGCATGGAACATCAAAAATTATAGATACGTTTGAGACGTATCACTAAGTCTCAATTCAGTGGTACTGCCGGTAGTTCCTAACATATATTGGAACTTAAATCATTGATAAAAAGTACAAACGCAAAGGTATCGACATCATCCATTTAGAGGAACTAAACATTACACTTATGACTTGTAGGTTGAGTCTGATGGTTTAGAGAACCATGCTTGGTAGTTCTATAAACATACTTAGGTTTTATTTGCTAGCTCTCTTCTCACATGGTTCAAAGGTGCTAACCGATTGGTCTGATAGTTCTAGGTTTTTTGATTTTTGTAGATAAGAGAGATTCTCGAGGAATAACTTTGAAATATTTGCTTCCTCGATCTTGTCAACTGCCCCTACTGATAGTAGGCCATACCTATGACTCAAATCAATTAGCAAATCTTGCCTTGAGAGAGATGTCATCACTTTTCTCATTGTTGGGGGTCTCCATTGACTTTTTTTACCAGCTAGTGTAGGACTAAAACATGAAACAATTAGTAAATTTGTTGCCAAAACTCATTAAGGTGTCTCAGATGCACTTAGCATTGGTTACATTTTCCTTGATGTCTCTATAGTAAATGTTTAACTTTACAATCTGTACTTTGTATTAAAAACCAACTAAAATGTATTAAAATATTGAGCTATAGGCTCATGTAAGTCAAGCCAATGCATATGAGTGGGTTTCCCACTTCAAGGCTCATCCAAACTACACATGGTACAAGAGTGCATCACTGAAATAGTACAAATAGTTGCTTGTGCAATACTATAAATAAGAAATTTTTCCAAGTAAGGTCTAACAGCTTGTAAATGCCTAGGTGCATTGTCACAATGCACTAACATTTCTTATAATGCGACCTCGATTGTTGGCATGTTGCATAGGTTTTTAAATGTATGTTTCACAAGATAACTCTACAAAACTAATATGTATCTACAGTACAATAAACATTACACCAAGCACGATGTTTCTTTCTAAATCTGTATGAACTAGGTACGACATATGGACTCACAAAATACCTATTTAATACTCCCGCTGATCCCTTTTAAGTGTCGCAGAGAAACAACTAGCCCGGTGTAAATCAGCCATACAACTCATGACATTTATAATTGATCGGAGAGAGTACAAATGAATGGGTTTCCCATGTCGTCGCCACTTAACCAAGCTAGAAGAGAATAACACGGTAAACCCTAGCGAGCGAAAGCGTACGAATCTAAACGCATGACCCGAAGGTTGAGATTATGCATATGATATTTGGTCAAAACAGAGACATCAACAACTATCACATCATTGTTTGAATTTGAAACCGCTACAAATCCTACCAAGCAGTTGGTGCAGGAACACCGGGCCCACCTGGCACTGAGCCATAGGAATTGGGAGCCACACACAGAGCTCCACGTCATCTGCTCTGGATGGGTAAAATCCCCAAACTAACCCTCGCCCCTCCCTAATCTCCATTGAAGCCCGACGAGGAGAAAACAGAGGGAGAAAAAAGAGGAGAGAGAGAGAGAAAGTACGAGGAAAAATCTCACCTCCTCTTCTTCCGTTGCCCTGCTCGATCCCTCACGAGAAATTCGCCACCATATCTTTCGATCTGTTGGATCCAATCCGCCGATCCATCGATTTGTTCGAGCGGGCCCTCTCGGTCGCCCGGAGTTTCGATCCGGTCGGAGTCGGAGGAGATGAATGGCGCCGGCGGGAGCCAGCAGCAACAGCAGCAGCAGCAGAGGCTCCGGCAGCAACAGCAACAGCAGCAGCAGGCCCTCCTGATGCAGCAGGCTCTGCAGCAGCAGCAGTATCAGTCCGGCGTCCTCGCCGCCGCCGCCGCGGCGGCCATGACTCAGGTCGCCCTCTGTTTCCTCGCCTCCTGATCTATTTGTTTGCTCGTGCATCCCGGTGCAGCAATGCACGCCGATCTGGTTGTGAGCCCGGAAGATTGTTGCTTGCTTGGTGCATCCCCCTTTTTCCCCTGAAGTTGTTAGGTTAGGTGCATCTTGTTCGTTAGCGAGTTTTGCTCGATGACTGAAGTTTCTTCCGTGGAATTGAGCACCTACTATTGCCATCTGCTGTTGCATTTGCATGGTAGCACATGTACTGTTGTGTTCCAGTTTGTTGGAACATTGCTCCATTGTTATTGGGATTCGAAGCAAATTGGCTTTGGGAGAGGGAGGTGATTCGATGTAATTGGACAAAAAAGACAATCTTTAGAGGGTTCCGTTGCATTTACTAGTTTTTGTTTGGTTGTGCTCCTCGCCTCCTTATGAAGTTTTACATCCAGTATTGTTTGTATGCACATAGGGTAAGCCGTAATGCATGTAGGGATGGCAATGGGTACCCATTATCCTTTTACCCTGCGGGTAAAAACCCTATTAGGGTAAGGGTATGGGATAAAAAATTACCCATGGGTACGTAAATAGGAAAAATATCATACCCATCGGGTAGAGAGAGTATGGGTATGGGATCGTATAACCCATACCCGCGTACCCATGTACCCATGTAATATTTGACAAGTGAGTCTAAACTTTCACGCACGGATATATGAGTAGGGTCTATGCATGAGGCTTCAATCGTAATTCAAAGATATAGGCAGGGATTGCTCGCTAACCCTCCGCGGATGGCGCACCATCCGGTGACTACCTCACTATACCGATAATTTAGCTATTCCTAATATTATATCTAATCTGTCTGATTCACGTGCTCACGTCTCGACTCCTGATATAGCAAAACAATGAAATATAACTCTTCTGCATGAGTTATGTGTTGTTTTTACGACTATTTTCTGCCCAATTTTACGTGTTTTAAACGCGGGTATTTTTACCCGCGGTACCCATCTACCCTGTCGGGTGACGGGTATGGGAAAAAGTTGTACCCGTTGACGGGTATGGGTAAGGGTGACGGGTAAGATCGTGGTCGACGGGTAAGGGTATGGGGTGGCTCCACCCTTACCCATACCTTGCGGGTGCCATTCCTAAATGCATGTCGATCTTGGTATGAAGCTGGAAAATTTCTTGTTTGCTTTGAGTTTGGACACTTCCTAGGTTGCCTCCCTCGCTCCCTTGGCTGACTATTCATTCTTGCAACATAACGAACACTATGTTTTCATTAAATTGTTTTCGGTGTCTGTGCTCCTCAGAGCAAGTGTCACTGCTGTCTCCATTTGTATAAAGTTTGTTAATTGCATTTGCCTATTCATGATACATTGAGCGTTGCTCACAAATCAATGCGAGAACATTGTTGCATGTGCATAGTATATCGGTCTAGTAGACGAAGAGAAACATAGGGTGGGAAAGAGAGATGCTTGGATGGAACACAGTATTCAGTCTTATTTATAATGGCATAAATATATAACTTTGGAGAACTGGATTTTAATTCCCATCACATTTAATTAAAATTGTGTCATCGTCTATATGCTATTTATTTTGCTTTGCTCCTCAACCTGTTTTGGCATTGGCGTGTATCTTTATTTTTATTTTTATTTTTTACATTTTAAATTTTGCAGATGGAGCCTGTTTCAAATGGCAATCTCCCACCTGGGTTTGATCCATCCACATGTCGCAGTGTGTGAGTGCTTTCGGTGTTATTTTCTGTTTTTACCCCCCATATGTGATTTATAGCTTAGCTTTCCCTTTTTCTTTTAGTTATGTAAATAAATGTGGAATTGCACAGTGTAACAATGTTTAATGTAAAAATCAATGTGGAAGTCCAGATCTTAACAAATGTCTGTAAAATTTTGATCATGCATAGTTTATCGTTGAATCTGGTGCTAAATTTTCTATCCTGTAGTTATTATTACATCATCTGAATATACTTGTCTGATATCTATCTTATTTCTTACTGAATAATGTTTTTGGAATCTGATTTGATTCACGATGTTATGACAACTAGGTATGTGGGAAACGTACACCCTAACGTCTCTGAGAGCCTTCTGATTGAAGTTTTCCAGAGCACTGGTCCGGTGGAAAGATGCAAGCTCATCAGGAAAGAAAAGGTGCATTTTTACACCATATGGAGGAATACTACAATGCATATGAGAAATGATTCGTTTAAAGGGGTTTCACCTGTCAATCACCTTGATGGCTCATGTCCATGCACCCCTTTTGCTGAGCCATAGGTTTGACAAAAGTTAGAGAATATCAATGTCTTAATATTCCAAATTCTTAATGTTATTTAGCCCGTGTCTGCCATGTGTCCTACTCGCTGAGAACTTGCTAATTGGAATTTCTCTTTGTTGTGTGTCTATGAGTGATATTTTCCCAGCCCTTAATCTTAGGCTTCTACATATAATTACTTCAGTAACAATGCATTGAGACAATGTATTTTTGTGTTCTCAAAATGTAATGGCACTTTTTAGTATGCTGCTGATCATGTTGCTAAATCGGCAAAAGCCTACTGTTATCTGTCAATTTTCATCTGTTTGACAAGAATTATCTTTTTTTTTAATTACAAGAATTATCTCTTGTCCTTTGACAGTCTTCCTTTGGGTTTGTTGACTACTATGATCGGAGGTCAGCAGCTATTTCAATCATGACCCTTCATGGGCGTCACATGTAAGCATAATGTTTAACTAATTTCAGCAACACTGGGTTCAGAGTCCCGAATTTGCTGCTAATGTTGTTCATCGTGAAACATTTCACTCAGATACGGTCAAGCAATCAAGGTGAACTGGGCATATGCAAGTACACAAAGAGAGGATACGTCTGGTGAGATGTTATTTTCAAACCCTTATCGTGTCATCGTCATGTTATAATTTAACCCTTGTTTAATTAACAAATGCCCATTGAATTGTTCCAGGTCATTTCCATATTTTTGTTGGTGATTTAAGTTCTGAAGTTAATGATGCAACTCTTTATGCCTGTTTCTCAACATATCCTTCTTGTTCGTAAGTCTTTAGCTCCTTATATTAACATGTTTCTTAAGTTTTTATGTACAGCCTGTGCTTTAAAGTTCTGACTTGCTATTCAAGCAATGATATTTGTTCTATCTGTATCAAGTGTATCTCTTTGGTACGCTATATAAATATGATAATCTAGCATGGCACATTTTGGAAATTATTCCCCCTTTGATTCTATGTTTTTTCTGTAGTGTTTCAGTTGTTAATTTGTGTCATTTATGATCAGTGATGCTCGAGTCATGTGGGACAACAAAACTGGACGCTCCAGAGGTTATGGCTTTGTCTCCTTCCGCAATCAACAGGCATGAACAACTCATGCCATTTCACTTTGCATTTAGCAGTAGTTTTACCATTTAGATCCAACGAGTCTACCTAATATTCTGGTGTTTGAGCTATTTGATACTGCTAGATTTTACATTGCTGGAGTTCTACTGTTGTTGTACTTGAAACTCAGTGGATTCTTCTCGTCTTGTGGTACCAACTACCAAGTATTATTAGTTTGAACTATATTGCTTATTTGGTTCTCATGATTGGTTAACGATTATTTTGTTTGATTTATTTTTCTATTATGCAAATTTTATCTGTGGTATTGGAATTTGTCTGGCTCCTTGCGTCACCCATAGTCAAAATTCAAACTGCGGTTTCAGTTTTGCATTTAGTATAACATCACATGACATTTGGTGACCAACTGAAGTTTTCTTTAGTAAACTCATTAGATCTAAATAACTTTTGTTTCATAAATAACTCTATTTTGATCAGTCCCGCGTTTACAGTTACAAGTCAAACTTTTGTTTTGGGCACAAAGTTACAAGTTAGACTATAGTGTTGTATCTCTATTGTCACTGAATACTATGTTGTTTCTTGGTGCAGGAAGCTGAAACTGCTATAACTGAAATGACTGGTATGCCAGCGCTGGAGCTTGCAATTGATTACATTTTTCTTCATATTTCTGCTGGTATTCAAATGTCGCGACTTTCTGAGTCTTGTAAACTAATGTATTGCAACAGGTAAATGGCTTGGCAGCAGACAAATAAGGTGCAACTGGGCAACAAAGACTAATGCAGAAGAGAAACAGGAAGCAGATAATCATAATGCAGTTGTACTAACAAATGGTAGTTCCAGTAATGCAGGTTAGGTGTCTAGTAGTGACAATATTATTTTTTCCTTTCATAGTAGATTTGTTTTCATATCTCTCGTTCAGCTAAAAAATGTCATGACAGGAATTACGTGCCTATGTTTTCAGTTATAATGATTAGAGCAGTTAGGTGGGTGCTCATTTTAGCTTTGTCTTTTGTTCTGCAGCAATGGAGGCGAACCAGGATGCAGGAAGTAAAGAGAATCCAGAGAACAATCCTGATTTCACTACTGTATATGTTGGCAACCTTGGACACGAGGTAAAGCCAAGTTTCTGCTAGCACAATTTCCTCCTCTCATTATCTGAGGAAGTTTCGCTGCGTTTTTTCCTGTCAGCAGAAAATTTATAATACATGATTTTGTTAACTGGTCAGGTTAATCGGGATGAGCTTCACCGTCAATTCTACAACTTAGGGGTTGGGGCTATCGAGGAAGTTCGTGTTCAACAGGAAAAAGGGTTTGGATTTATAAGATATAGTACCCACGGTGAAGCAGCTTTAGCTATTCAGATGGCTAATGGATTGGTTGTTCGTGGCAAGCCACTAAAGGTAACTTCCGAAGCAAATATTTCATTGTGCTTTTGTTATCTCTGTTTATTCTTTACGCAATTGTTCAAGCATTTTCATTATTTGTTTTTCCATGTTATCCTGTAGTGCTCATGGGGCAATAAACCAACTCCGCCTGGGACATCTTCTAAGCCGCTGCCACCTCCGGTGGCTTCTTATCAGCCGGTAGGGATGGCTGGTGTGCCACAAGGCTTCACAGCAGCTGAGCTTCTGGCTTATCAGAGGCAGCTTGCCTTGAGCCAGGCTGCAGCTGGGCAGCTTGCTGGCCAGCACGGTCTCGCTGGTCAGGTATCGGCAGGGCTTCTTGCTGCTGGTTCCCAGGCCCTCTACGACGGCTACCCGAACCAGTCGTCGGCACAGCAGCTTATGTACTACAACTAGTATATAGGGTTATCAGAGGAAGGCATTTGTAGTGTTGAGCTTGTTTGATGCAAGCGCCTGGCCTTCCTCTCCTTTTCGGTTCCTATTTTCTATTTTCCTGTACTATTTGCATGAGAGCTTTTCTTCTGCTTGACGCGGGATTGTGTTTTTTATTTTGTCATCTTGTCGTTGCTGTACTATTGACCATTTTCTTCTGTAATTTCGTCGAGTAGCCCTCCTTAATAGAGTAACCGATGTATTTTGCTGTGGATCTGTGATTGATTAATGTAATGCTGTTCTGTTCTCTCCTGAGGATTGTCTTGGGGTATCGAGCTCAGACTGGTCTATTATGATGCGTTGTTTGGTTGGATGTTTAGATGTTAAGTTCTACAAAATCATGTGGTATGTTATGTCAGGTGCCAATGCTGTGAGGGAAATAGAAGCGGTGAACAGGTCTGGGCAACAATGTTGCTAAAACTGCCATCAGATATGTGGTGGACACTGTCTCCTGAACACTAGTGCTCAGAGATATCTGAGAAATGAAATGTTGGTGCTGGCTTGCAATCTCAGTACCGTTTTGTGTGAAATTCAGACAAAATTCATGTCAAATTCTCAGGTCACAAATATCCCCTTGCTGAATCTTCTTTTGATCAGGGTATCCTGTAAAAACGAAGCCATGTCTCCGTGAAACGATGAGGTGAGACGGGCACCCTCCTCCCTCCACGGCCGCCGCTGCCTTCCACCCTTCGTCCTCCTTCACAAATATCCCCTTGCTGAATCTTCTTTTGATCAGGGTATCCTGTAAAAACGAAGCCATGTCTCCGTGAAACGATGAGGTGAGATGGGCACCCTCCTCCCTCCACGGCCGCCGCTGCCTTCCACCCTTCGTCCTCCTCCGCCCGCCACTCGTCTCCTCATCCTCCCGGAGCACCACCACGCGCGGCTCGCCCTCCCGTCCTCCTCGTCTCGCCAGGTCCGCCTCCTCCTCCTCCCTTCCTCCTGCAGTGAGCTCCGTCTCTTCTTGAAACTGACCTCGGCACGTGTGCCCAGACGCCGGCGTCGCGGCGCGCTGCGCCCCGTCCAAGAACCGCCTCTTCGGATGCCGACGCCGCGGCCCTCATGGTCGCGCGCGCGGAGGCCGGCGACTTCACGCGAGCGCAGTCCATCTGGGCGCAGCTCCTGCTCAGCTCCGCCGCGCCGTGCCTCGCCGCCGCGGCGCCCCGCCTCCTCCCGGCGTATGCGCGCCTGGGCCGCTTCGACGAGGTGCTCCTCGCCGTGCGAGAGCTCTCCGCGCGCGACCCGGCCCAGGCGCGGGACCTCTACCCTCTCGCCGTCTCCTGCCTGGGCGCCGCCGGCGAGCTCGCGCTCATGGAGGACGCCCTCAAGGAGATGTCCCGCGCCGGCCTCCGCGTCGACTCCGCCACCGGAAACGCCTTCGTGCGCCACTACGCGGCCTCCGGCACCGTCCGGCAGATGGAGGCGGCGGTCGGCCGGCTCAGGAGGACCGGCCTCCTCATCTCCGTCGACGCCATCCGCGACGTCGCGTCGGCGTACATCGCCCACCGCAAGTACTACAGCCTCGGCGAGTTCGTGCGCGGCCTCGGCCTCGGACGCCGCAACGCCGGCAACCTGCTCTGGAACCTCTACCTCCTCTCCTTCGCGGCCAACTTCAAGATGAAGTCCCTGCAGCGCGCCTTCTTGGAGATGGCCGCCGCAGGGTTCCGGCCGGACCTCACCACCTTCAACATACGCGCCGCCGCATTCTCCAAGATGTGCATGTTCTGGGACCTCCACCTCACCGCCGACCACATGCGCCGCGACGGCGTCACGCCGGACCTCGTCACGCACGGCTGTTTCGTCGACGCCTACATGGAGCGCCGCCTCGCGCGCAACCTCTCCTTCGCGTTTCGTCGGCTCGAAGGTGCCGGTGAGCCCGTCGTGGCCACGGACGGCATCGTGTTCGAGGCGTTCGGCAAGGGCGGCTTCCACACCACCTCCGAGGCGCTGCTAGAGGCCGCTGGCGGGAAGCGGCGGTGGACCTACTACAGCTTGCTCGGCGTCTACCTGAGGAAGCAGCACAGGAGAAACCAAATCTTCTGGAACTACTGATCCTGATCAGTGCAACACTAGTACTGCAGCGTGGTTGTTATTAGATGCTACAGTGTAGTGCAGTGATGATGCTATGCTTGGAAACAAAATCATAGTAGATGTAATGGAGCTATGGAAGAGTCTTGGTAACATCATACAAAATAGCAAAAGACACTTTCCGACTTATAATCTCCTATAAGTTACAACATTGGCATGAATTGTTCACTGATTCTGAAGTGCTAGCTGCTACAAATCTACGACCTCACAATCCCAAAGGAAAACTAAACAACCCTACTACATGGAACTCCCCTAATTCTTTTCAGGATTTGCCACTCCATGTGTCACTGACATGAGCTTAGAGGCATCTCATATCCTCAAATTCATCTTAGAGAACTGACATCCAGAAAGATTCCTTACACAAAGATAAATATCACACCAGGTAGGAAGACATAATATTCCAGCTAATTTTCATGTGCGGAGGCATCGGCGCGATGAACCTTAGGAGATTGGGCTTTTCCTTGGACCATGGAGTGCCATGATCATGCCACTCTCCGGTGTTACTCAGGAACTTTGCGATGTTAGGGACCACCATCTCCCGGCAATGCAGGTGCAGCAAAGGGACTTTAGAGAGAACACTGCCCTTCTGAATCTCCAAGCCTTCAGGCCGCCTCAGCTTGTATGGTTCCCCGGTGAAGGGCTCAAAGTCTGGTTGAGGATTCTGCTTCCACCTTTGGTGCACAAACCACCCGTATTTGTAGTCCCCGACAATGGGAGTGCCTAAGGCTTCTGCACAGTGGACTCGGAGCTGCAGAGTGGTCAGAGAAGGAAGATTGATGATTCCAGTTGAAGAAGTGTGTTACATTTGCAAGATATCTGAGGGTATTGTGCGAGTACCTGATGCTTCCGGCCTGTCAATGGGCGCAACTCAATCCAGGAGCAGCCGTTGATGGTTGGTCCCATCACCCGATACTGTGTTACAGCCTCTTGGGAACCATCTATGCCAGAGGGATGTGCCAGAATGACCCTCTCAGCTTTCCCATCATCAAGAAGTACCTAGTTTAGAGAATTAGGAAATGTGATAAAGCTTCCTATGAACCAAACAGACAGCTACTACATATGACTATAACCTTATCTACGAGCCAACTTGTTTCAATAAGGAGTCAAGGATGCACCAACTGTGATGGTTAATGGGAGTGCTGAAGATCACTACATCTAGGCGACACAACGATCTACACAACACGATCCTACATGGCAGAATTCTTAAAAACTATTTTCCTTGATAAAATACATGAGAAAATACCTTTGTGAGAGGAGCAGATATAACCCCTTCTCTCTCTTTAGGGGCCCCGATTACTAATGCCCAGTACCTCTGCAAGTATGATTCACATGCGGTGTTCCATGTCTACAAGATGCATCAATAATATGAGACACCAGCAGGCTATTAATACAAAAAAGGCAGGCCAACCGAAATCACTTAGATGGAACCACACTTGCCAAGTAGAAAAAATTATATGAATTTATGAACCTGCGAAGCTGTTTTTGCTAATTTGATGCTAGTGAAGAGCCAGTGCAACCGGGTAAAGCTTTCTCTTGTTCTCCCCATCAACATCAAACCACTAGTATCTCTGTCCAGTCGATGGACCTACACTCACAAACCATAGTAAGAAAATTATCAGATAGAGCTTGATATTACACATGGCATCGCAAAATAAAGAGAAACCATCCTACCAATTTCGGACCCTCTTTATTTCCATATGACAATGCTGCAGCTGCAAGCACATCCATACTGTTATGTACTGGCAAATTCCCCTTCATGGGCACCTTTGAGGGTTTGTTAAGCACAAGTATGGCCGAGTCCTACAATTTTATAAATTTAGCATACTACGATGAATGTGAATCAGGAAAACTTAAATCACCAAACTCTGGATGAAACACTGAAATGATGACAATGTGACACCTTTCATCAATAGACAAGATCAATAAGCAATATGTGAATGACATGTCTATGGTATCATGATAGCAATAGGCATGCATACAGACACTTGATTTACACATATCACAATTTACCATCCTATGGGTGCAAGTTAGTTTACTGCACTGTTAACACTACAGAGGATCAGAGGCTTACACGATTGTCCACAAAAAGATTTTGTTACCGCAGTAATTATGAAAGGAACCAGTCAGAGAAAACAACATACAATAAAATATCACCTTGTAGATGACAAGCCTTTTAAGGTACTCGATCTCATCTCTATTTGGATGCAGTGTCGCAGTGGGAATGGTCTCATACCGCTTCTTTATCTCGGCCTCAGCCACAGACACAGGAAGATGGATTCTCATGCCAGGCTCCATCACTTCATGATGCTTGATCTGCAACAAACTGCTGAGCATATTTACTTCATTCACATGGTACGATAACATTTCCTAGAACAATGAAGAAAAAAAAGAATAGAGTCTTCATTGTATACCCTTTTCAAATGATGCTTCTGGCTCCGTATGCACTCGGACGAGACCTCCTGATCTGAGCACTCAGAGAAAACCTGATCAACAGATAGCAGCTAATTTCATCTCAGATAGAAAACTGAGCTTAAATGTAGTGTAAACTGGTACTGAATTGAGAGTAGCTGAAAAACAAGAAAGTTTTCAACGTGGCAAATTGTCGACAAGGCAAATTAATCAATGACTCAAAACCGCGACTTATGATCATTGCCAGGGTTCATTGCGCTATATCAGTCTTGACAGTGCCCGAGTCTTGCAAAGGTAGAAGTTAACCAAGCTGAAAGAAGCTTTCGCAGTTCACCACTAGAACAGTCCACACTTTGAAAAAAATTGGAGAGGGAGAGTAACGTAATCCCATTCTTCTCGCATGCTAACACTAACCGAACAAAATAATGCAAACATATAATGCAAACATAATGGTCGGTACAGGGGAAGGAGGCGGGGCATCCGTACGCACGCACCTGCCTCTTGTTGAAGTGCGCCTGCACGACCTCCTGCGGCACGTCGTCGAAGCAGTGCTTCACCCAGCTCACCGCTGTCACGCGCCGCGGCGCCACCTTCCGCCCGGGGAGCGGGTCGGCCCCGGCGGGGAACGGCGGCAGGGAGAGCAGCTGCCGCGGCTTCGGCCCGGGCTTGGGCGTGCCGAGGCGGGACACGTTGTTGCTGTTCACGCGCAACACCTCCGCGGGCGCGGGCGGCGCCAGGCGCGACAGCCGCCGACTTAACGCCGGCCACGGCCACGGCCACCCCCATGCGGCGGCGGAGCATCGTGCGAGCCGTTCCGTGCAGTGGTGGTAGAAGCGGCCTGGTGAACTACGGAATTGGGCCGACCTGATGCTGCCCAAAATAATGAGATTTTTAGCCGGCCTGTAAAGTGAACGATCGCTTGATCATGATGGGTTGGATCCAATACTCAGCCCAGTAGACTGAATCATCGCCTCGTGCTGGGGAGCACCTATACTACGACCTAGGCAAAACCTAGCGAAACCCTATATTGCGCGTACCGCGGACGTTGCAAACGTCCGCGTACCCCCCCGTCGACTAATGGGCTTGGCCCAGCTCCCCCGTCTGAAGCTTTTCTTCTTCTTTTCCTCGTTTGCATCTGGCCACGGAGTGTGCGGCTCTCATCTTCTTCTCCCGCGGGGGTAGGGCAGACCGCGCCGCACTCTCCGACCGCCGCGACCGCGCCGCACTGCTTCTTCTTCTCCCTTCCCGGCGCGAGGAGCGCACTGCTTCTGCTCCGCCGCCACGACCTCTCTGCTTCTGCCTCCCGGCGACGAGCGCACTGCTTCTGCTCCGCCGCGTCGAGCGCACTGGTTCTGCTCCGCCGCGACGACCGCACTGCTTCTGCCTCCCGGCGACGAGCGCACTTCTTCTGCTCCGCCGCGACGAGCGCACTGCTTCTGCCTCCCCCGCGACGAACACGTGTTTCCGGTACCCTCACGGTGTCGTCCTTCCTCGTCGCCGACACGAATTGAGGCTCAAGGTTCGTGGTTCTCCCCCACTTCTATACGGCGTGATCTAGTTTTCCCTTAGTTTTAACCCTAGGGTTCTAGTGGTACATTAGGTTTCGTTGGTCCTTATTTTTTAATTCGTATTTTTGCGAGACTTTTTTAGGGTTTAGATTAAGTTATATGAACTGATTCACATAGGTTTCTGAAGTGGGGGAGAACCACGAATATTTTTTATGAAGTTCACCACTGTTTCTTCAACATGAAACGAAAAAATTTCAGCCAGTGGAACTACGCAATTTTCATTTTACAGTACCTTTTCAATGCAGTTTAACACTCTTCGCAAGCAACAACATACATGATAAAATACAAGTTCATCTATGCTGTTTCTACATTTTTATTTTACTTGGGTTTGATTTATAGGCCCATGTGTTTTTTTTAGTATGATATGTAGTTGGTCAGACACGACATATTAGGAGGAGCTTCATTGTATATATATATATTTGTTTTGGGATCATCCATGAGTTTTTGTTATTATGGTATATGGGGGGGGGGGGGGTGGGTTGGCTGTAGGGTTGTTTTTTGATATATGACAATTAGTTTTTTTTGTAGATTTTAGTACACTGATTCTTGCTTCTCCTTTTTTTTTCTCTTTTGATGTTATAGTGGCGGGAATGCCCGATGTTGTTCGGTGCAAAGCAACCATAAGATCCAGATTTTCGACCCTTCGTTACAACAAAGTGGTCAAACAATTCAATCCTATACAGAGGGGTCACATCATTAGCAATGGGTTTCCTTTTCTGCTGAACCTTCCTAAGCACCTGATGGTTCCAATGCCACTAACTCAGTGGATCATTGATCACATCGAGTATGGCTGTCAGGGTGTTTTTAAACACAAGTCCAAGGAGTTTATTTTCTACAAGGACATGGTTAATGCATTTTTTGGTTTTGATTATGGATCCAGGAAGTTTGTTTTCGCTAGCAGTGATCCAGTTGTAGTAGCTGAAGTAGAATTGCTAAAGGCCAGGTATACCGTTAATGGTAAAATCCCAGTCAAGAAAGTGGTAACTGAAATGCTAGCCGACAATACGGAGGTTGGTTTCATGAGGAGTTTTATCATGTTCTTCGTAACAACAGTCCTCTGCCCCCGTACCTCGAATTTTGTCGATCCAAGGCTTCTCTATTCTCTGAGAAAGGTTTCTCATATTCGGAAGTTGGACTACGGAGTTTTCTGTTGGAATCATCTAATGACTGAGATTGATAAGTTCAAAGACAAATTGCTTCGTCCTGTGAAGTCAAGCAATCGCAACAGTCTACTATGGGTTGGTGGATGTCTTCCTGTTTTGACTGTAAGTAGTACATTATATACTTTCCTTTTTCTTTTTTATTTTCTTCATCTTTTTATCACTGAAACCGGCTTTTCATGTTATTTTTTTGTGCTGTATGAATAGATTGCATACATGGATCACGCTGATTTCAAAGGAGCAGATGTAGGGTTTGATTATGGTCGTCCTAGGATTTATCATGTTAGGCAGAGTGACTTCGACCTTCTCGAACACCTTGATCGGAACAGGTCTTCCAGAAAGTCATATGGGGTTTTGGAGGTACACATTTTTCATCACATCCTTTTTTCTGTAACTTGTTTTTCTGTTTTTTATATCAGTGTTAAATGTATTTTGTTCTTTCCATTTGCAGATCAAGGATATAACTTTGACTCCATATGCACAGCTTTACCATAATCCTGACCATCTTCATGATCTTCAAGGCATCCCAGATTCATCTGATGATGAGGCTGATATGCTTTTGCTTGATGTCAATCAAGGCGCACCTGATTTGCCCATGTTTGTGGACAATCCAGAGATCCCTGACGATGCTCCTGATATGCATGTGATTGTTGACATTCTAGATTTTCATGATGTCGCGCCTTCTACACCTATTAGAGCAGACCATTCTCAAGCTATCTACAATGTTCCTTCTGCACCTTTTGTTCGTCAATCCTAACTTGGGTGTCGTCGCTGACTCTACGCAACCGCATAATGTATTATTTCTACATGATCCTTTCACTATTTTTCCTTCTTGGCTTTTTCGAGATGGCTGGTTCTTATATGGTTCCTTTTTTTTCAGGTTGATGCTTTGATTGATGAGGTAATTTGCAAGCATCAGGCAAAATGGAAAGAGTCCCATCAGCGGGATCTAAAGGACTTGGTGACCGAGCTTAAAACTGTCATGTCTGAGCGTGGCAACCTTGGTGATATAGG
The DNA here is from genome assembly GCA_947311845.1 of Poa pratensis. Taxonomy (NCBI): domain Eukaryota; kingdom Viridiplantae; phylum Streptophyta; class Magnoliopsida; order Poales; family Poaceae; genus Poa; species Poa pratensis. The sequence continues at coordinate 24,328,022 of CAMZMU010000105.1, forward strand.
GCATGTCGTTGATAGAACAGATGTGTTGGCTATTCATGGCAGTACATCACGCCTTGATGTTGGGTCATCGCAGTCAATAGCTTACCATATGGTTCCGATTTTTAAATGGTTCCAAATTGCAAAATGGTTCCAATTTTAAAAATGGTTCCATTTTTGAAAACGTTTCCATTTAAAAAATGGTTCCGAATTAAAAATGGTTCCAAATTTAAAAAAAGATTCCAATTCAAAAATGGTTCCAAATATAAAAATGAATCCGAATTAAAAAATGGTACCAAATTTAAAAAAGTTTTCATTTTGAAATTGTTCCGAATTTAAAATGGTTCCAAATTTACAAAATGGTTCCAAATTTAAAAAATGGTTCCAAGTACAAAATGGTTCCACATTTAAAAATGGTTCAAAATTTAAAAATGGTTCCACGTTCAAAAATGGTACCACGTTTAAAAATGGTTCCGAATTTAAAATGGTTTCAAATTACAAAATGATTCCATTTTTAAAACGGTTCCAATCAAAATATTGTTCCGAATTAAAAAATGGCACCAAATTTTAAAAAGTTTCCATTTTGAAATTGTTCCAAATTTAAAATGGTTCCAAATTAAAAAATGGTACCAAATTTTAAAAATGGTTCCAAGTACAAAATGGTTCCACATTAAAAATGGTTCCAAATTCAAAAATGGTTCCATCTTAAAAATGATTCCAAATTCAAAAATGGTTCCATTTTAAAACGGTTCCAAATTCAAAAAAATGGTTCCAATATTTTAAAATGGTTCCAATATTTTAAAAAGGTTCATTTTTTAAAATGGTTCCAATACTCAAAAATGGTTCCATTTTGAAAATGGTTCCAAAATAAAAAAATGGTTCCATTTTGAAAATGGTCCAAAAATTTAAAATGGTTCGAAATTTAAAAATGGTTACAAAATTTAAAAATGGTTCCAAATTCAAAAATGGTTTTCATTTTAAAAAAGGTTCCAATTTAAAAAATTGTTCCAAAATTAAAAATGGTTCCACAATTACAAATGGTTCCAATTTAAAAAATTGTTCCAAATTTAAAAAATGGTTCCAAATATAAAAAAGGTTACATTTTAAAAATGGTTCCAATTAAAAAATGGTTTCAAATTTACAAATGATTTCAAATTTAAAAATGGTTCCATTTTAAAAATGGTTCCACAATTAAAAATGGTTCCAAGTTCAACAATTGAAAATGGTTCCAATTAAAAAATGGTTCCAAATTTAAAAATGGTTCCAATTAAACAATGGTTCCAAATTTAAAAATGGTTCCAAATTCAAAAATGGTTCCATCTTAAAAATGATTCCAAATTCAAAAATGGTTCCATTTTTAAAACGGTTCCAAATTCAAAAAATGGTTCCAATATTTAAAATGGTTCCAATATTTTAAAAAGGTTCATTTTTAAAATGGACCCAATACTCAAAAATTGTTCCATTTTGAAAATGGTTCCAAAATAAAATTTGGAAACATTTTGAAAATGGTCCAAAAATTTAAAATGGTTCGAAATATAAAAATGGTTCCATTTTAAAAATGGTTCCAATTTAAAAATTGTTACGAATTTAAAATGGTTCCAAATTTAAAAAATGGTTCCAAATATAAAAAAGGTTCCATTTTAAAAATGGTTCCAATTAAAAAATGGTTTCAAATTTACAAATGATTTCAAATTTAAAAATGGTTCCATTTTAAAAATGGTTCCACAATTAAAAATGGTTCCATCTTCAACAATTGAAAATGGTTCCAATTAAAAAATGGTTTCAAATTTACAAATGATTTCAAATTTAAAAATGGTTCCATTTTAAAAATGGTTCCACAATTAAAAATGGTTCCAAGTTCAACAATTGAAAATGGTTCCAATTAAAAAATGGTTCCAAATTTAAAAAAGGTTCCAATTAAAAAATGATTCCAAATTTAAAAATGGTTCCAAATTTAAAAATGGTTCCATCTTAAAAATGATTCCAAATTCAAAAATGGTTCCATTTTAAAACGGTTCCAAATTCAAAAAATGGTTCCAATATTTTAAAATGGTTCCAATATTTTAAAAAGGTTCATTTTTTAAAATGGTTCCAATACTCAAAAATGGTTCCATTTTGAAAATGGTTCCAAAATAAAAAAATGGTTCCATTTTGAAAATGGTCCAAAATTTTAAAATGGTTCGAAATTTAAAAATGGTTACAAAATTTAAAAATGGTTTTCATTTTAAAAAAGGTTCCAATTTAAAAAATTGTTCCAAAATTAAAAATGGTTCCACAATTACAAATGGTTCCAAATTAAAAAAATTGTTCCAAAATTAAAAATGGTTCCACAATTACAAATGGTTCCAAATTTAAAAATGGTTCCAAATTTAAAATGGTTCCAAAATTAAAAATGGTTCTTTCGAAATTGATTGTGATTTTTATTCAATAATTTAAAATATTTATTCAAAGTTAAGAGTAGGAACGAAACATGAACGAAAAAGGAGCAGGAACGAAACAGTACGTACGTGCCAAACATACGTGCGTGCCAACCAAACCAAAGAAGCAGGAACGAAAAAAGAGGAACGTGAAAAAGCAGGAACGAAACAGTACGTACGTGCCAAACATACGTGCGTGCCAAACATGGGCCAAGCCCATTTGCACTCGCGGGGGGATCGGGGGTACGCGGAGCCACGCTCCCGTACGCGTGACGCGCATTATAGGCGCTCCCCAAAACCTATATGTCGATCAGGTCGATGATAGGCAGCGTCGCACACCCCATATGGGCCGGCCCAACTCGGACGGAGAGGAGGAAGAAGATGACCAGAGCGAGCCGTGCACGAGCCTGAGGACCTCGCCGCTGACGGGGACGGCGCGGCTGGCCGCGACGTCGCCGGCCAGGCGAGGGATGGACCTCGCCGTAGCCGGCGGCGACGCGGCTCGCCGCGGCGGCGCAGGCGGAGGCGAGGTAGGAACCTTATCTTGTGCGGGTGCGGGGGGGGGGGGGGTTCGAGGGATGGCCGGCCGGGCGGCAGTGGACCGGCGGAGGTGGCGGCTGGGGCAGGGCGAGGCGGCGCGGTAGCGACGCCGGCCGCGGGTGGCGGCAGCAGGCGGCACGGCCGGCGTCGGTTGGCGGTTCGGTGAAGAAGGTGGAGGAGGAAGAAGGTGGAGGCGGGCGGAGGACGAGGAGGCGGTGGCGGGCGGCGTTGGCGGGGGCGGCGCGGAGGTGCGGCGATGGGAAGGAAGACGAAGGAGAGTGGATGTGCGACCCGTGCTTATCGTCGCACCGGTCGACACACAGGCGAACCTATGCGAGCGGAATAACCGTCGCACACCCTTCGGAGCGTAACTGGGCTCGGCCCACTCTATGGTGCAGATTTTTACGTGTGTTTCCTGTTTCTTCTGTAACAAGTCGATGTTTGGCTTTCAGACATATTTTTGTGTCGTATCCTTTTGGAACTGAAACATGCACCGAGACATCAACCACATGCAGTGTGATTTAGTTACTAGGCAGATTCCGAGTTTCTAACCAACCATTTCCAATCTATACAAATATATTTTACTTTAAAATAAAATGTACACAAAAATTATGCACGTCCACGGATAGGTTCCATTCATGTACTCGGTTTCGAGTTTAATCGATTGTAATTTCTCAATTTCGCATAGATGTTCGGAATTTATTTAGACGAATTTTGTCAAATTCGTCACACTGGGTTGACCGTTTGAAATATCCTTTGACGACGATGTTACTCTCAATGTTTCGCGCAACTTTTGTGTTGTAATTTTTTCGTCTTGATGGTCATATATGAGCAGATTTTGTACTGTATGTTTGAACAACGTGTTTACACTCCGCTCAGCTCAGTGCACATGTCTCCTCGTACCTATGTCGCCGCCGCTCGCCACGGTTAACTCCGCAATGATCGATGCACCGCTGTCATCCCATGCAGTGGCGGAGCCAGGAATTGAACTGAGCCGGGTCGAACAAATAAGGTCTAAAAAAATTTAGGCAGAAAACCAAGTGTAACACAAGAAAGGTCCAAACAGATTCAATTTAAATATTTCAGCAAGCACAAGACTATTTCTTGCATTTATTGCTGAAATCTTCAAAACTATTTCTTACATTGTTGTGAATGCTATTTGGTCCACCTACATGAGACTTGAAATTTTCCGATGCTTTCTTCCAATTTCTAAACCCCGTCTTTGTGAAAACATCATATCCGAAATGTGAATTATTGCTTGAAGATTTGAAAAGAAAACAATGGAAACAATATGTAGCATCCTTCTCCACACTAGACTCAAAAGCAACCATTCTTCTTTTTCCACATGAAAATTTGTCAACCAAAAAATTATCTATACCACATACTTGTGCACGGATTGATAGATCATCTGTTACAGATTTTACAGGACCTAATACACATACGTAAACATCTGTTCATGTACAAACAAAGGAAGAAAGCAATGGTATAAAACGATCGCAAGACAGGACATGCATCTGATGGATCGAACAAGACCTACAAAAATCGATTCAAAGGATTACCTTCTCCGGTCGCAGACTGGTCATAAATCTGCTGCCGCTTCCGCTTCCACTGCCGCCTCCTCTGCCCCTGTTTCCCTCTGCTTCAGATCTGCACACGGAGAGGGGCGCAGTACGGAGCTGCCGCCTGCTACGCACGGACGCGATGAGGAGGCCGGGTAGGTGGCGGAGGTCGTTCTGGGGAGGCAGCGCCTCTGCCTCCTGCAGCTGCTCCGGCCCTCCATGAAGGGGAACGGGTTGGCGGTGGGCAGCCCAGGCTAGGTAGACGACGGGGAGCGGACCGGGAGAAGGGCGTCAGCGAGCTTGACTCCGAGAAGGAGGGATTCTTCGGGGCCAGTGCCGACGGCCGGCGGGTGGCGGCGCTGGGCAGGAGATTGAGCGGGGCGGGCAGAGGCGAGAGAGGAGCAGGGCGCTGGGCAGGTCACAGACAGATTCGACTCGGTCATTCGGTGACTTTTCTTTTCTGCCATCTGATTTTTTTCCGCCAAATCTGAGCCGGGTCGACCGACCACCCTCGACCCCCTACTGGCGCCGCCATTGGTCCCGCGCAGTTCAAAAACAAGAACATATATTTCAATTGCACTTTTTTCAGTTTGAACATTAACATTATTTGAACGGTTTAAAAAGTTAACATAAAAATGATGCGAACAAAAAACTGTTTTCAAACGATTTTAAAGATGAACAAAAATGGCGGTGAACGGAAACTATTTTTGAATGATTTTAAAAGTGAACAGAAAAGGTCGGTGAACAAAAGATATTTTAGAACGATTTTAAAAAATGAACAGAAAATGATGGTGAACAAAACCATTTTTGAACGATTTGGAAAGCGAACCGAAAAGGCCTGTGAACAGATTTTTGAACGATTTTAAAAAGTGAACCGAAAAAGTCTATAAACGAAAATTATTTCTGAAGGATTTTCAAAAAGCGAACCAAAAAAACTCTATGGACGAATCTTTTTTGAACGATTTTTGGAAAATGACAGAAAATGGCGTTAACAAAACCTATTTGAACGATTTTAAAAAGTGAACAAAAAATTATATGAACGGAAATTATTTTTGAACGATTTTCAAAAAAGTGAACAAAATAGGTATTTGAACGGAAACTATTTTTGAACGATTTTAAAAGGCGAAATGAAAAAGTCTGTGAACGGAAAATATTTTTGAACGATTTTCAAAAAGTGAAAAAAGGTATTTGAACGGAAACTATTTTTGAACGATTTTAAAAGGCGAACAGAAAAAGTCTGTGAACAGAAATTATTTTTGAACGATTTTAAAAAAGTGAATAAAATAGGTATTTGAACGGAAATTATTTTTGAACGATTTTAAAAGGCGAACAGAAAAAGTCTGTGAACAGAAATTATTTTTGAACGATTTTCAAAAAAGTGAACAAACAACATATTTGAACAGAAATTGTTTTTGAACAATTTCAAAATTGAACAAAAATAGGTATTTTAACGGAAATTGTTTTTGAACGATTTTAAAAGACGAACAGAAAAAGTCGATGAACGGAAATTATTTTGAATGATTTTCAAAAAAGTGAAAAAAAGTATTTGGACGGAAATTATTTTTGTACGATTTTAAAAGGCGAACAGAAAAAAGTGTATGAACAGAAACGTTTTTTGAACGATGTTCAAAAAAGTTAACAAAAAACGTATTTGAACGAGAACTGTTTTTGAATGATTTTAAATGGCGAACAGAAAAAATCTGTGAACAAAATTTATTTTTGATCGATTTTCAAAAGAGAACAAAAATAGGTATTTGAACGGAAATTGTTTGAACGATTTTAAAAGGCGAACATAAAAAGTATGTGAACGGAAATTATGTTTGAACGATTTTAAAAAAAATGAACAAAAATAGGTTTTTGAACGGAAAATATTTTTGAACGATTTTAAAAGACGAACAGAAAAAAGTGTATGAACAGAAAATATTTTTGAACGATTTTCAAAAAAGAACAAAAATAAGTATTTTGAACGGAAAATATTTTTGAATGATTTTAATACATGAACAATTTCTGAATATGAACATTTTTAAAATTTGAACATTTTCAAAAATGAAAATTCAAAATAAAGAAAAATGTCTAATAAGAAAACTGAAAAGAAGAAAGGAAAAAGAAACCGCCAAAAAAATAAAAACGAAAATTGACACACAAAATTTAAAATATTCAGATCTGAACTTAGAACCATCTAGGTGACAGCACCATGGAGGTGCGGGGCAGGGGCGGTGCAGCGACGACGGTGGAGTTGACCTCGGCAAGCGGTGGCGGCATATGTTGAAGAAGACACTTACTGAACTAAGCGTAAACACCTACAAAATCAACATTACAAATATCTGCTTGTATATGACTGCTGAAACTGAAAAAATACAACACGAAAGTTGTGCTAAACGGTGAGATTAACCTCTTTGTGGAAGGATACTTCAAAGGGTCAAATGAGTACGATGAATTTGACAAAATTCATCTAAATGTATTCCAAATATCTGATCGAAATTGAAAAGTGACATTGGACGAAACTTGAAACCGAGTACAGGAATGGAACCTACCCGTGAACGCCCATAACTTTCGTGTACATTTTATTTTAAATTGAAATATAATTGTGTAGATATACATGCATTTTTAAACCTTCACTCACTCTACTCATATTTTCAACAAAAGGAAACAAACGAAACAAGAAACAGGAAGCAGCACGAATAAAGCAACAGAACGATGCCTTAACAAAGCAACGTGGAGCAGAACGAATCAGGCTGATGAACGTGGAGCAGAAGGATACGTTAACAACACGAAAAAAAGCAACACGAATCAGGAAACGTGGGCCGGCCCAAGATCACCCATGTGGGGTGTGCGACGGCACCTATCATCGACCTGGTCGATGAATAGGAAATGCCTCGTGCTGTGCCGCAGGGTATTATTGGTGGGACCCTATGTCATCGCCTCGGGATGGAGAGCTCTTTCGTACACATGCCCCTGAGAGCATCTTCTGGTAAAATCCTCGGTATACCCGGACATGAACCGGACAAGTCAGTTCAAACGTAACGCACATACCCAGTTTTGGGACCGCCGGACGCGTTCACCACATCGTACCAGACAGTTCGGACCCACCCAAATGGAGTCGAACGAATAGCAATCCATGCTGCCAACTAGTAAACCATCACCAAATGTCACACTCCTCCCCGTCTCCTTGTCTAGCTCCGCCGCCCCTTGCCTAGCTCTGTCACCGATTCAGCCTCCCCATCGCCCGCCCGCACCACCGCCGCCGTCTGCACTCCTGTCTTACCACCCCATCTAGATTTGTGCCGGTCAAGAGCTTCGTGGCCGCCACATTCTGTCGCCCCCGTCCCGAGCTCTCCCCACCGATTCCGAGCCGTCCCCTGACCTCTCCGTCCGTCGCCACCACACCATGGTTTCCTATGAAACACTCCACTTCCACCTTCCCTAGCTACGGGAACAACACCTCGTCCGATTCAGCGTTATGTCATAGGGTTTGCTCATCAAAGTAGGTGTTTATTCCAAACTTTAATAAATGAGATTGATTTGAGTTGCATATTATTATCATTTAGGATAAAAAACATGTAGTTGCAATGTCCGGGATGTGATATCCGAGTTGAACAGTTAGCTCAAAGGTAAGATGCTCATTTTGGAAATTTGAACTTCACAATTGAAAAAAAGATGAAGATCGAAAAAATCTAGAGGCCGCCATTGAGATAAACTGGAACATAGAGGAGGAAATGAAGAAGCTTTGAAGAAGAGAAGAATACAATGGTAGAAGAGAAGACGATGATAAAAAAGAGAAGAAGATACTTGAACAAAGTAAGATGGAGTCGAACTTGCGTCTTGCCAATATCATCGATGATCACAAGATGAAGATGGATGTAACTCGAATAAAGATGAAGAATATCAAGAAACATGCCATTGAGAAGGAGATGCGTCTCCATTATGTATTGAGAACTATATATATTTTTTTGTGACTATAGTTGCTATGTATGGTTTATCTATGTGCACTAGATAAAGATGTTGAATGTTTGTATTCAAAAATCAATATGCATGTAGTTGCATGGATTTAAGGAATACAATTTAGGGATCTTGATGAGAGAATTCAAGATTTGGGAGTTGTCGGACGTGTCCGCGGACAGATAGGGCTGAAATATGCCTAATCCGGTTGAAGATGCTTTCACCTTCTCTACTATTTGTGCATCCAGATCACAACGGCAGGGTCTCCATCAGAAATGCCTCGTTCTCAAAAAATAGAGGGAAAAACACAACAATACAACATCATATACAAAAGTGCAAAACACACGCAGAAACTACCAACAAATCAAGAAATAAAATGCCAAAGCGTTTACATCACCAAAGACCAGGCCGAGAGAAATAGCACACTAACCACGTGACCAAAGAAACGAACTACAAGCACGCGTAAAGCTTCTGCTGCGTTCCTGAAGAAAACCAAAATACGATCCACTACGTATTTCCTTTGCGAAGAAAATACGGCATAAATACACCGTCCTCCGCTTCTCCTTCCCTACTACTCCAGCTCAACGAAAACGCATGAATAAGATTGAGATGCTTGAACGTGATGGATCTGTTTGTCAGTCTTGGGAGGAGAATAAAACGGAGGTTCAAAATTTCTATCAGGCCGAAGGGACCGCAAACTTGAGCCGCGGAGCTCTCGCGTCCCCGACCCCTTCCCTAACCCTAGCCGCCGCCGCCTCCGGCCGGCCCGCGCCGCCTCCGGCCGGCCGCGCCGCCGGTTCCCCCTCCTCCCCCCTCCTTCCTCGCGCGGCCGCGTCGCCCCCCGCTTCTCCTCCTCCGAGCGGCTCCTGCGTCTCCTCCGCGGCCGCCGTCGGCGTGCGGCGCCGGGCTCGTCCCGGGCGGCGCCGGCGGCGGCCTCCTTCCTTTCCCCTCTCGGCGGCGTCCTGGCGCGGGGCGGCACGGCGCCGAGCGGCGCACTCCGGCGACGGCGGCCCGACTTCCGGCAGAGCCCGGCTCTGCTGCGGATGGTATGAGCAACGGTGGAGCCTCCATTGGCGGCAGTGGCTAGGGATCTGGCCTGGGCCCTACAGGCCCAGATCTGGGCCCTTTGGGCCCGATCTGGGTCAGGGCGGGCCCGGCAAGTTCCTGCTACTCGGGTTGGACGGTTGAACAAGCTTAGGACGGGAGTGGCGGCGACGACGCCGCCCCTGCTGCAGCGTGGAGGGCGGGAGCTTCGCGGACTCGTTTCGGCTGGGCCTTTGGAGCAGTGAGGGTAACGGCGACGGTGACCTACGTGTTGCAGCGTGGCGGCGGAGACTTCACGGGCCTGTCTAGGGCCCGGCCGGGCCTTCCCGGCCTGGTGTGTCTCTGCTACCGCGTCCGGTCGGCACCCGCCGTTGGCGGTGGAGGATGTCCTCCAGGTGGTTGCGCAGCTGTCGCCCTCTGGCTCCATGGTGGCCTGGTGTGCTCGTGCCTACCGCGTCCGGTCGGCTACCGTCTACGACGGTGGAGGCTGTTCCCTCCCGCGTGGTTGTGGTACTGCCGCTCCTTGTCTACGGCGGGTTCTTCATAGTTCGGTCGGCCTCGTTGCGAGTACCATGGTGATACGACGATGGTGGCTTCACTTCCGTGGTGGCGTATGTTGGTGGGTGGCAAGACGGATGGAGCGCTTCGGATTGTCCAGAGATGTGGTTTTTTGGAGGTTGGGAGAAATCCCTGTCATCTTGACACCGATGCGGTGACGCTTGCGAGTGTCGCTTTTCCTTCTTGAAGGGCGTCGGTTTTACCTCTTCCCCACTACCTGTAGCGTGCTGAGGGAAACCCTAGGACTTGTTCGGGCAACAGCAGCGGCATCGTTGTTTCCTTCCTGGAGGTGTTGCTTGGTACGCGGCGATTCCGAGTGATGGGTTTGTGGTGGGAATTGGCCGGAGAGGACGCAGCGGTTGCGAGTCACTATTGTTTTCGTTGATCCGCCAATGTTGGCATTGTTTTCTCTTCTTATTTCTCTTCCTTTTCTTTTGAGCGTCTTTGTGCTGTTTGCCCCAGCAGTGGTCTCAAAGTTGTATCGGGTGGTTGCTATATTAATATAGCGGGGCGAAAGCCTATTTCTTCGAAAATTTCTATCAGGCCCTCTATGAATCCTAGGGTTTAGACCAATGGATGAACTTCTGGAACTGGTGCCAGAACGTGTCACAGGCCAGATGAACCAGGATTTGGACAAGGTTTTCACTGCAGACGAGGTGAGGAAGTCCCTCTTTCAGATGGCGCCGTCCAAAGCCCCGGGAGTGGACGGTTTCACAGCGGGTTTTTTTCAGCGACACTGGAGTCTGCTTCAGAGCGACATTGTGCCGGCTGTTCTAGATTTCCTCAATGGTGGGGTTTTACCAACTAATATGAATGACACGTCTATCACTCTTATTCCAAAGGTACGACACCCTCAGAGGATTTCTCAGTATCGACCAATATCACTATGTTCTGTTTTATATAAAATTGCTGCCAAGTGCATTGCAAATAGAACTAGAGTGTGTTTGGGTCAGATTGTGAGTGAGGAGCAAAGTGCCTTTGTTCCGGGCCGTCTGATTACAGATAATGTGTTGATCGCGTATGAGAGTGTTCATGCTATGAGACGGAGGAAGAAAGGGAAGAATTCTGTTTGTGCGGTGAAACTTGACATGATGAAGGCCTATGACAGGGTTGAATGGCATTATCTCCAGGCAATCATGCTGAAGTTGGGTTTCAGTTCGAGTTTTGTGCGGCTGATTATGAAATGTGTTACATCGGTTCGCTTTACAATTCGAGTGAATGGTGAACTACTGCCATATTTCTCGCCCACTCGAGGGTTGCGGCAAGGCGACCCAATATCACCATATCTCTTCCTTTTATGTGGAGAGGGCTTCACTTCCTTGCTCAACTTTTATGGTGGTGCATATGTTGATAGAGGAATCAGAGTGTCTTTTCGGTCCCCATGGATTAATCACCTGTTGTTCGCTGATGATAGTCTTATTTTCATGAGTGCAAAGGTGACTAGCTGCCAGAGGTTAAATGACATACTGAGAATTTATGGGGACTGCTCGGGACAGTGTGTTAATAGGGAGAAGAGTTCGATTTTCTTTAGTCCGAACACTCCTCATCAAGTTCGGACAACCCTAAAAACACTTTTGGGCATTGAGGTGGAAGCGTTTAGTGAACGATATCTTGGTCTTCCAACTGCAATTGGCCGCATTACAAGTGGAACATTTGACCATATTGGTGAAAGAATCCGCAGCAAGTTGCATGGTGGTTCTGAACGAATGGTCTCATGTGCGGTAAGGAGGTTTTTCTGAAATCCGTTGTACAAGCAATCCCAACTTTCTCGATGAGTTGTTTCAAATTCAGCAAGAAGTTGTACAAGGAATTTTCGTCATATATGGCGCGATATTGGTGGAGTAGCTCCCTAGATCGAAGATCAATGCACTGGATCAGTTGGGAGGGACTTGCATCACCGAAAGTAAAGGGAGGCATGGGCTTCCGGGAACTTGAGAGCTTCAACCTTGCACTGTTAGGTAAACATGGCTGGAGGTTGATGAACAGCCCTGACTCGCTATGTGGGCGAGTTTTGAAGGGCAAGTATTTTCCAACGACAGACTTCATGCAGGCAGGAACACCTAGAGGGTCGTCGGCGACGTGGCGTGCGATCATAGCAGGAAGATCGGCGCTGAATTGTGGTATGATCAAACGAGTGGGAAGTGGTCGGTCAATTTCTATCTGGACCGATAAATGGATCCCAGGGAAGTTATCTATGATGCCAGCGCGTCAGATAGGCCGGGACGTTTTACACACGGTCTCTGATCTAATCGATGAGGACAGTGGCACATGGGATTTACAGAAAGTAAGGGCAAATTTCATTGCACCGGATGCTGATGCAATTCTGAATATTCCTATCAGATCCCGTGGCGGTGCAGATCCTTGGGCATGGGCTTTGGAAAAATCGGGTATCTATACCGTGAAATCCGCGTATCGATCTCTAGTGACTCACAACGAGCAGCGTGCTCTAGAGGAAGGGACGATCACAGAATCTTCAGAGAATAACAAACAGTTATGGACTCGGTTATGGAAGCTGAAAGTGATCCCCAAGGTGAGAGTGTTTTGGTGGAGGGTGCTCCGTGGTATCTTACCGGCCGAAACGACTCTGAAATATCGACATATTGCACCCATTGCGAGGTGTAAAGTATGTTTGGATGCTGATGAAGATATGATGCATGCGCTAATAAAATGCAGCCATGCAAGAAGATTTTGGGTTGAAGCTATGAGCTGGTTTAACATCAAACTTCCAGAGCTGCATCCTAATACGTGGGCTAGAGACATTCTCTGTGATCCACTTTTTGCTGATGATGATCGGGCAAAGATTGTGACAATCATGTGGGCTATTTGAACTTCAAGGAATAATATCACGCATGACAAAGGTGGCATTGATCCAGCTCAATCCATGCGGCGAACACGGGAAGCGCTAGCGCTACTTGATTTGCCGAAGGAACACGCCAAAATCAAGCCGGGGTTTGGCTGGCGCCCCCTGATGAAGGGTGGATTAAGGTTAACACTGACGCAGGTGTAGCCTTGGATGATCGGAAGTGCGGAGCGGGCGGAGTTGCACGATCTCATGTTGGTTTCGTTGCAGCTTGGAGCAAGCCACATATGGGGGTCACTGACCCTCTAGTTGCCGAGGCGCTCGCTCTCCGCGATGGTGTACTCTTCGCGAAGCTTCGGGGTTTCACGAAGGTGGTAATGGAGGTAGACTGCTTGGATGTTGTCAACCATTGGGTTACACTCCAAGACTCGCGCTCTCTGATAGCGCCGATCCTTGTCGAGATTGCTGAGGTAGCTAGCTGTTTTAATTCGTTTTTAGTTTGTCATGTTAAGAGGCATGCTAACAATTCCGCTCATCTTTGTGCTAAGCATGCTTGCACATTGGAGGTGTCGGATTGCTGGATGGACTCCCCCCCTACCTTCCTTGTAACTAGTATCCATGCTGATGAGGCTGGTGCTATGATTGTGGAATAAAGCTCTATAGATTTCCTGCAAAAAAAAAAGTCGTAGGCGTTTCGCGCTTTGGGCCCATTCCTTTTCGACTCCACGTCATCACCTTTCTTCCCTTCGAGCGAAGCGGCGGAGCAGAGGGCGCCACCATTTTCGCGCTCGGCCCCCTCCTCCCATTACGCGCACTTGTTCACTGCTGTCCATGGGCGCGGAGGAGGTCGCCCGCGGCTTTGGCGGCAAGAAACTCGCGCTCGCCAGCATCGGCTTCGCGGAGGTCCGCGCGGGGAACGGCGGCGGCGCGTTCAAGGACGACGGCTTGCAGCTCGGGGTGGGCCTGCCCAAGGATGACTACCTCGACGGGAACGTAGCCTTCAGGGTCAGGCTGCCGAACGTCGGCGCCGCCGTCAGGGTAAGAAACTGCAGATCCCAGCGTCTCGGGTAGCGGTGAAGGGGAAACTGTATGTGTGTGTTGCGAATTGGGATGGTTTAGAAATTCATTTGGCGGCAAACGCGGGAGCTTAGCTTTTTTTAATGGAGTTGAGCGAGGAATAAGATCTCTGCAGGTGGCATATGGAGTTTGGAGTGGGAGGTTTTGTCGCTGACGGATTCATGTGGCCAACTGTTCAATTTTCACTGAAATTTTTCTGTGGTTTCAGACGGTCCACTGGCTTTCATGCTTGAAAATTAACTCCTCCAATTTTTTCCTATCTTCTGTTTTGCTCTCTATTAACTGTATCTGCTCCGCTGCTCGTTGTTTTAATTTGTTTAAATGTTGTTCTTATATTGTCGGTGCCTCGGAGCAGTGGCGTACCCAGAAAAAAATTGGAGGGTGGGCACACTCCAATTTTTTTTCTGCAGCGATAAAAAGTTTGCAAATCTCTATTACAAAGAAAGGTTTTCGACTTTCCCTATTGTTCGTCGCTCTCTTTTGCAATTGAATCCTTAGGAACTTGAAAATCAACCCATAGTCTTTGCCTTATCCACGAGCTCCGGGACCTCCTGCGGCCTAGCTCACATCTCGACGCCATTAAAGTCACTAGGAGATCTGGCTGAAGACGCTGCCAACAACTCCATCCCCGAGACCCTCCTGCCCCGACCCGCAGTGCCCGTTGAGACACTGCCGCCACAAGCGTTGCTCTCTGCCCTAGAGACCTCCGCTGCCGTCGCTGCACGTCGGCGTTGTCGGCAATGCGGACTGACCAGCTCCCCGCATTCCCATGAGTTGCCGGTGTTCCCCGCGTGTGGCCGACAACGCCAATTCCCCTAGCAAGCCCTCTATCACCGACACCCCGCGGGTGGCAACAATATTCTAAAGTTAATCTGTACAAATAATTAATAAGGCCATTCTTTAAAAAAAATACTAATAATACCTCTACAAATGTTGAATCGGATATGCTAGTTCAACCATTTAAATTCTCATACAGATTCAGCCGGTGGGCTGAATGAATCAATTCATTCTTTACACTAGCAAGTGTACACCTCTCGGCTCGGCCGTGACAAAATGGCCCCAGTTCAATCCAAAAGGCAGATAAAAAAATCTCTCAATTCCCCAGAAATTGGAGTACAATAAATCTAATCTATGGACTCCGCCTCTCACAGGCCTGGGATTCGACCTCACTATTTGACCGGCAAACTGCTATGGACTCGTGTGGCGACAAGAGATTGATTGGCCGGCAAATTGTTCTGCTGCTTTGGTGGCCTGGCCGCGCGGTCGGGCGAAGGGTGACCGGCCGGTGAGCGAGGGAAGGCAGCCAGGCATGGGGAGGCCGGAGGCAGGGAGGACTGGAGGTGAAGGAGGCGAGGTCACTTGGGGCCGGCGCAGTGCGGGAGACGCCGGCGGCCGCTGGATCGAGTCTGTATAGGTTTGGTCGCTCGCTCGTCATGTTCTCGATAGGGATCCTAGAAGGTAATTATTTTTTCTGGAAAATTCTGGGTGGGCCACGGCCCACCCGGCCCACCCGCTGGGTCCGCCAATGGCCTCGGTGGTAGCTTAGTCTCAAATCTTTATCCTATGTTGCTTCTGATATATGTCTCCAAATTTTAGGATTGTTATTCAGTTAGATATGTCCATCTTTCTGTGCCCCATTGCTATGTTCTTAGGTGGGATATTTGTTCATAAAAAAAGACCTGGAGTTAATCACCTGTAAGCTGTACATATATGAATGGGCTGTCGACCAAGAACACTACCGACCTCTCGCGACCGGTCGCCGTCGCCGCCTCCCTCCAGAGCGAGCCTCCCCCGCATCTCCTCCGCGGCCGTCGTCGGCGTGTGGCGCCGGCGGCGGCGGCCCCCTTCTTTTCCCCACTCGGCGTCGTCCTTGCGCGGGGCGGCGCGGCGCCGAGCGGCGCACTCAGGCGGCGGCGGCCCGGCTTCCGGCGGAGCTTCTGCTCTGCTGCGGATGGTGTGAGCGGCGGCGGCGCCACCGTTGTTGGCGGCAGTGGCAAGGGAGCTTCCGGCCAGGGCCCTGCAGGCCCATATCTGGGCCCTTTGGGCCCGATCTGGGTCAGGGCGGGTCCGGTTCGTTCCTGCTACTCTGGTTGGACTAGTGAACGAAGCTTGGGACGGGAGTGGCGGCGACGACGCCACGCCTGCTGCAGCGTGGAGGGCGGGAGCTTCGCGGACTCGTTTCGGCCGGGCCTTTGGAGCCGTGAGGGTAGCGGCGGCGGTGACCTACGTGTTGCAGCGTGGCGGCGGAGACTTCATGGGCCTGTCCAGGGCCCGGCCTGGTGTGTCTCTGCTGCCGCGTCCGTCGGCACCCGCCGCTGGCGGTGGAGGATGTCCTCCAGGTGTTTGTGTTGCTGCTGCCCTCTGGCTCCATGGTGGCCTGGTGTGCTCTTGCCTGCCGTGTCCGGTCGGCTACCGTCTACGACAGTGGAGGCTGATCCCTCCCGCGTGGATGTGGTACTGCCGCTCCTTGTCTACGGCGGGTTCTTCACAGTTCGGTCGGCCTCGTAGCGAGTACCATGGTGATACGACGATGGTGGCTTCAATTCCGTGGTGGCGTATGTTGGTGGGTGGCAAGACGGATGGAGCGTTTCGGATTGTCCAGAGATGTGGTTTTTTGGGGGTCGGGAGAAATCCCTGTCATCTTGACACCGACGCGGTGACGCTTGCGAGTGTCGTTGTTCCTTCTTGAAGGGCGTCGGGTGTACCTCTTCCCCACTACCTGTAGCATGCCGGGGGAAACCCTAGGACCTGTCTGGGCAACAACAGCGTCATCGTTGTTTCCTTCTTGGAGGTGTTGTTTGGTACGCGGCGATTTCGAGTGCTAGAATTGTGGTGGGAATTGGCCGGAGAGGACGCAGCGGTTGCGAGTCACTTTCGTTTTCGTTGATCCACCAATGTTGGCATTGTTTTCTCTTCTTTCTTCTCTTTCTTTTCTTTTGGGCTTATCTGTGCTGTTTGCCCCAGCAGTGGTCTCAAAGTTGTATCGGGTGGTTGCTATATTAATATAGCGGGGCGAAAGCCTATTTCTTCATATGAATGGGCTGTTAAATGAACATCATTTAGGGCGAATTGTAAGTTCTCTTTGTTTTTATAGATCCCCTGTGCTTGTCTTTCTATAGGAGAAAAACTGGAGAAAAAATAAGTAAGCTTCCAAGTTCCAACTGTCACTGTCATTTAGATCCTTAGTCAAAGTTTGATGTGTTAGAGCAAATATGTTCATCTGATTTGGTGAAGGAGTTTTAATTGTTTTGGGTATATTCCTCTGAACTTGTTTGGGTGATATTTTCCGCTCAGTGTTGGCATAAATTTTGTCCATTGGCTCCTGAGATTTTTCTTGGTCTTCGGTCGTCTACATCGTGTAGAATTATAATAGGATTGTCTTTTAGTTACTGTCCCTTCTTTTTTCCTTTCCCTGTCAACTTCCAAATTGGGCCGGGTCACAGGAAACAACAAAATCTCAAGCTTTCCTTGCCATTTGCAATCAGGCCCTGTGTAGGCTTCCATGCCAATAAAGTGTTATTCTTAGATCCTTAGCTAAATTTTAAGATGAATATAGCAAATCGTTTCTATGTGCTTACCTTCTTTACTGGATGCATTTGATTTTTTGGAACATGTTATTTCCTGCTTATTTGTGTGAGGTGTTCCTTTCAACAACGGACAAACTTAGTGGGTTGCTATCTGAGATGTGTCTCGTTCTTTTTGCATCTATCACGCGTAGAAAGACCTTCTTTTTAGTTATTCTCCCTTTCAACAACCTGATTTTTTTTACTAAAAACATCTTCATTGCAACTTCTACCATGTTAAAAAGAAAATAAAAAGAAATGTGCTGGCACTCTTGAAGGCTAACACAGTGGGAATTTACAGAAATGGTGTTCCTGGTGATTTCTTCATAGTTGTGTATGAGTTTATAGCTCTGATGGATGTGATGGAGTTGTGAGTTGTTATATCTTAACCTAAGAATTTTTATATCTTACGCAGACATTCCTGAGGCGTAGAGAAATTGCAGAATTTGTTAGCGGAGCAATGGCTGGTGCTATGACTAAAGCTGTTCTTGCTCCTCTAGAAACTATCAGGTACTTAATTTACCCTCATTTATACTTGCATTTTATTCACTTAAATAAGTTCGGCTCTATTCTGATTAGAACAATTAAAATTCGTTTCGTGGAATACGTAAATTAGGGTCTTAATGTACAAGGTGCTTTTGTTGCTGAACATGAGGGAACACCAATGAATTAATATCATGGAACTGATCTTACATTCTGTAGCAGTAGGTGTCTTAATCCGCAAATTGAGGTTGCTTTATCCAATTTGTTAAGATGTACAGGAACCCTTTTCTGAACTGGAATAACGTAATCTGAAGAAAGTTGCTGCTCCTTAGCTTATTAGTAGTGATGGTTTGATCTTATAAAGGACTCATAATTGTTGGAACTCATTGCACAGCTTGAAATAGGCTGAAAAGTGATAATGCATTGTAGTCTCTTACTGTAAATCATCACAAAAAGTTATCTCTAGTGTGTTACAATTTAAGTATGTGGGACTGATCAACCACCCCCATAACCTGTAGGCTGAAGTACCCCTGCACTTCGCTCAACCGCAATAATATATTTAATTGGATGTTAGTTGACATTCGGTGAAAAACTCAGAGTGCATCAGTTCTAAACCCTGATTTACAAAAAAAATAATGTCAGTGTCTGATGATTTCAGGACAAGAATGATTGTTGGGGTAGGGTCAAAACAGATCTTTGGTAGTTTTGTGGAGGTCATGGAACACAATGGCTGGCAAGGACTTTGGGCGGGTAATACAATTAATATGATCCGCATTATTCCTACTCAAGCAATCGAGCTTGGCACATTCGAGTGTGTCAAACGGAGTATGATATCAGCACAAGAGAGATGGAAAGAGGATGGGTGCCCGAAGATACAACTCGGTGATTTGAAAATTGAGCTGCCGCTTCACTTGCTATCTCCGATTGCCATTGGCGGTGCAGCTGCTGGAATAGTTAGTACTCTAGTGTGTCATCCTCTTGAGGTTCTTAAGGTACATCATATCTGACTCTGTATCAGCTGACTAAACTGTTTCTCGACTTCTCTAGATGATGGCCTTCCAGTGTTGTTGAACAAGTTTGATGGTTGCTATCAGTGTCATATGACATCTGTCTTAAATTGTACTATGATTTACTGTCTATTTCTAAATCAGCAGAAAATACTGGCAAACTTTGTGTTTATATACTTGTGGTGCAAACTATTTACTGATTCATTGATGTTCTCTTTTCTGCCTCAGGATCGGTTGACTATTAACCGCGAGGCGTATCCCAGTATCGCCCTCGCTTTCAACAAGATCTACCGAACCGACGGCATCGGTGGTCTCTATGCTGGCCTGTGCCCAACACTAGTTGGGATGCTCCCTTACAGCACCTGCTACTACTTCATGTACGAGAAGATCAAGACTTCTTACTGCCGCGCGCATAAAAAGAAATCCTTGAGCCGCCCCGAGCTACTGGTCATCGGAGCTCTTTCAGGTCAGGATTTTGCCAAAACCCTTGGAGAAACCTTGGAAATGCCATGTATTCAAGGTTCACCTTCAGTTTGGCACCTGAACAGACGGCTCACATTTTTCACTGTCGGATTCTCCAGGTTTGACAGCGAGCACGATCAGCTTCCCTCTGGAAGTGGCGAGGAAGCGGCTGATGGTCGGAGCCCTGCAAGGGAAATGCCCGCCCAACATGGTGGCGGCCTTAGCCGAGGTGATCAAGGAGGAGGGCCTCAAGGGCTTATACCGTGGGTGGGCGGCGAGCTCCCTGAAGGTCATGCCGACGTCCGGCGTCACCTGGGTGTTCTACGAGGCGTGGAAGGACATCCTTCTGGCTCCACAGCTCCACACCTAGCTTAGCTTGGCTTGCCTGAGATTGTTCAGCAGGGCAGCAGACACTGAAATGGAATAAGCTCATTGTGCCGCGTGTGGATTGCTATCCTTCCGTCTTGCCAATTATCTTAGATAAAGAAGCCATTAGAAGCATTAGTCACATCGATTTCACTAACCTGGATCAGTCTAATTACCTGCTACTGTTTTAACAGATTGGATCAGTTTCTGATTTTGTTGTGAAATTCTGTCAGTAATGAAAATGCAAATTATCATTCCTACAAATGTGGATTGAGTCAGTGTTATGTACTTTATTGGAAATTTCTGTTTACTTAATTAGATCAGAATGACAGTATGATTGAATATTTGCAAACGAGTCTTGCAATTTTTCTTCTTCAAACGCGCTTCTAAATGGGTCATTTTTTGTATTAGAGAAAGATCTCCGAGATTTGTCTGATGCATTGTGTCGTTTGTGAAGAGTAAGACAGCGGGAGGAGCACTCTCCAAAGATGAACATTTGTCCACAATCCACAGTTCATCACTATACATCAGCCAAGGAACCTCGGCTTTGCTCTCACCGAAGCACTGTCATCGTCCATCAGCGATCACGCGGTCCAGCTTTGTCCTGGTCGACATATAAGGCGCCATTTGTTTTGAGATAGACATTGCAGTACGCACGGCACGTAACATAGGAACACACGCCGGCCGGCCGGCCATGTGCCCCACGACCGCCCCGGTGACTGCGGCCGGCACGGGCACCGACGATACCACCCTCGCAAAGCTTCATGCCTCGCGAGCGGCCATCATGTCGGTGCTTGCCACAGCGACCGATGCCGAAGCTGCCATCGACGCGACCGGCGACCGCCTCGGCGACCTCCTGTCCAGCGCCTCGACGTCCTCCTCCTCCAACCTCCAGTCCAAGTCCGTGGCCACGAGCGCCCTGCGCGCGCGCATCGATCGTGCCGTCGCCCCCGCCGAGCCACTCCTCGCGTCGCTGCGCCGGGTGTCTTCCCTCGCGGGGGAGGCCGCGCAGCTCCCGGCGAACCCGGCCGACACCGAGAGCGCCGTCGCATTCGTCGACCGCGTGGACCAGCTGCGCGACGCCATCGAGGAAGCGGTGGCGCGAGGAGACGAGGCCGTCCGGAGGGTGGAGGAGGCGGTGGGGTTCCTTGGCCGCACGACGACCAAGGCCGCCGGCCGCGGCCGCGTGCGGCGGCTGACGGAGGCGGCGTCCGCGCTGCGCGCCGTGTACGAGACGGAGGCCGAGGCGATGCGCTTCGAGGGCCCGCTCGACGAGGCCCTGCTCGGCCTCCAGGACCTCTTCGAGGCGCTCCTCCTCAGGCTCAAGCACGCCGCTCCCGAGGACGACGCTGTCGACACGACGGAGGAGTATGAGCTCGGCACGGACGACGAAGTGGACGCCGCCGCGAGGATGGCCAAGACGCTCGCCGGCAACGACTGCCTGGACATCTGCGTCGACATTACGTCAAGGCGAGGTACAGGAGGGCAGCCAAGGCGATGATGCGGTTGGACCCAGCGTACCTCAAGGCGTACACGGCGGAGGCCATCGACGGCATGGAGTGGGAGTCTCTGGAGTCGGCCATGGCGCTGTGGTGCCCGCACTTCCACGTGGCCATCGCCTCCGTGCTCACGGCGGAGCGCCGGCTGTGCGCGCGCGTGCTGACGCACCTCCCACCGACGGTCTGGCCCGAGTGCTTCGCCAAGATCGCCGCGCGCATCGTGGCCGCGTTCTTCCGCTTCGCCGACGGCGTGGTCGCGGCCTCGCGGGAGCCGCAGAGGCTGTTCAAGCTGCTGGACATGCTCGACGCGGTGGGCCGGGAAAGGGAGCGTCTCGACGCGCTCTTCTCCGGCGAGTCGGCCACGCTGGTCGCCATCCGCGAGCGCACGCGCGAGGTGGAGCTCGCCCTGGCGCGCGCCGCTGCCGGCGTGTTCTACGAGTTCGGGCTCCGCGTGGAGACGCACCACATCGCCGGCGCCGACGCCGTACAGGTACCCAAGATCGTCCGGTACGCCGTGAACTACCTCAAGTGCCTCGCGTCCGACGACTACCGCGGGCTCATGGACACCGCCCTACGGGCGGAGCGGGAGCGCGCCGGCGACGGAAACGGCGATGGAGCCGAAGCGGAGGGCGAAGGAGGCCGCGTGGCGCTGGCGGAGGCAACGTCGAACGTCCTGGAGGCGCTGCACAGGCACGTGGAGGCGGCGCGCAGGGCGTGCGCGGACGCGGCGACGGCGCACGTCATGGCGATGAACGCGTACTGGTACATATACATGCGTGCCCGGGGCACCGAGCTGTCGAAGCTGATCGGAGAGGAGGCCATGAAGCGGCGGTACAAGGCGTCGGCCGAGGAGGCGGCGTGGGAGTATCAGGACGTGGCGTGGAACCCGCTCGTCCGGCGCCTCGGCGGCAGCGGCGGCAAGGTGTGGCCGCCGGAAGAGGTGCGGGAGAAGGCGGCGGCGTTCGCCGTGGCGCTCGAGGATAGGGTGAGGAGGCACGGAGCGGAGTACAAGATACCCGACGGCGACCTCCGGGCGCAGATCAGGGTGGCAGTGACGAAGTCTGTGCGTGGCGCCTACGCCGGGTTCATGAAGGCGAACGAGACGGCGGTGGCCGGCAGGAGGCGGGAGTTCCTGCCGGTGGACGTTATCGAGAGCATGGTGGGGCGGGTGTTCGATGAAATGGGCGACGGTGAGGTCGGCAGCGTGGGTCGGACGAGGAGCAGCGGCCGTGTACGACGGGAGAGCGGCAACGTTCAGGGGTTCGAGGCTAACTGAAATTACCGCCATGGATTGGCGGCATAAGTGCAGCAACCACTCATCACCAGCACTCCAATTTCAGCGTGGAATAAATTTTTGGCCTGAAGGTTCTTGTAATTAGTCACTGTAATATACTACCACAACAGATCCCGTGTTATTTTCTCTTCAGTCAAATGAAACGAGGATATTTTACCACACAAAAGCAGATGCAAGCAAAGCAATTTACATTACCAAGCAGTCAATATATATGTAGCGCATACAAGCCACACTACTACTGTACATATTTTGCACACAGCTACCAACTAAAACAGTATAAGTAAGCACACGCCCTAACATAGATACACACCGGTGCACACTGCTAAACCTTGTGCCTGGCACCTCCTAGCCTACCTAAAGGAAGTCACATATGTACAATCTTCCTTGCTGGAGTTCCATGTTCTGTTAGCACTTCAAGCACCGCAGGTCCGAGTTATGATGGATTCAGCAGCGGGTGTTGAGGCACACCCACTCCCGTGAAGAGTTTGTCCAGTCACCTATGAGTCAGGCTCGGCACCTCCTGAAAGTATCGCAGGATGAATGATACTAAAATACTGTGACTTCTCGGTGTAAAGTACCCCTAGTTGAAGAATAAGCTCACCTTCATCACAAAGCTGCTCAACTCGGCTCACGATATGTTTGCCATAGGTGTACTTCCTCAGTGCTTGCAAATGACCCTTTACACGGCTGACCAGAAGCTCCCGCTGCTGATCGTTGCATGTTTCAAGTATCTTCTGAATAACATAATTAGCATACTGATCCTTCATCATTGCCTAGTTGCATAAAAAGTGGTTAGCAAATGAACTCGTGGGAATTTAATGGCGAACACGCTGATAGAATCTAGGATTAGCAGAATCATAAATAATGGGCGGAACAAATATATGGGCTCAGATTCCTCAGTCATACTTGCACACCTGAACGACTAAAAGCACAGGCGTTTAACTCTTTAAGATCCTGTATCTTGGAGCATTACAGCCTTTACCATAGGGAAAAAAGGGGCAAGGAACAGGATGGAAAACATTTGAGTTCCAAGATTATCATACATACCAGCAAGGAATCATTTCCGTCAGTCTGCTCCACGATCTCTCTGATTAAAAGATCTCGTTCCACAATATCCCCATGTTGAAAACACTTCTCTATAACATTAGAAGCAAACTTATTTTGGCTCATGGTGACAATCTGCCCAGCCAATTTGCTGATAATTTCGGCCCTTTCATTACTTTTCCCTTTTTCCAAAACATGCTGCAGAAGAGCCAGGAAGAAGAAATAAGCTGATAGATTTAAAATAAAAATAGGCAACGTTACTTCACTCAGGTCATCATCTGCTATCATAGTAACATAGCATATTCTTGTGGCAACCAATGAACAAAAGACAGGTCATAACTATCAAGGTATTTTGTTTTCATTACAGGCAGTCTGTCAGTTTACACATCAAAGCAGTGTGGGGCAACTACTGTGCTCTTATCGTATCAAAGGGCAAACGCTCTGGTGCCTAATTGCTAGGGACCCAGGGTAAATTATAAGAATTTGCAGCATCTACCGTATCAAAGTGCAAAACAATTCACCTGTGTAACATAGTTGCCATACTGATCTTGCGCAAGGATGCAAGCGGACTGCAATATTTCATCTATTATGCACTGGCCTTGTGAATCACCACCGCAATGCTCCAAAACTCTCTGCAGAGCGGGGTATATAGATTGAAGAGAGGAAGAAAGTCAGCATATCAGGATCTGGTACCAAATTTAACTCGAACAATATTCCAAACCCACCTGAATAACACGGCAACCATATGGGTGCATTGAAAGGCTAGCAACTTGTCCCCGAAAAGCAGATACTACAAAGCCAATATGTTCCGTTGGGACACATTCAATGCATTTCTGTATAACATGATTTCCATTTTGGTCACGAACACATCGCATAATATTACCACTAAGCTCACGGACTAGATCTATTTTCTGGTCAAGTTCCATAACTTCAAGAGCCTGTGGGTAATGAAGGAGAAACAAACAAAGCACAAATTATTAATAATAGTACTAGCAGGAACATCAGATACTATGATGTATGCTGGCTGCATCCAGAATTCCCAATATCATGCAAACAGGAAACTGCCAGGCCATACGCTAGCATATAACACCAATTTCTAGGTACACAAAGCATGTTTGCTATTTTGAATTTCCCAAGTAAATTTCCAAATTACCATACTGATTGCACGTAGAATACTAGTAATATTTTCATGAACTACCGAGTAATAATACACACTCCAAACCATTTCTCCACTTATCCCTGATTAGTCTAGCTCTCTTCAATGCTTTCTACAAGCTGGCAACAATTTGGTAAAATTTTCTTCAAAAATTAGCAATTACCTATCCCTAAAGACTTTCCTGACTGGACACCGTATTTAATTGATGTTGCATGTCCAGATGATCTACTGAGCTAAACTGGTTCGATTGGCCATAGCTATTTGATGTAAGGCTAAGAATAGACTTTAGACACATTGCATGCAGATTTGCTTCTATTAGCGTTTAAAAAATATAAACTAGAACTTCTGTTTCATAGCTCACACCTCAGGATCAGAAACAGTTAAGAAGAGCGTACAGTATTACGGAGCATGAGACCGTCTAGGCTGCACTGGATCAGGATAGCCAAAACACGCATGGGTTAAGGAGGGTAAAGTTAATCTCAGAGAGAGAGAGCATACTGCCTGCTAGCTTAATCTCAAAGGTATGAACTCTTGATTCACAAGTTGGAACCGAACCCAACTTTCAACCCTAACCCTAACAAATCCTTATCTCTAATATAGCAATCCTGACTATTATATTTTAAAGGCATATTATGTTGCCTGCCTTGGAGCTGCTATATCAGCCTTGGCCCATAAACAACCATGATTAAGTTAATACACTAAAATGGTGGAATAGGTTAACCTACCATAATTAAATATCACAAATCTTGTTTTCTATTGTTACCCAAGCTGACATACGTAAGCTAGCCAAAGAGTAATTTAGGCTAATCAGGTTAGTTGCTAAACACGAAATCTAGGTCACGCCGACCTACCTATGTTCACGTTAGCAAACCTTGTTATCAATCGCAAATGACATGCAGCCCTGCCACAGGGAGAACTTCTTTTTGATACCTCACACCTTTCAGGGTATCAAGGTACTAACCAGAATGTATGTTAAACAAAGTATCTAATTTTCAGGCTAAATAGATTTGTAACTTTTAAGTGAATGCAATAAACCCCCCAAAAATGCTATAAACACATGGAGAAAACTAGATACAGAACAAACGAACATGGTATGTACGCGTAGACCCATATAGTTACAATTACCACAGAAGAAAGTCAGGCTTGATTGAAGTTAAGCAGATATTAAATGTGAAGAGTAAGAGTACCTTTTGAATTACTCGGCATCCGTACATCTGAAGGCTCAAAGGTAGAACATGACCAGCAAGCTTAGTGGCAAGATCTCTCCTTTGCTCCGGAGTTCCATGTTCAAAAAACTGCAGAGATTACATGTCACTTTTTATACAGCTATAGTAATCACCAGTTACAAGGCATCACCATGAGTTACAAAGTGATACAAACAATTTGCTCATAATAGATAACTACAGAGTCATTCTTACAACAGCATACCTTTTGGATCACATAATTCCCAAACACATCAGTCATTAATGATGGAGCATGAGGAAGAACTTCTGCAAACACGGATGCCTTCTCTTCAGCAGTGCAGTTTTCCAACTTCTGCTGGATGAATCGGCTACCATGTTGGTCAGCGCTGTGGTCAAGAACACATCAGCAGTTAGTGTCCAAAAGTGGACCTGGAGTATGCATGTCCAGTTGGAACCATACGTGTGCTGATATGCACGTCTAATTAGAATGATAAATATGCTGATATTCATACCAACGTTAGAATGATAAATAATCGACACAACACCACTAACCTGAATTCTACTATACGACCTGTGATATCAGATAGCTCAACCCTCCGTGCTCGGTTCGATTTCAGTTCTTCCAGGAAAGTGCATGTCTTCGGGTTATCAAATTTTCCCCTTTCTCGCTGCCCTTGAATCCCAGAAATAGCAGTCATATCTCTTGAGGTGGACTGAAACCTTGCAGAATCATTTCTTCTACCAGAGGGGGAAATTCCAGAAAAAGGTTGCCCCTGAAACACTGGGCTTGTTGGATAAGACAATGGTACTCCAACATAGGGCGAAATGCCATGATAATTCGGAATAGTTCCTCCTCTTAGGGCTGTAGGAGAATTAGAAATTCCAGTTTTTGGAAGTTCGAGCCTTTGATCAGACGGATATTGAGCTTGAGGAAATACCTTTTGTGGATCAAAATTATCAGCAACATTTCCAAAAACACTTCCCCTTGGAGCCAGCGTATTGTATTGATTTCCACTGGCATATTGTGGAAAAGAGGGATGCTGAAAGAATGGGAAAAAGTTCGGGTCGGGAATGGGTGGCTGCATGGCATACCCAAGTTGCCCATACATTTTATATGGCTGGACAAATTCTGTTCCTGCAGTAAGATTCCCTGCTGAAGGAAAACCAGATGGCCTACCACTAAAGCTTGGATTAACAATGCTGTCGAAAGGGGTCGCAACAGAACTCTGGTAGCTAGTCATAAAAGGTGGCAAACCTGAACCACCCAAAGCATATCCAGCAGTTCCATACGGAGTTGGCAATACACTGGCTGGATGCAAATTTTGATAATATGGGTTTCCAAACGAATTTGGTGCATAAAACGGTGTTGTCATACCAGGTTGAGGTAGAAGTTGCTGCATGTTACCAGTGGATAATTTTAACTGGGTATGAGACAAGTTGTCAACAAAAGGAACATGGGGAAGATGTGTTCCATGAGGAGTCATTTGTATATGTTCACTTTGGACTAGAGGTAGAAGCCATTCTGCTGCAAGAAATTGCCCTGCCACTGCTGCTTAACTTGTGACGTGCTATGGGTATCCAAACTTAACTTCAAATTCTTCATATTTGAGTCCACAGCATCAAGTTCAGAAACAACTGTTTCACTGACAAACACGTCATTTCCAGGCTGCATGCCTGTGTTCCGCTTTTCTTGCTGTTGCTCAGAAGTTTGCACATTAAGGTTATTACCAGAATATGATGAAATGGGAACAGATGTAGAAGCTAGATTGTCAGTAAATGTACTTCTCAGACCACTAGCCAAAGGTACAGGTGTCCAAGTATTCAATCCTGATGGCTTGACAACATCATGTAAC
This sequence comes from Poa pratensis, assembly GCA_947311845.1. Classification (NCBI taxonomy): domain Eukaryota; kingdom Viridiplantae; phylum Streptophyta; class Magnoliopsida; order Poales; family Poaceae; genus Poa; species Poa pratensis. Next base: position 24,355,843 of record CAMZMU010000105.1, read on the forward strand.
AAATTCTTTGACGGGTCAATATTAGAATGGACATCCACATCACCAGTATTGCTACTTGACGGATGCCAAGAAGAGTTATCATACAAAGAATCGGTGTTCTGTTGAAAGCTCTCCTGGAGAGAATATGAACAGATAATAAGATGACTGACTGCAATATGCTTGAAAGTAAATTATAAACTATTAAAGTGATTTCAAGATTCATTTGCCAGTGTAGCATTGGAAAAAAATGTGACTCAACAAGGCCATTAATTGTGAGTCTACGCAAATAACTCAATACTATGCAAGTAAATTTGGTATTTTTACTAGAAATACAGTAAGATTACTAGATTACTATCCAAAAGGAAGTCAACCATTTCTAACAGCTGAAAGATTGGTTGATATTGCTATAAGAGCAAGGTAGCTCATTTGCAAATTTGTACCAGACTTGATGACATCTTAACGTAGGGAAGCAAATCCATTAATATTTTGATCCGACACTAATATATTTCTGAATCAAGCAGGTACAGAGGCCAAACATCCCTGATAGGGCCTGTTCTCTTCAACCAGCACGCAATCAATCAGAAAACTGGAAAGCCGGCAAGAGAGATTGTTTGTCTATGCAGAACACTCACCGGCACAAAATCCACAAGACTTGTCTGTGCATCATCTACAGAACTTGAATCCAACGTTGGAGACTTATCATCTTCAGGTTCTTCCTTGTGAGTTGATAGAGTAGACCGAGGTACAAATAAGGGACCTTTATTGCTGTCATCTGGAGAAACCACTCTCCATTCTTTAACCTTGCCAACCCGGTTCATGAAGCGGCGACTCTCCCTTGATACTATTGGAGGAGGAAGCCTTGGGTTCAAATTCACCTTTGAACCATAATAGTCAAAGTATGCAGGATCAGCACGTAGCTGCTCCTCAGACGTGGAACTGCCAGTCACATTGTCCGAGTTACCTAAACTGGCATCGAAGTTCCGACTCTGCTGACCAATAAGATTACCAAGAGCAGCCAGAGATCCCTCCATGCTAGGAGGCGCGCTTCCACTTCGACCTGGGGCGGACTCCCTCCAGCCCCCATAAACCCCACTGCCATTATCCACAAATCCCAGCCCTTCACCCCTGGAAGATTGCCCAGTGAAGAGTCAAATGCACCGAAATCCTTACTACTCCATCCACCAGCCCCTGTCCCTCCAATTAACCGGACAGCACCTTGTGTGGCCATTCCACTGCAGGGAGCCAGGAAAGAGGAAAAAGTGAATATTTAGTGTTCATTCAATGACAACAGCTGTAAGTTCCTAGTTTGGATATTCAAGATCAACCCGATTTAACGATTTGGTATTTTAACAGGAAACAAGATTAGCTAGGTTCAAGCAAATGCGTACCAAATTTTACATTTCCATAATGGGCTAACTATGAAGAATACAGTAACAGGCAACAATTTACAAGAAGGCTAGCCAAGTATTCTCCTCAGTCTATACAAACATAGCCCAACCCGCAGACATAAACCTAGGCCATCCCCCCAAGTGCCCACTCATGTATACCTCCGAATCGCTACAAAATCGAGTTTTTTCCCCGGTGAGGTCGCCCGATACGAACCCCGAAGCCTTCAATTCGACGAGAGAGAGGGGGGAGAGAGGTACCTTGCCGCCTCCGAGACAGCCGGAGCCGCAAACCCTAGGCGACCACCAGCGCAAGCACCAGCCTCCTCCTCTCCCTCTCCCTCCTCAACCCCCAACCGTGGCAACCGGCAAGCGTCCCCCTACTCTCTCTCCCTCCGTCGCCGGAGACACCAACCAGCTCGAGTCTCTCTCTCTCTCTCTCGCCTCCGCCGACCTTGTCCTCCTCGAAGCTTTTTCTGTTTCCCCTTTCTCTTTTGCGTCGGCGACCGGGGACACGGAGGAAACGGATGTCGCGTCTAAAACCCTCGAACCGCTTGCTTGCCGCGGGCGGCGGCGTTGTCCCCACCGCTTTGAGATTCGTGCAGGGTCGATGTGCGGCTGGGATGCGGTGTTGGCGACGGTGACGTGGCCTATAGGCTACGCCTACGCGTCGCTGGAGCACGGGGCAGAGGCGGTCAATAGTCAGCTAGGTGACGGCAGGATGCGCTACGCTACGGGCTGGGCTAGCTTTTGCGCGCGCGACGGCCCGCTCGGTTTCCGACAGCCGCGCGCGTGCGCGCGTGTGGGCCCACCGACAACGACGTGAGGAGGAAGAAGAGGTCGCGCCGGAGAAAAAGATGTGGGCGGCGCACCCCCGACCCCGCACCCCACCGTGATAAGGTTCATCCTCACGTCGCCGCCTCCGGCGCGGCCAGCCGTGGCTTCGGCGTCTCCGGCTCGGCCTGGCCGTCGACTCGCCGGAGAAGAAAATGCGGCGGCGCTTCCTTCGGTTTTCCCCGACCCCGCACCCCACCGCGATAAGGTTCATCCTCGCCGTCGACGCCTCCGCCGCGGCTTCGGCGTCTCCGGCTCGGCCTGGCCGTCGACTCGCCGGAGAAGAAGATGCGGCGGCGCTTCATTCGATTTCCCCCGACCCCGCACCCTACGGTTAAGTTTCCTCCTCGCCGTCGCCGCCTCCGCCGCGGCCAGCCGTGGCTGCGGCGGCTCCGGCTCGGCTTGCTGTCGCCTTCGCCGGCTACGCTACGGCCACCCGAGAGGAACCCGAACAGGTGTGTACGTGAAGATAGAGTAGAGATGGTCGCATTTCGGGGCAAATATTTGGCCCTTCTCTCCATATTAAGGTTAAGAACAACTCCAATGCCCCCGCAAACGGACCATTTGTGTCAGCGCGGACACGGGGCACGTGCCAACGGCTCACCACAAACGGAAAGACGTTTCACCCTAAATCCGATCCAAGTTTGGTTCGGGTTTGGGGTGAAACGGACAACATTCGTGTCCGGTCTTTATCCCGCATGTGTCCTCCTCGGGTCCGGTCGACAGCCACACAAACTATCCCCCTCCTCGGGCCCCTCCTCTCTCAATCCAAAACCCTCTGGCGACCGCTGCCGCCCTGCCCAAGCCGACGAAGACCGCCGCGCTACCCAAGCCAAAAAAGGAGTGGCTCCTCGAGTTTGACAAAAGGCAAGACCTGAGAGAGAGAGAGAGAGAGAGAGAGAGAGAGAGAGAGAGAGAGAGAGAAGCATCATGTGGACGAGACCGAGGTCGCCTCCGCTCGGGCGGTGGAGGCGCAAATCACCGCTGCCCTCCGGGCCCGCGCCAACGCAGCGTCATCGCCACCCAGGCCGCCGCCCGAGTTGAGCTCATGCTCAACGGGGAGGCCCTTGACGCCGCACTTGCGAGTGTCGCCCTGCCTCTGTTGTGGCCTTGACAATGAACTCGGTGTTGTCCGCAACAGGTAAGCTGCTACGGTCCGACCCGTAGGCGCACCGTTTTGTCTCGGTTCACGGGACACGTCTCCGGAGATAACATCGATGTCGATCATCCCGGTGTCGCCTCCCATTGACCTCAACACCAAACCTAGGGTCAGCGACGTCCCAGTGCATAGCAAGGCGCGACTGGCGATGTCAGCCTCAGAAGCATGCCCCAACCCCGTCACCTTCTGTTCGAGGAAATGTCGACCTCGACGCCGGCAAACCCGGCCGATTTGACACCGATAGTGTCATGGAGGATAAGATCTCCGGGGAGGCCGCCACTATGAGCATCAAGAGGCCGAGGACGAGACTCAACCCGAGACCCAAGGTGAGGGGGTCTCTATTGAGAAGGAGCCATTGTTCGAAGATGAGCTCGCTCGACAAACTGTGGCACAAAAGGGGAAGAGCAAGAGGACGACCTCATACACGGAGAAGGAGGACCAAGTTCTTTTGTGAGGCTTGGATGTCCATTGGATGCAATTTGCGATACCGAGCAAAAAGGGAATGTGTCCTGGAGAAGGGTGGGCAAGAATTCCATGAGTAGAAGAAGTTGCCCTCCCCTACAAAATTGAGAATCATCGGAATGACAACTCTCTTAACAAGAGGTGGTCACATATCCAAGCGAAGTGTAGCAAGTTCCAAGCCGCACATGATCATATTAAGGACCGTCCCGTGAGTGGCATCGGCGTGGGAGACAGGGTTCTCCAAGCCATGGCATACTTCAAGGAGTGTTATGACTCCAAATTTACATTGATACATTGTTGGATGATGATCAAAGGATGCCCCAAGTGGACCGGGGTCTCTGATTCCTTGGAAAATGGGGGCGATGGATCAAAGAAGCCCAGTGAGTCCCGAAGTTGAAGAGGGCGGCCCAAGCTCGGTGAACTGTGTGGTGAGTCCAGGGGGACACACGGCTACCAAGCAAGATGCGAAGCGCGAGGCTTCGGGTCTTGCATTGGCGGATAAAGTGAAGGGGTTGATTGCCGACAAGGAGGAGTCAAGTGCCAAAAGAGATGAGATGAAACACAGGGACAACGAGGATGGAGTGAGCTACTACCTTGGGGTGCAAAAGAACAAGTTAGAGATTGATGAGGCAAATTCCCGGTCAAGAGCCAAGGAGGTGGCGCTCGCGGTGACCACCGAGGAGAGCCGGATCAATCTCGCGATAGTGGCTGAGGAGAACCGGATCATGGTGACCGATTTGAGCATCATGGACACTGACGTGGGGTTACCACGGCAAATCCCATGGTCTAGATACCTAGGGTTTCATATAGAGGGAGAAGTTGGCGCGCTGGTAGTTCCGTCGGCTGTCAAGCAAGGATTTACCCAGGTTCGGCCCCTCATTGTGAGGAAAAGACCTACATCCTGCTTGTCTGATTTGTATTGATTGGATAATAACATGGTGGCCGTAATGGCGATGGTGGTGGTGAGACGTGGTCTCGCTATGGCTATGCGTGTATCTGTTGTGTCGTATGGCTCTAGTTGTCTTTCTTTTTGCCTCTACCTAGTTTTATAAAGGAAGCTAGGTAGTGTTTACATGAGTCCTAGTAGGCTACGTCTTGGAGTCCTTGTCTTGTGCTTCAAGTAATTGCTGGGCCGCCAGGTGGGACTTCGTCTGGGCTGCATCGGGTACGCCAATGGTGGGGTGCCCGGAGGGTATGCCCACGTCAGTAGCCCCCGAGTGTCTGATCGATTTGAAGAATCGGGCAGAGACTAAGAGCAGCATGTCGAGTAGGCGTAGTCGATGCGTCCGGTAAGTTGATGACCGTGTGATGACCATATTAACCATGATTTGAGAGTTAAATCATTTATGAGAAATCCAGTGTGGGTGTAAGAAACCCAATATTAATAAATTGGATGCGGGTGTAAGGAACCCGACTTTGAGAAATCCGTTGCGGGCTATAGAGAACCCGACTTTGAGAAATCCGTTGCGAGCTATAGAGAACCCGACTTTGAGAAATCCGGTGCAGGTTATAGAGAACCCGACTTTGATAAATCCGCTGCGGGCTATAGATAACCCGACTTTGATAAATCTGGTGTGGGCTATAGAGAACCCGACTTTGAGAATTGCATAGCACTCGAACCGGCGGCGAGTGCGCTCCTGATGGGAGTAGTCGATGAAAATTGAGCTGTCCTTGTTGCGTTGTCTGGTGCTCTTGACTCTGTAGTACGTCGGGTGTGTTGTCTTGCTCCTGCCTGGACTCTCGCGCCGGTAAGGGGTTGCAGAGGCGGATGGAGTCCGTGAGTAGGATCGATCGAGCAAGCCGCCCTGCTGCGATCTCCTCTGCTCGATTTTTGTGCGTGCGTCGCACAGATTGGATCCCGCCAGCGCTGCATGGGACGCCTCCGTCAGATTAGATTGCGTCTAGGCACGGAATGCCGCCGGAAATTTCTAATCTTGATGCATGTGAGAGAATTGTTGAGGACGAGCCCCTGGGCGATGATCCGTGACGGTGAGTCGTCGTTGTTGTTGGAGAAGATTGGAGCCGTCGAAACCGTGATTCCAGTGCGCATTCTTCCCACAGATGGCGCCAATTGACGTGGGGTTACCACGACAAATCCTATGGTCTAGATACCTAGGGTTTCATATAGAGGGAGAAGTTGGCGCGCTGGTAGTTCCGTCGGCTGACAAGAAAAGATTTACCCAGGTTCAGCCCCTCATTGTGAGGTAAAGATCTACATCCTGCTTGTCTGATCTGTATTGATTGGATGATTACATGGTGGCCGTAATGACGATAGTGGTGTAAGACGTGGTCTCGCTATGGCTATGCGTGTATCTGTTGTGTCGTATGGCTCTAGTTGTCTTTCTTTTTGCCTCTACCTAGCTTTATAAAGGGAGCCAGGTAGGGTTTACATGAGTCCTAGTAGTCTACGTCTTGGAGTCCTTGTCTTGTGCTTCAAGTAATTGCTGGGCCGCCAGGTGGGCCTTGTCTGGGCCACATCGGGTACGCCAATGGTGGGGTGCCAGGAGGGTATGCCCACGTCAGACATGGATCAAAGGCCTTGGATTACCAAGAAGTAAAAGATGATCCGCGAACGTGATGCGTGATACGTCCCAAACGTATCTATAATTTTTGGTTGTTCCATGCTTATTATATATCATTGCCACATGCTTTTATAATGTTTTATATCATTTTGGCACATTTTATGGAACTAACCTATTAACAAGATGCCCAGTGCCAGTTCCTGTTTTCTGTTGTCTTTTTGTTTCAGAAAAACTAGTCGGGGAATTTTCTCGGAATCAACTCATAATTTACGAGAATTATTTTTATGAAAAATAAAGACGGAGCCAGGAGGGCGCCTGCAGGGGGCCCCACAGCCCCCAGACAACCCCCAAGCGTGGTCCAAGGGTTGACCGCTGTTGGGCCCCACCTAGGCGACTCCGAGACCCCCTCGAGTTGCTCTTTCACCTATAAATTGTCTTCCTCCCGAAAACCCTCGGTACCTGATCATATTTTCCAGAAAAGTTCTGAGGCCGCCGCCGTCGCCAACCCTAGATCGGGAGGGTTCTGAAGCTCTTCTCGAAAACCTGCCGGAGGTGGAGATCGTCACTGGAGGCATCTACACCACCATGCCTGCCTCCGGAGTTATGCGTGAGTAGTCCACCACGGGACTACGGGTTCATGGCAGTAGCTAGATGGTTGTCCCTCTCCCTTGTACTCCATTGTTTTAGATCTTGTGAGCTGCCTAACATGATTAAGATCATCTATATGTAATGCTATGTGTTGTGTTTGCGGGGATCCGATGAATTATGGAGTCATGACATTATTGTTCAGTTTATCTATGATATGTTTTATTTATGATCTTGCATGCTCTCCGATGCTTGTGTATGCTTTAGCCGAAATAATTACTAGTATCAGTAGAGGAAGTATTTATGCTAGATAGCGGTTCATGCCTCTCTTGTCTGAGCTCGAGTTGACAGAAACGATTAAGCCTTGAGATGTGCTGTTGCTACTAGGGGTAAAACAACGGTGTTTATTGCTATATGTTAATAACCATTGCTTACATTATGCATCGTGCTTATTGCAATCATCTGTTGCTTGCAACTTAATACTTTCGGGAGACATGCTGGATAGCGATCCCGGGGTGGATTATTAGTCATAGATGCAATTGGATAACGGTCTATGTATTTTGACGTAATACCCATATTAAATGAAACAGTGAACATGTTGTCATGATAGTATTGTTATATGTCCATGCTTTGTCAATTGCCTCGCTGTAATTTGTTTACCCAACACGTTTATTTTTGGAGAGACACTACTAGTGAACTGTAGATCCCGGTCCTATTTTTCTATATTGCTTACAACCGTTTTCATAACTTTTCCTAGTCATTTGCTCGCTGGTCATATTTGCTCTCATATTATTTTCCAACATACGATTAATCCTTTGTGTTCAGCAAGCCGGAGAGATTGACACCCTCTCTGTTTCGTTGGGACAAACTAGTTTGTCTGTGTGTGCGCAGGTCCACGTCAACAGCTCTTTTTCTGGTGCCATTGTTGTTGACACCAAGCCGAAGCCTTCTCCAAGGCCTACTGATTCGATAACCTTGGTTTTGCAATCAAGGGAAAGTTACTGCTAACCTACATCATACCTTCCTTTTAAGGTCTCCCAGCGAACGTGTGATTCACGCTATCAATGCGTGATCTCCATTTCTCATTTATTCCAAGATGCTATTAGCACGACGCCTCCCGTACGTGCACAACAGCATGGAGAATTCGAAAATTTACGACAATTTACTTTTCAATTTGATTATTTTCCACACCGTGTGTCACTCACGTGTGGTGATCAATGTGTCAAATATTTAAAATTAAAAGTAAAATGCGGCAAAAAGTAAAATGCGGCAAATTAGCAAACTTCCATGACTATCGGCCTGCACCTGCGAGTAATACTCGGTATCTAGCAAGATTGGCCGGTGTTACAAAATTCTACTCCTTTTGTACCATAATATAGGATCTTTTAGGTATTCCAATATGGATCCATACGGAGGGAGCATAAGCTTAGAGCAACGCCAATGCTCCCCTCCCCTAAACCGGACACGAAATGTGTCTGTTTTGATCCGGTTCGGGCGGTCCACGTACCCGCCGGAGGTCCATGTCCGTTTGGGGTGGGGGTGCACCCAACGGCCTCCCCTATTTGGTTCGGGACTGCCAAAAAAACAATTTGGTCCGGGGCTGGCCATTTTCTTACCCCTTTGCCAAACTGCAAACAAAAGACTAGAGAATATAGAAAATAAAATAAGAACAGTAATAAATAAATGACCACTAATTAAACATCACATAGAAAGGTATGAATGACAAATAGTTTAAAAGACACTTAGTCTGCCGACAAGAACCGCCCACAAAGAAATAAACACTGTCGCCGCAAGAAAAAACCTGCAAACAACTGAGTTGAAGAATTTCACCTGGAGTCATGGCGGAGGCTCCGCTTGCACCGCTGCACGTCTGCAAACCAACTCACCAAAACGCTGGAGCACCTCGTCCCGTGGCAATGTCTCCAAGGATCCAGCGACACCGAGGCGCCGCCATTGCCGATCGAAAGGACCTAGGGTTTTCACTCGGGGCAAAGAATGGGGATGGAGACCACCACGATGCCTTCAAGGAGGGCTACGAAGCCCGTAGGCATCGCCGTCGTCGGGGCTCGCAAACGCTAGCAAGAGGCTGCCCCCAGATCCGGGGGCATCGTGCTAAGAGCATCTCGGGGGCGTCGTGCTGAGGAGAAGGACCTCGGCCTCCATATCCAACGACTGGCCGAAGACCAGCCATCACCCGCACTCACCTCGCCGCCCTAGCGGTTCGAAGAGAGCGGACATCACCCGCGCGCGCCGCTCGCCGCTGAGCCGACACCGCATCCGCCTCCCAGGGCCGCGGCCTGGCGTCCGAGCTCCCCTGCACGGACAACACTGGCAGGGATCCACCAGGGCGACCCAAGGCAGGAGAAGGGCGAGACTCTCCGCCGCCACCATCCCCCGCACGGCTAGAGCCCAGTGGCGTCCTCCGGCGGCGGCGGGGGAGGGAGAGACAACGGAGAAAGGGGGCCTTTTTGGGTAGGTTTCGCCGCCCGAGTCGCCCAAAGCGGAGCGACGCGGAGGAGGGGAAGAGCAATAGTCCAAAACCTTTTTTTTATCTAATCAGGGGAGACGTGCATGTGGGAGTAGTTAACAAAATCGATTGCTCTGATTATGGGACGTTTGAGCGGACCATATTTCAGCGCTAAACACGGATCACATATTAACCATCGGATAGAATATTGGTTAAATATTCAGATTTGTTGGATCTGTCACTCTCTCTTTTTATATCAGTGATGACTAGTTGAATGCCCGTGCGTTGCCACAGGCCATTCAGAAGAAATATTGTAAACATAATACACAAAGAAATTTACACGAATAAAAAGAAATAAGCACATAATATTCTACAAAAAAGATTATATTCTTTATATAAAATGTAATTCGATAAAAAGCCATAATTCAATAACATATGCATAAAATAATACTTATCTCTAAGATTACACTTTCCTCGTATCTTTTGGATGGTTTGAAGTAGTAGATTTCATGTACATCGGTCTTATAATGTACAAAAAGCTCGGTGTGACACTATTATGCCTGTTAAGTCGCCAACAAACATGCACGTGTGTTGCGGCGGGAGGATCGAATTAATTCGCCTAGACGTCGATGATAGAGCCCCCAACCAATCCAAAGTAAGCAGTGGCAGAACTAGGGGGGACCAGCAGGGTACCCTGGCCCCCCCTATGGCAATGTATGACATGAAGAATTATGTATTTAGTGCTTAATTTAGATAAGATTTTATGCAAAATTAGCCATGTTGGCCCCCGCTAATTGAAATTTGCCCTATTTGGCCCCCTCTAATCATGAATCCTGGTTCCGCCCCTGAAAGTAAGAGATGTTTTTCCCGATCAGGCCACGGCTGCTGCCGTGATCACGGACGACGGCAGAATAAACACCAAATCCTCAACTACTGGAACATCACATACGGCATATAGAATGAATGCCAAGAACATGGAAATATAAATGAAATGTTTGGAGATAATAGGCAGAAGTCAAACACTTTGATTTTCCATTCTCTGCTAAATTTTTCTCTAAATTGTGTCAACATGTCAGCAGAACTTGTACATTTTGGAACATTGTGCCTCAGTGCAGTCTTCTTTTTTCTTTAGAAGACAGTCTTTTAGCAGTCAGATGTTGCCTCCTTCTACTAATTATGCTATTACTAAGATCCCTTTGTAGTATATACATGTAGAAATGTTTTCCCATCTATAAGGATTTTGCCTATATTGCTGCAATGGAGCTGTAGCAACTCAAACCAATCTACGATCTGGGAGAAAAATTGACTATGAAATCCTGCTCAACAGCACACAAAACATCTGTTCAATTCTAGCCTAATTAAGCTCATTTGTTCTGGCATCAGAGCACAACAGCGGCTGAAATGCAGGAGTCTGTGAATCGACTGCTGCCTGCTGTTATCTTAAGTTATCTCTCCTACCTAAAAGAAACTTTTCGTTCCTTCGTCCGTAAAGGCAGAGTGCTTCGTCCGGCTCCACATTTGTACGTCAAACTGCCCCCGACGATCATCTGATCGATCGGCAGACGATTGGGCGCATCACGACCGTCGTCTGCCCTTCGCTCGCACGAGCCTCGAAGACCTACCGATCTTTCTCGAGCGAGCGACGCCGTCGCCCATCTCGGCCTTTCTATCCTCTCCTCATCTTCGTGACCCTGCCGATCTGGGTGAGCCGGTGCTAGGGCGAGCGAAGAGGATCAAGGAGGGAAGAGGAGCGCGTGGCGGCGCGATTTCCAGGGCGAGGTCAGAGGCGGGGCTGCCGGGACGAGGATGCGAGCGTCGATGGATGTGGCGATGCAACATGAGGGAGAGGCGACAGGAGCATGGCACGCAGCTCCCTTTCCCCCTCTTCTGCATCGTGCGAGTCCGGCGGCGCGACCCATCTTCATCCCTCCCGGCGAGGACACTCCTCCTCCCGCCAGACGAGGCCTTCTTCAAGTGCCGCTCCGGCTCCCTTCTCCGTCGATCCATCCAATCGCCACTGCCTCCCCCATCGCCGGATACATCCACGGCGAGGTCCGCAATAGTAGGGCGTCATGGAGGGGCGTCGTATTTGCGCATGATGTGTCTGCGGCTGCCCTTCCTGGCTGACATCGACGAGGCCGCCTACGCCAGCTGCAAGCAGAAGCAGGCAACCCGCATCTCGCCCTCTGCATTTTTAGACGAAAAGGCCTAGGGCCCTGCTTTTTTACTCGCCCTCTGCATTCACAACATAGCTACGTGCTGCGATAAATTTGATGGATTATGCGTGTCGCTCGGTGTTTACCTCAGGACATCCACGAGTGGATTTGTCAGCTGAGGCTATGCAGATAGGATTGTCTCCCAATTCGTGTTAAAACAGTTTGGTGTAGCACCTGATGTGTGATTCTAACAGGGAACTCAATGTGCAGCTGTTCGTTTTTGCAAGGAAGCCGCCTCCTCTCTCCCCTGTTTTTCTTTTACTCACTGAGCCAATTTCAGTATGCTAAGTTAGTCAATGATTGATTGTTTCTCGACTATGACTCATGTACAAAATCTAGAAAGTTGCTACAGCCGGAGAATTCTATCCTTGGATTGGTTCTGAGCAAAAGATGAGTTTCTTACAGTAAATGAGCAATTAAAAGAGTACGATCCCTCTATTCTTTTTGCTGAATTAATTCAAAATCAGTCCAAGCAATTGACTTCTCGCCATCTTGTCATTTTTGGGTTGTTTGTTCTCAGGTACAGAGCGATTATGCCAAACTGCCCCAACCACTAAACACTGTGTAGGGGATAAGGTCAGCTAGAAGCTGAGATGCTCCTAATATCCCATGTAAGTCGCCTCTCCCTTCCTGTGTGAGTGCACTTGTACTTTTAGTATGCTCCTAGCTGTTTGATAATGCTAAAATTGGAGAAAAAAATATACATTCTGAATCGGGCAAGCATATACACAATCCGTGCATAGTATACCCTATTTCGAGCTTAGTACAATAAAACCAAATATAGTTTGAACTTGTGAAGATGAAGATGCTCTACTTGGGTGGATGAACTCCTCGCCCTTGGAGATGTTCCCATGTGTTACTAGGCTTAAATAGGAAAATCAACTTGTGGAATTGTAATAGAAATATAAATATGCTTGCTAAAACATCATTCGTAGCTATTTGGCCCAGTGTTTCGAATTCTACACTAATAAGCAAGTTCAATCCTGGTAACCTTTATTATTGTACCGTTGATATATATGACATGATCCTCTTCGTTTGTATCACACCTCTAATTGTTTTGGTGTCCTATGACAATTTCTAGAGAGCATGAAACCTATTGCAATTTTTAGACAGCATGATACCTATGACTCTAATGTTTATTTGCCCCTTTGGATTACCGCCTCTCATGGTTCTGTGTATGATCTGATGTCTTTCGTATGAAACCGCCGAATGTAAGATACACTGGCTAACGAGAAAAGAAAAATTGCAGATGAACACCACAACTCATCATTTAACTACCTTTAACATTCCTTCTCTTATTTCATCAGTGAGCCCCAGATATTATTTGTTCTTGTTGAACATTTCTGAATCCTTGCTGGAAAGCTACCTTGTACTTGCTCAAAACAACACGCTGGCCTTCACAATGCCATTTTTTTGTGCTGTCTCATTAGGCTCTTCAGAGCATTATCGACGTAGTAGTCAATCTGGACCACCCATCTAATTTTTGCATTCTTCTGCCGCTCAATTATCCATATGTTAATATGTTCTTATCGATGTTTTAAAAAAAAACAGGGAGATGGATGCGTCTCCTGATTGGTTATCCCCTGGTCTAATGTGAGTAGGCCTTCACAAGGGTTGTAGGTACCACGAATAACAGGGAACCGAGTTACTGATTGTAGCTGCTCTAAAAAGTTGCTAACTCCGCATCTTTATTTGGCAAAGAAAGTTCAAAGTTATGTCTGCCTATAGTTGTTATTTTTCTTTTTTGGTGGATGTGGAACTTTATTATTCAGCTTTCAGTGGCATTTAATGTAAAGATCATTGTGAAATTTCTTGCAAGATATTCTACCAGTTGCGGTGGGCATCATTGTGAGGTTTATGTCATCCAAACACACTGAGATGAAGGATTTGCTGCCAAAAAGTTTTGACGAGGATAAAATAGTAATGCCAATGGCAGTGTGGACTCAAGGTACAAATACTACTTCCATGATAAATTTTGTGTTTTAAATATTTGGTACATCATGATTCTCCAAAATAAATAAAGTTTTCACTATCATTACAGCTTGTGTGTACTGTTGTTCAAATATTTGCAAAGTATTTTTCATCCATCTAGATTTAATGTACATATTTTTATTTCTTTGACCAGTGTAGGAGCTACAACAAGAACTAGGTGGGCAAAGATGTGTTGTAGGAGAAAGTAGCACTCTTGTAAGAGGTTTCCACCGCCTTGGATGTCCCAAAGTAGTCTTCTTAATATCAACATGCTCTTTGTGTAAAGGAAATTTGTGTGGTACATGCTTAGAGAAAAATCCAATATTGGTGACACAATATTTTTTGTGACATATTCATACATAATACACATATTTTTGTTGACACACTCAGTTATTAAATAAAAAATTAATAATTTCCCTCTATAATTTTATTTGTCAGCCCGTAGCAACGCACGGGCATTCAACTAGTACAGTAAAAAAGAGACTCAACATCCTTATCCCCTCATTGATGATCTCGCCTACTCCTTACCTCATCCCCCAGCCCCCATGGCCTCTACTACAGTACTACCCGCCCCCTACCTCCTCATCCCCCTGGCTGCACCTCGCCAGCTCGTGTCCTCCACATCCCTCATCATCTCTGCTCCCCACGTGCTTCATGGCTCCAGGCGAACGGCGCAGGGTAGTCCTCCGTGATCATGGGACTCCACCTCCTCCGCAAGCTGCTAGCTCCCCGAATCCTCCGCACACCGGCCGGCAGCCGGAGCCTCGGCCACGGCGGATCCTCGGAGCTGGGGGCACGGAGGAATTTCTTTGGAGGAAAGCAGGGACGGGGCAGGGAGGGGTCGGACAGCGACCTTGGGCGCGGACGAGAGCTCGGAGAGGAGGTCGAAGCAGAGGAGTGCGTGATGCATGTAAAATGCATACATGAACTTTACATTTTATTACATGTTATTTGCATCATATAAGGGTTATATTCATGATTTATATTGAGTTTTGGGGATAATTAACAACTTCCCCATTTTTCTGGAATTAACCCTGCGCTGTCAGAAAAACCCTTTTTCTATATTTTGATGTTTCAGGGACCCAAACGACGTCCAAATGACCTGAAACTTTACGGGATCACTTTTTTTTTGGAAGGAACGAAACGTAGGCGCAAAGGAATCGAAGAAACGGAGACTAGAAGGCCGAAAGGGGTGCGCCCACGCGACCAGATTCCCTGACCGCGTGGGACCCACCAAACTGGCCCTCGGGCCTCCGTTGCCGTCGATCTTTCTTCCGAAGCTTCGTCTTGACCTAAAAACGACTATATATAGACCCCCCCAGGGCTTTCGCGAAAGGGAGCGCCGCCGAAACAGAGAAACCACGAAACAGAGACCTGGAGCTGCAGATTGGAGTTGGAAAACTCCGGCGGGGCGCTGCCGGGGCGGTCTCCATCTTCTCCAACGACTTGTCCACCGTCTCCATGATGAAGAGGGAGTAGTCCACCCCCTGGACTTGGGTTTGTGGTGGTAACTTATGTATCTCTCCTCTCTTTGAGCTTCACTAATTAGTACCGTATGAGCCGCTGAACATGATTATGGTCATCTATGTAATTCCTATGGTGGATATTGTGGTTTGAGATGATTTGTTATGCATTAACCGTTGTGTTGGAGCTTTTATGATTTGTCATACTTTGGAGATATTCTATGATGCATGTGATGGTTTGATTTATGCATAATGCCTTGTTTATCCTTGTCATGAGGTGATTGACACCACCAAGTGTGGATAGATGAGAGAGATGTGGTCATGCACACGAATTATGAATCATTGCACTAGTGTTTAGAATATTGTCCATTATGAAGTATGATGTATGTAGGTACGGGATGGCCGATGTGACATGGCATATGTATTGAGTGACATGTGAAATACAGCCCAACATCCTTTATCTGGGGTAAAAAGAAAGAGTATGATGTAGGAGTGACAGCAGCCATGCTAGCCTTGCGGGGGTGACATAGCACACAAATGAGTATTTCTTTCAACTATGTGTTTTAGGACATATAGCCGTCATTAAAAGCTACCATTAAAACATGACAATTGTGTGTACTTTATCTATAACATGATAATCACCGTAGATGAGAGAGAGATGATTAAGTGAACCCATGAACCCATGTCCATTGTTCCTATAAGAGAAAACCTTTGTCTTGTCCTCTTGCATTGAAAGGATTGGGACACTTTTACATTCTTGTTTTGTTACATCAAATTTCCATCCATTAAATCAACCACCTTGTTCCTTAAACTTGTTTAGTGCATAATCAACTAAAACTTGTGACACTTTAGTTGTAGGGAATAGATAACTTTTCCTTCTTGCTCCTGCGGATCGATACCTTACTTCCACATTGAGAGGTGCTACAGTGATCCCCTGCTCTTGGGGGTTATCAGCGTGTCGGGGGGCTTCTGCCTGGCGGACGCCACCACGGACTCCAGCTGCGCCACCAGCGCGCCGAATCGGGACAGCAGGATCGGCTCGCCGCCGCCGACGCCGCGCTTTTCCATGGGAAGTGTGAGGAGTGGGCGAGAGAGGAGGGAGCGGGAGGGTGTTTGGGCCGGTGGCCTGCGCTGGGCGTCGGCGAGGCAGCGGTCGAAGGAAGCGTCGCGTGCGGCGGCGAACCCAGCCTGCCGCGAGAACTTGGCGGTGACATACTGTGTAAAATTACCTAGCAGTGCAGGGGCAAAATTGGAAAATTTAAAAACGTACCAACCATCACGCAACATACGTGTGTAATCGCTGCAGGCTTGCAGTTTTGGAGTATTAATCAGTTTTGTCACAGTGTATACATTGATTCTGCAACCCTAATTAAGGTGCCAAGAATGATGAACGACGGTTCACATCTTGAGGACTAGTCCTGTTGGAAATCTTATACTCGACTTTTCGTATGTGGACCGTTTTCATGTGAAATTTCCAGGAAGACATCAATCGCACTCGCACGGCAATTCGGTTCCATGTGCGGTACAAAAACTCCACTCCGAGACCCATCAAGTTTGGATCACGATCAACTCAATAAAATCCACAGCTATGTGAAGTTATATTCCGTCTCGCGCGCGGTCCAATATACGGTATTCTCAATCAAATCGACGCCTATCTCGATCCCTCGTCACACCAATGCCGCCCTCCCATGATCCCATCGACATCCAAGACCTACTCCTCCCACCAGAGCCGTCGTCGCCGGCTGGCAGGGCCATATCGTTGTCCGCTCATCGCTACCCCAGCTGGGTGATGCTCGACAGCTATGTCCGACGAATTCATGGTCACGGACCTCCTGTTGTTACCCTCGAAAGAAGACAATGTGGAAGCTCCGTTTGGAAGCTCAGCTCTCGCTAGTGGAAACAGGGCTTTTTGTGCTGGGTCGTGAGCAGTGGTGGAGCTACAACATCTGGAACCAGGGTCACGGAGGGTGTCGCAACACGTAAAAAATATTTTTAGCGGGTGCACACATGGCGAAAAAAATGATTTTGCAAAGAAAATTGTTTCTAGCCGGTGTCCTGTGCACCCGGCTAGCTTGCCATGGCTCCGCCAGTGGTCGTGAGGACCTTTAGTCCCGGCTTGACACCCGGGACACCAGAATCGGCACTAGAGGCCCCCCTCTAGTCCCGGCTCAGTTACGACCCGGGACAAAAGACTCCCACGTGGTCGTTGGCCTGCGCGCGTGGTCGAGAACCTTTTGTCCCGGTTCGTAATACGACCCGGGACAAAAGATCACCCACGTGGCAGCCTCCGGCTTTTTTATTCCCGCCTTATTTTAATATTTAAATGTTGCAAAATATATGGTTAATTAATTACAAATCAGAAAACTACATATAGCATATCAAAATGTTCATAAAAGAAATATCTGTTCACGTCTATTCGATTACATGGAGATCATAACCGGGAATAGAGCCCGTCTATTCGATTACATGGAGATCATAACCGGGACTAGAGCCCGCCTATTCGATTACATGGAGATCACAACCGGGACTAGAGCCCGTCTATTCGGTGCCATTGTATTTTCCCTTTGGGTTTATGACATGGTCCACCAAAAATCCCGCAATTTCCTCTTGAATTGGTAGAAAGCGCTCCTTTAGTGGTAGATTCCTCTGCATTCTATCCAACTATAAAAGAAAGAGATCAATATGAATATCAATCATCATAACAAAAATTATGAATGACACTCACAATTGATGGTAATAAAATAAAATTGTGAATATATTTGTTCACGTACTTCTATAAATGTCCCCGCGTTCTGCTCACTGACCTCCCGGCGAATCCACTCGCAAATGTAGTATCCACACAAATTGGTCCCTAGTGGTTGCCTCTCGACGTACTTTACGAGAATAGAATTCAATCAAATAATAATCTCAAGATATAGTGGTATCCAGGAGGCTGCAGCTGATGCCATCATCTTCCTCCGCACGTATGACCCCGTCATGAGGCAGAGTACCCGCTACGTCTACTTTTCGAGGTTGGACTTGGAGAATGGGGGTGTTCTTTTTCCCAGCCCTGGTGACCCCCGCTCAGCTCTCACCGCTCTCCTTCAGTACGCCAACCTTCTCCACCAGTATCTCCACCTTACTCTTGCCCAGCTTGCCTCACTTCGCGCCAACGTGGCTATGGCCGAGATGACCCGAGCAGCTGGAGTTAGATCCTCTCGCCACCCACCTCGTTCTCTCACCTTCGCCCACAACTCCCTTGACCAGATCCGGAGAGCACTTGTTCCCACTCCTGTTCCTCGCGTCCCGCCGCCGTCTTTTCGCGCTCCCAGCAGCACCCCTCGCCACTCCTCACGTTTTGTCCCCTTTCGTACCTCCGGGGCACGAACTCAATATCGTCGCGTCCGTACCTCCGAGACATGAGCCCGCCATCGTCGTCGCGTCCGTGCCGACCCATCCCCTCGCTCTGGAGACTCCGGAGATGACCGCGCTTCACCCGACTACAGCACCGCGAGGGAGGACATCGACACCATTTCCCTAGCGACACCCCTCGAGATGGAGTTCTAGACGCTCAGAGATCGCATCGCCTAGTGTATCTTACCTTTCCGCTTTATCGTACGCTCGAATAATGTAGTGGTAGATTCGTATCTCGCTTTATGTATCGTGTAGCTTGTATCTTTTATCTTGCATCCATTGTAACTTGGCTAGTAGCTAGAACTGTGTAACCCCGCCAACCGTTGTATAACACCATGCTTGTTGTCTTTACCAACCCTTGGTCACATTTGGCTTTTCTTGGATGCCACTCTTTTCCCATGTGTTGCCAAACCTGGTTTCCATTTGGTTTTTCTTGGATGTTACACTTCCCCAAGTGAATGCTCATGGTACCCGCCCCCACGTTCAACCGTTCAGGATGAGGCCCAATAATGGTGCAAGTGATAGTCAAGGAACACCAGTTCGTCGCTCCGCACGACAGGCTGGTGAAGATCCTGCGCCACCTCAGTCACCTCCTCCACCGCCAGTTCAGGAACCAAGTCCGAGTCAAATTATGATGATGGATGAGCGCCATAGCCAGCACTTGACATAGATCATGAGGGATTTTGGAACCTATATGCAAGCCCAAAATGCTCCACGCCCTGGTCACTCCAAATTGCAAGATTTCCAACGCACCAAGCCACCCAAGTTCTCATTTGCGGATGACCTGCTTGAAGCCGATGATTGGCTCCGCACCATGGAAAAGAAGCTAGAGCTTGCTCGCGTTGACGAGCTGGACAAAGTACTCTTCTCCACCCACTATCTGGAAGGCCCTGCCAATGTTTGGTGGGACAACCAGAAGACTGCAAGAGGAGATGGACCCCAGCAACCTGGACATAATTTCAAGAAGCCTTCCGCAAGGCATACATACCCTCCAGTCTCATAAAGATGAAGCAACAAGAATTCTTGGCACTCACCCAAGGTAACCAGTCTATCAGCGAGTACCTCACCAAGTTCAACAATCTCGCCCGTTATGCCCCCGATGACACCAACACTGAAGAAAAGAAGAAGGACAGATTTCTCCGGGGAATGCACCAGGCAATCAAGACCCAACTCAGTGTACTACAGTTCCAAGATTTCCAGGCCATGATCAACACAGCGCTGATCTCTGAGAAGGAGCACCGTATTATTTACGACTCCCACAAGAGAAAGTTTGAGCCCCGCAAGAACCACCAAGAAGGGACTTCTTCCAAGCCCCATACCTGGCAGCCCAGCAACCCGACCCCGGACCCCCAGATCACTGAGAATCAGCCCAAGAAAGATGGATATCCTCGTGAAAGATTTTACCACCACCGCCCCATAGCAGATGACGCAAAAAGGGAAACGCCTGCTTCAAGTGTGGCAAGGCAGGACACTATATCAGGGAGTGTCCCCTCAACAACAACCCCGGCAACAACAGCAACTTCAACAACAACCACCCTTCCAGTGCAGTCAAGGCTCCTCAAGTTGCCCGCGTCCACCACATGTCGGCCGAAGAAGCCTATGAAGCCACGAATGCAGCGCTCGATATGTGTACAGAACCGCGCTGATTTTATTCAATTTTGGAGCTTCCCACCCGTTCAACTCGAAGAATTATACCTAGTCAGCAAGCAACCCGAATCTCGGGGACGAGATTCAATTTAAGGGGGAAGGTCTGTAACATCCTTAAATTTGGCCTTTTCAAAAAATTTCTTTAAAAATTTATTCTTGAGATTTGGGATTTAATGATCCCTTGATTTTGTTGCCTTTTAAAAATTCCCGCCCATTTACGAAACCTTGTCCAAGTTTGGGATCCATGTTTTGAATTCTCTCCCACTTGGTAAACATGTTGCTGGCTCATTTCACCCAAAAATGTTATTTCTATATTTTCCTTTATTTTAATTACCAAAATTTCTTTATTGTGACTTTACAAAGGAAGTACCCTAAAGATCTTTCCAAAAATTCTTCCAAAATTAGGGGATGACCCCTAGGCAATATGTAGCCTAAATATACAAAAATATTTGATACCTTGTTTACAAAATTTTGGAGTAACTCCCCACTTTAGTTTCTGCCCTTTTTCTTCTTTACTTTCAAAAGCAAGTTAAAGAATTTCTTTCTGGTGAGGCAAGGCCCTAGACACAACCACAATGGACACACACACCTCAGGGAATTTTATGAACCCATTTACATTTGATTTACTTCATCAAAACAACATTTCTCCTTTTGGCTAGAACTGTTTTTCCAAGATATCCTATAGACCAACTTTAGAATTTGGCAAAACATTAGTCAGGGAAGTTGCTGCATTTTCCATTTGGCGCACAACAAAACAAACCTCACTCGATTTGGTTCAGTGGTTCGCGAGATATGGCCTAATGTCGGTGTCGGCATGTCTTTGAACGTGATCACCCCTGGCATCACCGTGCACAGAGCGCGCCAGATGTCGACGGCGAGCGCCAGGCCCCCCAGCCGCTCCCCAGCCGCACCACGGCCATCTCCACCTCCCCCACCCTCGTCCGGTAGCTCCACGACGCCAGCAACGCCGCCATCCGCTAGCCTCGCCGCGGCTAGACGACGCGCCGCGCAGCACAGTGGCCGTCGCGGCCACGTGTCGGCAGCTCCCGCAGCGCCCAAGCCGTCCCCCTCCCTGTGATCTCGTGCAGCACCCTGCCAACCACAGCCACCACAGACTCCACGACGCGCCGCAGCTACACCGTCGACGCGGAGCTCGCCCGCCGTGGACAGCTCACCCCGCCACCGCATCCTACCCGTGACGGCCACCCCTCCCTCAATTCGCTATAAAAGGACCTCCCCAGCACCACTAAGTCACCACACCACCTTCCCCTGCCCCTCAGCTCCCTCCCCATCCAGTGCCAGCTCCTAGGGAGCGCCCGAACTCCGGCGACGAGCACGCCTCTGCCGCACGGCCTCCGGTCGATCCCCCTCTCTCCAGAACCTCCCCCCACCATATCTCCACCCCCTCCTCCGATTCAGAGCACCAGGAACCCGTAGCCATCCTCGCTGGAGTCCAGGGTGGCCTGAGCCGCCGTCGCCGTCCTCGCCAGCACGGTGAGCTCGCCGGAGAAGAGGAGCCCGTTCTGTTTTTCCTTTTTTTTTTTTTCCTTCGCGTGTACCAGTTCGGCCGAGTGAGCCATCATCTAATTGGGCCGGCCCAGTTACGTTTTAAAATTTCTGAAACGTTTTCTTATTTCTATTTCTTTCTTTTTTTTAAGAAAAAAGAGGCAGATGCTAGGCTATCTTTGGAAGGTCAGAACTTTTCCAAAAATTGTCAAAAAAAAAAATGAATCCATTTGGGATGGCTTTGTTTTCAAAATGTATGTCAAATGACATCAAAAGTATTTCATTTGGAGTTCATTGCTTGATCGTTTGTTCGATGCCGTAGGAAGAGTTTTTAATACCGTTTCATTCTTTAAATAGATCCAAACTTCTCCAACGAAGTTGAAGTCGAACCCGAACCCTACCACTCTGCTGAAGGCAAGCCATTAACCTAATCTCAAGCTTGGTCGAACTTTAGAAAATTGCTTGCTTGTTTAATTGAATGATGTTGCATATCATATGCCATGTTGCATTTTAATATTGCCGCACTTATATATATATCTGTGGATCATCGCAACACTCTTTTATTTTGTCGAACGAGATGGCGCTTGCCAGCGGAATCGCTGCCACAGTCATCCGGTTGACGTTTCTTTTATTTTGTCGAACGAGATGGCGCTTGCTAGCGGAATCGCTGCCACAGTCATCCGGTTGACGTTTCTTTTATTTTGTCGAACGAGATGGCGCTTGCCAGCGGAATCGCTGCCACAGTCATCCGGTTGACGTTTCTTTTATTTTGTCGAATGAGATGGCGCTTGCCAGCGGAATCGCTGCCACAGTCATCGGTTGACGTTTCTTTTATTTTTGTCAAACGAGAAGGCGCTTGCCAGCAGAATCGCTGCCACAGTCATCCGGTTGACGTTTCTTTTATTTTGTCGAACGAGATGGCGCTTGCCAGCGGAATTGCTGCCACAATCATCGGTCAACGTTTCTTTTATTTTGTCGAACGAGAAGGCGCTGGTCGGCGGGTTCGCCGCCGTAGTCTTCCGGTTGACGTTTTATTTTGCTATACTTAAACTTTGGTACATACAGTTGGATATGCTTATTTACTGCTGATATTATCATGTGGTTACCTTGTGTTACTTTGTTAATGTTGATGTCTATAATCAAACAAAATGACTAAGAAGATAATCACCTCCCTCGACTAGATTGAGTCACATAGTGCCACTCACCGAACACAACCAGCACAACCATGCGTCGTCTGTGTGGGCGGACCGTGGCCGGGTATTCTATCAGCCTCCTTTGATGCCACCTTTTTGGCAAGTCTAGTCGGTTACCATAGTTGGTCGGGGCTAGTCTTGCGAAGGTTCCGGAGCTAGGCGTCGCTCATGGGTTGGGGACGTGCCGGATTCACTTCTGCATAAGGCATAGAATTATGTCGGTGGCTATACAGGGAGTGTCTTGGTAGAGTAAACGACTGTGGAGGTATGGGTTTGTACTGTCCACCATGGTTGGTTCTAGTACTTCGGTACCGGCGCTACAAGCCTAGACCTCAGCGTGTGGATAAAAGTTGCAACCTCTCGAGAGTGTAAATCTGGATGTCTAGCCTTGTCCCTGGGTTATGGGACGTTGTTTGGGTCAAGTCATGCTATGAGTCAGTCCTGTCGAATATGGGGAAATAATGAATGTGAAACCCAACCCTAAAGCCAGAGTTGGCTGGAAAATGATAGCCAGAGTTGGCTGGAATGACAGCCAGAGTTGGCTAGAGTAAAAGCCATAGTTGGCTAGAATTAAGCCACAGTTGGCTAGAGGCTTGAAATCCTAGATGTTGTTGGATGAGAAACGTGATCTCATTCCAGCAACCACGAAGCTTCCCTACAAAGGTAAGTAGGTAAGTTAGGTCCAACCGTTTAGCTTGGACTCGCACTTCTAAACCCAAACTAATGCCATGCTACCTTCTGAACTTATGCCATGCCATATAGGTAGACCTTGTTTGTTTTTGGGCTAATGTCTTGCGAGTACATTCCATGTACTCACCTGGCTTTTCATGTGGTCGGACCCTGCTGCACCGTCGCCGAGTACCCGCTGTACGAGAACTAGGAACCGTATTCCAGGCAGAACCCTGTGGAATAAAGCCCGCTGTCGCCACGCTACTTTCTACGCTTCGCTACGACTTCCGCTAGAGGCTTGATGTTAGAAAAATAATGTTCATACTGTTGTGTGCGCCTATTGCGCAAGAGCTGGAGCCTCACCCCGTGTTGTAATATTGTATTTGTCCGAACTCGATGCCATAAATATATTTGGTTATGCCTTTGTTTATCAAGTTGTCATATATCCAGTGTTTCTGGGACTGGTATATGGGGTGGCTCGATCATCTGGATCGGGGTGCCACAGTTTTGGACATCATTATTGATATCATTTCTTATATATAACTAACTTTAGGCTTTTTCGAGAGGAATTACTGAACAAGGGTGTGCATCACATCGATGAGGAGCTTCCGAAAAATTTCGCACCATGGTTCAGAGAACATGTGAGGCCTTTGACAAATCTTTCTGTAGATCTGCGGTGGCTAGCTTTTTTTCTAGACCAGAGAGTGTTAGTACATACTGCATGCAATGTCAATGGTGCTAGGTTTCGTACTTTGGCAAGTGAGGAGAACTTACGTACTCAAAATTCTGGCGTAATGAATATCGCATCATTTGGTGATCAAGAAGAAGCGGAGTACTACGGTGTTGTTAAGGAAATTCTTGAACTGAGGTACTTGTCAACCAAGGAGCGAGATAGATAAGTCTTCTTATTTCGATGTGATTGGTATGACCTTGCATCTCGTAAGAATACCAAGATGAGGGATGATGGATACTTCAAAAGCGTTAACACAACAGCACTGTGGTACAAGAACGACCCCTTCATTTTGGCTAGGCAAGCAAAAACATGCTTCTACTTGGAAGACACTAAATATGGTGCTCCTTGGAAGGTGGTTCAGACTTTCAGCCATCGACACGTATATGATGTACCAGAAAATGATGAAAGAACTCAACAAGGAGAAGAAATTAACAAAGATGCTTATCAGGAAGACCTATGTTCATCAGCTCGTATTGTTAACGTTGTTGAAGATGAGGAGGAAGAAGTGGATGTAGATGACCTCGAGGCTGATCTCAACGATGAAGTGGAACATATTGAAAAACGAATTGGTCCTCAACTACGGCGTGAACTTGATGCTGCCAACAAAGAAGTTCAGAACAGTGACGATGAAGATGTGGAACAGTTGCAGGGGAATGCAAGAGGTGATGCGACTTCAATATCGGATGTTGACAGCGATCTTGATTAGTTACATTTTGTTATTCAATTATTTTTATGTAAGTAGAACTTGTACTTAATTATGCACAATTTTTTTTCAACTTAGCTTTATTTTGAGTTTGTTGCTTACAACCTTGAGGTTGATAACGATCAATTCCATTGTGAAATCTGATATATTGTGTCCACAAAATTTATTTATTTGCTAATTCATAACTTACCAATTCTTTGATAATAGAATTGATCCAAAAAAGATGACAAGAAAAATTACACACTTCAATAGGAACACAACTTCGTTCATTGCTCCTACAAGTACGACCAATACTTCCTCCATCTCCTTATGATCAATGGCTAATTTTTTGCTCTTGTCAGTATGCTTCTCTTCCTCCTCAATCTTGGAGATCGCCTCATCAGTATTCTCTTCCGTAGCAACTAGTGGACCGATATCTAGTACATTCCAGCTAATCAGTATATCAATGTAGTCTTCCTCCCAGTACCAAAATTCACAACCTTTCTGCATAGCAGCATATCAAACATTGAGTTCCATACATTATGGAATTAAAGATTATAGGATCAAAATTCCACTCAGTTTGTCCATTTCACATTTGAAAAAAATCCATCCTGAATGTTTGTCCGTCTTCGAGATCCACCGCTGGACCAGCTGGCCGTACTTGTCACAATTGATGATTGGTAGAGGCTGGCCGGCGAGCTGCTGTGGGACGAGTGACCCCGGACGAGCAATGATCGATGAAGTTGTTGCCGTCTGATCAACGGCAACACGACGACTAGAGGAAGAAGACATACCCAGAGGCGGCGCGAACCCGTCGATCGGCATGACTATGGAGGTTGGGCCACCGATCGTTCCTCGAAAATGCTATGGTGGCTCCCTTATATTCGGTAACGGACCTAAGGCTAAAACGGATCTGACAGAGATGACTGTGGCGCCCCGACCGCTTAACTATACAGAGATGCTGTGTGTCACCGGTTAGGCGATACAACCGGAGGTTACGAGTTGACCACTCCCCGGCCAAAACCTTTGGCAGGCGTTGCTCGGAATGGATCATCGGCAATGTAACACCTCGACTGATGCCCTAACGCAGGCACAACTATCTATGCATAATAGAGAGATCAAGACTTGTGGAACAACTGGCACATCACAGACTCTACGACTCAAAGCATTATAGTTCAACTCTTATAATAGAGAAAGATAGCAAATATTACAACCAGAGGTCACAGACCCAACAGTACATCATGCAGAAGCGAATTAAGTTGTTCTGAACAACAAGATCCAAATTATGGCCTAAGGGCCCTATAAATAAACATTCCAGCGCCAGCTGTTCCGAGATGTCCCAAGCTACCACTTGGGAACCCCAGACTAATCGTCGACCTCCAGATAGAACCCACCTTCAGTGTCGGTGAAGTCCTCCACTGGAAATCAACAAAGCAATGTTGAGTTCGACGAACTCTGCAAGATTACTAGAGCTACTAGCTCGATGATTGGCTGTCAAAGTTTTATGGCTGTTTTGCATAAACCTGGTTTTGTTTATAAAAGACATCTGGGATCGACTAATCAGAATATTTTCAAAGGGGATAAGAAGTAAACTCTTTTCTCTTGCTCATCTTCATCAACAATGACCATCAATCATTTCACCTGTCTACTAAGGCACCTCCCCGAATCACCCTCGAGGAAGCTCACCTTGCATTCTTGAGTCAAGTTTTAATCATTCCGTTCAAGTGTACCTATGGTCTCTGAATCCGGCACCAAGTCGTCCATAACCGCGGATACGGCTTTTCGAAAAGATTTACCCTGCAGGGGCGTACAATGTTTGCCACGCGTACCGTCCGGCCCATTGCCTGAA
The DNA here is from genome assembly GCA_947311845.1 of Poa pratensis. Classification (NCBI taxonomy): domain Eukaryota; kingdom Viridiplantae; phylum Streptophyta; class Magnoliopsida; order Poales; family Poaceae; genus Poa; species Poa pratensis. The sequence continues at coordinate 24,382,558 of CAMZMU010000105.1, forward strand.
TATTAGCTCTCTTCCGTGGAAAGCCGGCTGAGTGGGAGCGGTTACGATTTCTCCCTCGCTTGAGACTAACCCAGGATCATCAGTGAGGACGGGACAGGCTCGGTGCCTCCAACACCCTGCCCCGTGGCCACTTGTTTTCGTAAACACCACCATCCTCATTCCAGTCCTGGCCACCATCTTCACGCACGCGCAAATGGAAACTCAAACTAGAGGACCCTGGCTAGTCCCGCCCGAGTTATTTAGTCGATGGGGGGTTCACTAGGCCCACGCATGGGTGCACGCTTGGTCTTGGCTCGAAGGCGAGAACTCGCACTTAGGCGGCGAGAACGAGACAACCACCACATTCCCCGTGGCCTCTCATCCCCGCCTTTAAGCAGTTTATTAAATGTCACCACAATTCTCCTCCACATTCGGTCATTCCATCAACTGCTCCAACCATGAAACATCCACCGGACATCTAGGCATTTGGCTAAGCATGGCTAAGCATATTCATAGCAGATATAGTTAACTCAGGCCAACACTTCAATCCTATGGGTATTAGGAAGGATACAGGTAATGGCAACAGATTTCTAATGCAACTAGTAGGATACTCTAATCCAAGCAAAAGACATTTGGAACCGAATGCAATATTATAGTGGGGAAAATAATTGCGGAAATATAGGTGCAGACATGCTCAGAGGGGGATTACGCTTGCCTTGTTCAGGGGGCTGGTAATACGGGTCATCAGGGTATTGCGGTGGAACCACGACTGATTGATCTACTGATGCGTAAAAGCACCGGAAAGACACAATCAATAACCACACAAGCAAAGCAGGTGCAATGCAGAAACACATGATGGCATGACATTTTAAAGCACTGAATTTAACTAACAAGTTAAGTGGGGTGCAAGGAATATTTATGTTAACCAAAACTATTAAACCCCATAATTACTTAATGCTTTTCCTAGCCTTTAGAAAAATACAGTACAGATATTTTGTTGAATTATGCATGCAAATGATGTTGCTGAACAATTCATATTATTTTGAGCATTTTGATATATTAAACACATTTCTCTGATAAACCAATAAAAAGTTTTGAATTTATGAAGTCCCTTTAAATTCTGCCATTCTAACAATTTCCATTAAACATCATTAAAACTAAATATCCATGCTTGGAGAAATGGTGAAGCATGAAGTATATTACTTGCTGAACATTTTGGTATCTCAAACTTAATTTTTGGACCATTATTTTGAAGATATGGATTTTCAAAAAATATTTTCTTTTCTGCCATTTTCCTTATTTCAATAAATCATCAGATAAACTAATTTATTTATATAGATGAATTATACCAATAGACAGACTTTACTTTTCTGAACATTTTGGTATCTTGTTTGTAATTTTTGAGTAAGTATTTTAAAAGTTATGGATTTTACAAGTTTTATTTGAATTTCTATCTTTCTTTAATATTTTCAGAAAACACGTCCGAAACTTTTCTCACCCAGGGCTGGGCTAACCCGTGTCACTGACATGTGGGGCCCAGACGCAAGAATCCAGATCTGGATCTGGATCTGGATCTGGGGTTTTCTCACCGAGGCAGAGGCTAGCCAGAGCCACTGCCACTGCCATGCGGGCCCGAGCGCCACGCTGGCGCTGACTGGGCGTGTGTGGGCTGTGCTGGCCACCACTGTCACCGATCGGTGGGGCCGCCTATCCGCTGGTGGAAAAGAGGAAAAAGGGTTGCGTCTGCGGGGAATCGAACGCGCGACGCGCCCGTGCGTGGAAGTGGCGCTAGCCACTGGGATGGATGCGTGCTTGTGTTAGACTACGTGCGCGCACCCATATGAGGTGAGGACCGTGCACGGCGACGACGCGCACGGCCGCGGTGACCACCGGCGGCGACACGCACGGAATCGACGTTCTACGGCGTGCGGAGACCAACTAAAACATGGAAACGTCGCGTACTGGTGCGGGCAATTCAGTGGCGGAGCCACGGACCATGTGGTCGCCGGGTTGTGCTCCGGCGACGATGCCGTGCGGTGGCGCGCTACGGCTACGATGGACACGACGAACTACGACGAGCTGGGATGAACGGAGATGTCCAGGAGGTTGCTCTGCTCACCCTAGAAGCGTGGATGCGTTCCGTTGGAGCTGCGGTGGTCGGAGGCGGTGGAGAGCTTGCTCGAAGCGAGGCGGCCGGAGTTGGAGAAGATGAATTCTTCCCGTCGATTCACAGCTCCCCGCGGTAATTCCTTGCACGGAGAAGAAGAGGAGGACGAGGCGGAGACGATGGCCCAGTCCGATCTGTCCTAGGCGCTCTGGAACGGCGGCGATGCGTGATGGCGAGCTTGCTAGGGTGTGGCCATGACAGAGGAAAAAGAGAGCCAGAGGGAGAGAGAGAGGATGCAGGAGAGCAACTGAGTGAGGTGGGGGAGCAGAGGAGCGTCGTGGTGGCCTTCTTATCCACCCGGCGCGGCAGGGGGGCCTGGGCGCACGGCGAGCTCGTCCACTGGCGCCATGCCGTGCCACTGGAGCTACAGAGAAGACGATAGTTTTACAAAAAAAAACCTTGCAGATTTTTCCCTCTCACAACTAAGTCCTTTTCTGTACTGGATAAATAAAATAGCACTGTATTTGAATTATTTGGGACACTTAAACATTTCCAAAATTTATGTAATTTTTTTGGGTGCATCCTCCCTACCACAATGGCGGGCACTCATACAAACTTGAAGGCATTTGGAGTTCATTTGTTTGGGAAATAAAATAGGGAATTTCTTATGGCATAATTTAAAGTTTCCCATTTCTTCTAATTCTACCATTTGAATTTCTTTGTGTAAAATATACTCTGAACACTTGAAACTTCCTAGACAAATATGGTATAGTATTTATATTTGTGTTTGTCAAACACAACCACATTTGAATTGCAAGGATTGAATTTAATTGGTGCTCTTGTTTCCATTTGTTTTAATTTGTTTTCATATCTTTGTTTCAACTTGAACACGACAACCAAGAATGCCATGATGCATGAATGAAATGCAAAAGTGAAAATTTGGTTCACATTTTGGTTCACAAACTTTGGGCTGTTACAATTCTACCCCCCTTACAGGAATCTCGTCCCGAGATTTTAAGATTGTGAGAAGAAGTCGGGATACTCCTCACGAAGACTAGACTCTCTTTCCCAGGTTGCTTCTTCTTCGGAATGGTGAGACCACTGAATTTTTAGGAACTTGGTGGTCTTGTTACGAGTCTTCCTTTCTTCTTCATCCAGGACACGGATAGGGTGCTCGCGATAAGTGAGATCTTCCTGGATATCCAGTTCCTCATGATTGACTCCATGGATAGGATCTTTGAAACAACGGCGAGTTGGGATACATGGAACACATCATGCACATTGGGAAGATGGCCGGTAACTCCAATATAAGAAAGATCTCCTCGCTTGGCCAGAACAATGAAAGGGCCAATGTAGCGAGGGGCCAATTTTCCCTTGATCCCGAAGCGGCGAACGCCTCGAAGGGGAGAGACACGGAGGTAAGCTTTATCACCAATTTCATAGTGAACCTCCTGATGATGCTTGTCATAATAACTCTTCTGCCTAGACTGGGCAATCTTCAGATTCTCTCGAATGATCAACCTTCTCCTCAGCTTCATTGATAATATCCGGACCAAAGAGTGCCCTCTCTCCGGTCTCGGACCAATTTAGCGGAGTTGACATTTTCTTCCATACAGAACCTCGAATGGGGCCATACCCAGACTAGCTTGATAGCTATTGTTGTAGGAGAACTCAGCGAAGGGAAGGTACTTCTCCCAACCCTGCCAAAGGAGATTACACATGCCCTGAGCATGTCCTCCAAAACTTGGTTCACCCTTTCGGTCTGACCATCAGTTTGAGGATGGAACGCTGTGCTTAAGTTGGACGAGTTCCCATAGCTTGTTGGAAACTAGTCCAAAACTTGGAGGTGAACAGACTTCCACGATCAGAGATTATCTTCTTGGGAACACCGTGAAGTACGACGATCCTGGAAGCATACAGATCTGCCAACTTGGCAGCTGTGATGTCAAACGAACAGGGAGGAAGTGGCCACTTTTGATAGTCGATCAATGATTACCCAAATGGCATCGTTTCCCTTTGGAGACTTCGGCAGACCAGTAATGAAGTCCATACCAATTTCATCCCATTTCCACTCGGGATTGCAATAGGGCGAAGAGTGCCGGCAGGCCTTTGATGTTCAGCCTTTACCCGACGACAGGTGTCGCATTCAGCAACATACTTGGCGATTTCTCGTTTCATCCGAGTCCACCAGAATTGTGTCATAGGTCTTGGTACATTTTGGTACTACCGGGATGAATAGAGAGAGGTGACATGAGCTTCTTGGAGGATCAGCTCCTTCAGTTCCATTTCTTTGGCACTACTAGGCGGTCACCAAAGTAAACGACTCCGGATTCATCTCCGAGAAACATTTGGCCTTCCCGCTAGCAATGTTCTTCTTGATATTAAGAATACCCTTATCACGTTTTTGCGCCTCCTTTATCTGGTCTTCAAGAGTAGACTTGATCTCCAGATTTGCTAGATAGCCAGAGGGAACAATTTCCAGGTTCAAACGAGCGAACTCTTTACAAAGAGCAGGTTGAGCCTCCTCAACCATCAGGTTGTTGCAATAGGACTTCCGACTTAGCGCGTCAGCCACGACGTTGGCTTTGCCGGGTTGATAGTTCAGACTCACATCATAGTCCTTGATTAACTCAACCAACGCCTCTGCCTGAGATTTAAATCTGGCTGGTGAAGAGGTACTTCAGACTCTTATGATCCGAGAAAATCTCGCAACGGTTACCAAACAGGTATGGTCTCCACTGCTTCAGAGCATAAACAACAGCGGCAAGTTCTAGATCATGAGTTGGGTAGTTGTGTCATGCGGCTTCAATTGGCGGGAAGCATACGCCACCACATGGCCCTCTTGCATTAATACACAGCCCAAGCCTTGCAGGGAGGCGTCACAGAAGACGACAAAATCCTTGCTGGTGTCCGGCAGGACGAGCACAGGAGCAGACGTGAGTTTGGCTTTCAGTGCTTGGAAGCTCTCTTCAGCTTTGTCCGTCCATGCAAACTTTTTATCCTTCTTGAGAAGGTCAGTCATGGGCTTAGCTATCTTGGAGAAACCTTCGATGAATCGGCGGTAGTAACCCGCCAATCCGAGAAAGCTACGAATGTCCTTGACTGACTTGGAGTTTTCCAATCCAAAATGGATTGAATCTTGTCGGGAATGACTGCCACACCATTAGCGGATATCACATGACCAAGGAAGACAAGTTTATCCAACCAGAACTCACACTTGGAGAACTTGGCATAAAGGCGGTGTTCTCGAAGTCTGTCAGAACCAACCGAAGATGTTCGCATGCTCTTCGTTGGTTTTGAATAAACGAGGATGTCATCGATGTAGATGACGACAAACTTGTCGAGATAATCCATGAAGATGGAGTTCATGAGCCTCATGAAGGTAGCTGGAGCATTGGTGAGACCAAAGGACATGACGGTATACTCATATAGGCCATAGCGAGTAACGAATGCCGTCTTTGGGATATCCTCCTTTCTGATCTTGATCTGATGGTATCCTGACCTCAGATCCATCTTGGAGAATACTGTTGCACCAGCTAACTGATCTAACAGATCATTGATCCGGGGAATAGGATACTTGTTCTTGATTGTCACCGCATTCAACGGCCTATAATCAGAGACCAAACGAGGAACGGTGAATCCCTCTTTTGACGAAGAGTACCGGACAACCCCAAGGTGAACTGCTAGGCTGAATAAAATCCTTCGCTAACAGCTCATCGATTTGCTCTTTCAACAGAGCCAACTCTTCCACCGGCATACGGTAGGGTTTCTTGGAAATCGGAGCAGTACCTGGCATAAATCTATGACAAACTCCACACTTCGATCAGGTGGCATGCCAGGCAATTCTTCCGGGAACACATCCGGGAAGTCACACACCACGTGTATTTCATGAATTTCAGGAGGGGACAAGCCTTCCATAAAGTAGAGGCTGATCTCGGTGAGAGGGGAATGATGAGGATGGAGGTCTTGATAGTGCAGACCAATACTCTACAATGTCGCCGGAAGAAGTGGTCACGGTAATGTTCTTGGCAGCACAGTCGAGATTAGCCCGGTATTTTACTAACCAGTTCATGCCCAGTATGACATCAATGCCATTTGACTTCAAAGCTACCAGCGCGAAAGGGAAGGACCAGTGACCTATAGTAATCTGGACCTCCGGGGTAACCCCATCGGTTTGCCATTTGGAACCAGGCGTGGAGATCATCAAGGGACGGCTCATCTTCTCAAACGGTATGTTGTGGTCTTTTGCAAATGCTATAGAAATGAATGAATGCGATGCTCCAGAGTCAAACAAAACTGTAGCTGGGGTGTCGTTGATTCGTAACTCACCCATAAGGACGCCGGGGTCCTCCTCAGCTTCTTCAGCAGAGAGTGGTTCAGGCGACCACGCACGATAGGACCAGCCTTGCCAGCTGGAGTGGCGGGGGCTCGTGCAGGTGTTACCGAAATAGGTGCCTTTGGGGGCACTCCCTGGAGTAGTGACCAGCCTGGCCACAGCTGTAGCAAGTGTTTCCAGGTTGGGCAGGTAGCGGGACGATACCCACTCCCGCTCGCCCCAGGTGTCGAGTAGTGGGGGCGGCGGTGGTGGCCTGTATCCCGCGGCCCTCGGCATGAATGGAGCACGCGGCACAGCGCTGTAGGGAACGAAAACCCTGCGCTTCTTGCTCTGAGAAACCGAGGAACTCGGGTGGTCCCCTTGTGCTGGCCTCTTGGAAGCCTCAAATTCCTTCCTTCCCTGCTCAAGAGTAAGAGCCTGGTTGAACAGCTCCTGGTAGTTCTGGAACTTGAAGGGCAGCAACTCATAGCGGAGCCTCGGCGCAAGCCCCTTGCGGAACAACTCTTGCTTGTCGGCATCATTGGTCACGTCCCGAGGGGCGTAACGAGAGAGATGGTTGAATTGCACCCATAAGCTCAGATCCATACGACCCTGGTGCAGATCCAGGAACTCCCTCCTCTTCAGGTCCATTATTGGCTGAGGTATGTAAGCCGCACGAAAGGCTGTGCGGAAATCCCCCAGTGAAAACATGGCCTGCGCGAATAGCGCCACATGACTCTCCCACCAACCCAGCCGCCCCAGTCAGGAGGTAGGTGGCGAAGTTGACCTGCTCGGCCACTGGTACATGCAGCGCGGAACTGGCGCTCCAGAGCGCGAAGCCATCATCAGCGTCCAGTGGCTCCTTAGCATCGGCGAAGGTGGGTGGCTGCGAGCGCAGGAACTCAGTGAGGGTTGCACTCATTGTTCCTCCGGGTATTCTGCTGCACCAACTGCTCGAGCAGCCGCTCATTGCGCCCGTGGTTCTCCTCAATGGCCATCAAGACCTGCGCCATTGAAGGGGGTGGCGGCGGTTCCTCATCATTGTTGTTACCGCGGCCTCCTCGAGCCATTCTGGAGAATTGACAAGGACACCGTTAGTATCTATCTCCGAATGGTTGAGACAAAGCATTAGCGTCTACTCAAGTACACAGACTAGGGACGATAATACTTTGGGTAACAACGAACAAGGGACCAACAAGATGGAACTTGGGTCAAAGATCAGCATCATGTACCACTAGCGTGAGATTCAAATGGTTAAGAAACCACGTGATTCAACCCACACTATCCGGCACAATCCGGGACCTTCTGTTCAAGTCCTTGGGTTAAAACCCAAAGAAGGAATAAGTGATTAGGCTCAGTAGGGATAACAGGGTTCTTAAACATCTGAGTTGATTTCGACTGTAGCGCAGCGGGAGCAACCGGAGCATAACACTAAAGGTAGAACCCAACCCCGTGATCCTAAAGAGTTTTGAGTAACAGATAAGTAAACTTTTAACTCAAATCGAGGTAAGATTGCTCCGAGATTAGAATGTAACCAGATAAGGAGTAAAAAGAATCCTAAGATGGTTTTCACAACTCATTTTTAGGTTAAAAATAATTTCACAAACACTAGACTCAACGTCGACCAGTAGAAGGGTTTCCTACAGCAGTCCTGCTCTGATACCAACTTGTAGCGCCCCGACCGCTTAACTATTCAAGATGCTGTGTGTCACGGTTAGGCGATACAACGGAGGTTACGGGTTTACCACTCCCCGGCCAAAACCTTTGGCAGGCGTTGCTCGGAATGGATCATCGGCAACGCAACACCCCGATTGATGCCCTAACGCAGGCACAACTATCAATGCATAATAGAGAGATCAAGACTTGTGGAACAACTGGCACATCACAGACTCTACGACTCAAAGCATTATAGTTCAACTCTTATAATAGAGAAAGATAGCAAATATTACAACCAGAGGTCACAACCCCAACAGTACATCATGCGGAAGCGAATTAAGTTGTTCTAAACAACAAGATCCAAATTATGGCCTAAGGGCCTATAAATAAACATTCCAGCGCCAGCTATTCCGGGATGTCCCAAGCTACCACCTGGGAACCCCAGACTACTCGTCAACGTCCACATAGAACCCACCTTCAGTGTCGGTGAAGTCCTCCACTGAAAATCAACAAAGCAACGTTGAGTTCGACGAACTCTGCAAGATTACTAGAGCTACTAGCTCGATGATTGGCTGTCAAAGGTTTTATGGCTATTTTACATAAAGCTGGTTTTCTTTATAAAAGACATCTGACATCGACTAATCAGAATATTTTCAAAGGGGATAAGAAGTAAACTCTTTTCTCTTGCTCATCTTCATCAACAACCACCATCAATCATTTCACCTGTCTACTAAGGCACCTCCCCGAATCATCCTCGAGGAAGCTCACCTTGCATTCTTGAGTCAAGTTTTAATCATTCCGTTCAAGTTTACCTATGGTCTCTGAATCCGGCACCAAGTCGTCCATAACCGCGGACACTGCTTTTGAAAAGATTTACCCTGCAGGGGTGTACAATGTTTGCCATGCGTACCGTCCGGCCCATTGCCTGAACATTAGCTTTTTTCCATGGAAAGCCGGCTGAGTGGGAGCGGTTACGACTTCTCCCTCGCTTGAGACTAACCCAGGATCATCAGTGAGGACGGGACAGGTTCAGTGCCTCCAACACCCTGCCCCTGGCCACTCATTTTCCTAAACACCACCATCCTCATCCCAGTCCTGGCCATCGTCTTCACGCACGCGCGAATGGAAGCTCAAACTAGAGGACCCTGGCTAGTCCCGTCCGATTTATTTAGTCGATGGGGGTTCACTAGGCCGACGCATGGGTGCACGCTCGGTCTTGGCTCGAAGGCGAGAACTCACACTTAGGCGGCGAGAATGAGACAACCCACCACATTCCCCGTGGCCTCTATCCTCCCCCGCCTTTAATCAGTTTATTAAATGTCACCACAATTCTCCACCACATCCGGTCATTCCATCAACTGATCCAACCATGAAACATCCACGGATATCTAGGCATTTAACTAAGCATGGCTAAGCATATTCATAGCAGATATAGTTAAATTAGGCCAACACTTCAATCCTATGGGTATTAGGAATGATACAGGTAATGGCAACGGATTTCTAATGCAACTAGTAGGATACTCTAATCCAAGCAAAAGACATTTGGAACCGAATGCAATATTATAGTGGGGAAAATAATTGTGGAAATATAGGAGCAGACATGCTCAGAGGGGGGATTACGCTTGCCTTGTTCAGGGGGCTGGTAATACGGGTCGTCAGGTATTGCGGTGGAACCCCGACTGCTTGATCTATAGATGCATAAAAACACCGGAAAGACACAATCAATAACCACACAAGCAAAACAGGTGCAATGCACAAACACGTGATGGCATGACATTTTAAAGCACTGAATTTAACTAACAAGTTAAGTGGGGTGCAAGGAATATTTCTGTTAACCAAAACTATTAAACCCCATAATTACTTAATGTTTTTCCTAGCCTTTAGAAAAATACAGTACTGATATTTTGTTCAATTATGCATACAAATGATGTTGCTGAACAGTTCATATTATTTTGAGCATTTTGATATATTAAACACATTTATCTGATAAACCAATAAAAAGTTATTGAATTTATGAAGTCCCTTTTAATTCTGCCATTCTAACAATTTCCATTAAACAACATTAAAACTAAATATCCATGCTTGGAGAAATGGTGAAGCATGAAGTATATTACTTGCTGAACATTTTGGTATCTCAAACTTAATTTTTGGACCATTATTTTGAAGATATGGATTTTCAAAAAATTTTTCTTTTCTGCCATTTTCCTTATTTCAATAAATCATCAGATAAACTAATTTATTTAGATAGATGAATTATACCAATAGACAGACTTTACTTTTCTGAACATTTTGGTATCTTGTTGGTAATTTTTGAGCTAGTATTTTGAAAGTTATGGATTTTACAAGTTTTATTTGAATTTCTGTCTTTCTTTAATATTTTCAGAAAACACGTCCGAAACTTTTCTCACCCAGGGCTGGGCTAGCCGTGTCACTGACATGTGAGGCCCAGACGCAAGAATCTAGATCTGGATCTGGATTTGGATCTGGGGTTTTCTCACCGAGGCAGAGGCTAGCCAGAGCCACTGCCATGCGGGCCCGAGCGCCACGCTGGCGCTGACTGGGCGTGTGTGGGCTGTGCTGGCCACCACGGTCACCGACCGGTGGGGCCAGCCTGTCCGCTGGTGGAAAAGAGGAAAAAGGGTTGCGTCTGTGGGGAATCGAACGCGCGACGCGCCCGTGTGTGGAAGTGGCGCTAGCCACTGGGATGGATGCGTGCTTCTGTTAGACTACGTGCGCGCACCCATATGAGGTGAAGACCGTGCACGACGATGACGCGCACGGCCGCGGTGACCACCGGCGGCGATGCGTATGGGATCGACATTCTACGGCGTGCGGAGACCAACTAAAACATGCAAACGTCGCGTACTGGTGCGGGCGATTCAGTGGCGGAGCCACGGACCATGTGGTCGCCGGGTTGTGCTCCGGCGACGATGCCGTGCGGCGGCGCGCTACGGCTACGATGGACACGACGAACTACGATGAGCTGGGATGAACGGAGATGTCCAGGAGGTTGCTCTGCTCACCCTAGAAGCATGGATGCGTTCCGTTGGAGCTGCGGTGGTCGGAGGCGGTGGAGAGCTTGCTCGAAGCGAGGCGGCCGGAGTTGGAGAAGATGAATTCTTCCCGTCGATTCACAGCTCCCCGCAGCGATTCCTTGCACGGAGAAGAAGAGGAGGACGAGGCAGAGACGATGGCCCAGTCCGATCTGTCCTAGGCGCTCTGGAACGGCGGCGATGCGCGACGGCGAGCTTGCTAGGGTGCGGCCATGGCAGAGGAAAAAGAGAGCCAGAGGGAGAGAGGGAGCAGGAGAGCAACTGAGTGAGGTGGGGAGCAGAGGAGCGTCGTGGTGGCCTTCTTATCCACCCGGCGCAGCAGGGGGGCCTGGGCGCACGGCGAGCTCGGCCACTGGCGCCATGCCGTGCCACTGGAGCTACAGAGAAGACGATGGTTTTACAAAAAACCCCTTGCAGATTTTTCCCTCTCACAACTAAGTCCTTTTCTGTACTGGATAAATAAAACAACACTGTATTTGAATTATTTGGGACACTTAAACATTTCCAAAATTTATGTATTTTTTTTTGGTGCATCCTCCCTACCACAATGGCGGGCACTCATACAAATTTGAAGGCATTTGGAGTTCATTTGTTTGGGACATAAAATAGGGAATTGCTTATGGCATAATTTAAAGTTTCCCATTTCTTCTAATTCTACCATTTGAATTTCTTTGTGTAAAATATACTCTGAACACTTGGAACTTCCTAGACAAATATGGTATAGTATTTATATTTGTGTTTGTCAAACGCAACCACATTTGAATTGCAAGGAATGAATTTAATTGGTGCTCCTGTTTCCATTTGTTTTAATTTGTTTTCATATCTTTGTTTCAACTTGAACACGACAACCAAGAATGCCATAATGCATGAATGAAATGCAAAAGTGAAATTTTGGTTCACATTTTGGGTTCACAAACTTTGGGCTGTTACAATGGCCTAATGCTGGTGAAAACAAGTTTTTTTCTCGTCTCACCGGATATTACGGATCCGATTGAGATCACCGAAGGCTCATTCAATTTCTCAATCTCAATAACATTGATAATACGTAAACATAGCTATATAGCAGAAAGGTTCATAATTCGAATATCCCTAAGTTCATAATTTGATGAAGATAACCCTAAGTTCATAATTCGATGAAAATAAAAAGGCTGATACATGATTGTTCAAACAAACAAATAGATAGAAAGGCACAGCAGATTTACATAGAAAACCTATGCATCCGATGGCCCTGCAGGAACACCCTACTTGCCTCGCTTGGCCATCTCAACCTCGAGGAGCTCCCTCTCTAGCAGCCGGGCTTTCTTGGCCTTCTTGATCTTCTTGTCGAGGCGCTGCTTCTCCAGCATCATAGCTTCGTTGCGCAGGAGTAAAGCATCCTTCCGCGCCAGCTAGACTTCCATCTCGAGGGCTATAACCTTCTCATGAAGCTCGATGTTGTTAGCCACTTGCTCCTTCAGTTGGTCGAACATCTTCGTCACGATGTCCGAGGCCTTCTCGAGCTGCTCTCTAGCTTCCACCGTCTCGTCCATGTACTGCTCGTTTCCCCATGCCGCCACAACTGCACGTTTCCTCTTCCTCGAAAAAAAAAACAATTGCACGTTTCCCACTTATTCACTTGCCCACGCGTTATCGTTATAATAATTAATTTAGATTGCACGAAAAGATAACTCGAAAATGAATACTCATCGTGTCAACTCATAATTCGATGAAAATAACCCTAAGTTCAAAATTGGATACAAATCGACCCATCGTGCACATTAAAATCCACATGTACCAATACATATAATAAATCATTCACACACTTAAATTCAAATAGCATCATCCAACTGAAATTTGGAAAAGCCAAATACGTTTGACATTTCAGCTTATTATCTTCATTGCTTGAAGAACTACACCACATCCAGATGACGAATGTAGGATGCAAAAAGGAAAACCCCTTCATTTCCATGGTAGAGCATGAAGAGCATTGTGTCTCCAATTCTTGAAGTGTCTTCCTTTTCCATAAACTCCTTCCACCCATTAACAAGAATGTGACCATCATCAGGAGAAATGTCGTAGGTGGTCCGGACTTTACTGTATGGATGACACACGATGGTAATATTACCAAAGTCGTACATGTCATCATGGACCATACGACGAGGAAGTTTCTGTTGCACAAAAATATATGACATTTCTTATCAAAATTTGATATACATGGTAGCACAGAAGTTATAGATGCGAAACATCGATATGTAGTGCTTACTAGTTCTTTCTTCACACGGGTTGTCCAAGTCAAGGTGTGCAGCAGAAGGGTGCATTCACCATCATCATAGTCGCCAGCATCATGGTAATCTACGTAATCCTCCAGATTCTTAACATGTTCAATCACTAACTCCATTGTAACAGCCCAAAGTTTGAGAACCTAAACACCTGAGTAAAATTTTCGCTTTTCATTTCTCGTGCATCATGGCATACTTAATTAAAAATTCTCAAGGAAATGTAACATTAAAATCCTCAATTATGAATTGCTTCAATTACAAATTCAAATCAATGAAAGCACTCAAACTTGCAAAAC